>VDFB02270651.1:820254899-820743248 GCA_007258455.2 Sequoia sempervirens
TGTGAAATAGGGGACACCATTTGTTTTTTAAGGCAAAATAAATATCCAACCTGCATTGAACATGAAGGTAGGTGAGATTTTTTCCTCTTTTCAGTTGAAGACACAACTAAATAGTTGGAACTCTTCAACTTGCAGCTGTATAGTGTTTCTATTTTTGATTTTTAATGTATCTTTTCATCTTTTAAGTTGCTGCTATGTACTTTCGGCATGATCTGGGTCTTTGTTGTGTTGTGTTTGTTCAGTTTATTGTATTGTATAGTTTCTCACTGCAGTTTTTTAACTGCATTTTGTAATCTGTAATTGTATTTTTTCAATACAAAGAAAAAAATTAAATAGTTGCAATATTTATTAGAGCATCAAGTAAGGATAGTGGTTTGATGTGTGTTTTTATATACAGTTGTTTGAGGATAAACATTTTGAAAATTTTCCATGCTTCATGTAACTGTTTAATTTCTTTGACACAAAAGTATAATCTGTATATATTAATTAACTAAAATTTCTATTTTTATTTTCAATTAAATTAATAAATATTGTCCAATAGAGTCATAATCAAGTGCTTCATATGTTGAGAGGGTTAGGTTTTTTTATTTAGTAATGTATATATTTTTTAAGGGGTTAATTATTTTCATTTAGATAGGCTTAAATTTTGGTTTCTTATTTTTTTAGAGTTTTTTTTTAATTTAATAAGATTTGATTTATAATTAGAAGTCTTAATTTAATTAATAAATTAAGAGTCAATTAAAATATTTATATTTTAAATTAATTTATATGATTAAATGATAAGTAGAATATAATTTAGATTTGGTAAATAGTGGAAGTGTTCTCAATTTTATGTTTTAAGTTTATAACAAAAAATAATAATTTTAGAATATTAGAGGTTGAACTTGGTTTAAAAAAATGTATCAACATAAATCTCTTTAAGATTTTCAATATAAAAAAATGGAGTTCATTTGACTTCTTAGACAATAAAAAAAGTTAATGGTCTTTGGAAATTGGGTCTACCACATCATAAAGCATGCTTGAGTGATATAATGGAGCGAAAATAGATTGACCTGATATTTGGAGCTACTAGTCTTTTTGTTGGAACCACGGTTGTCATTGCACCAAAAGGTCAACCTGTTAATGCACGATACAACCGCCAAAATTAATAGATCCAAAAGAGGCAGGAAGCACTAACCAGTTGCCAACAATCTCCCCCTCAGCATTACCCGAGGGGATTTGAACCCATAACCTTTGGTTCAGATACCAATTGTTGGCCCCATGATTACCGTTGCACTAAAAGGTTGACCTATTAATGCTTGATACAACTGCTAGAGTTAACAGATCTACGGGAGGTGGTTAGTCCATGTGACGAATCTGGAGGGGAGTGTTGACTAGCTATCAACACTCTTATCCCCTGTTGATAATATTGTTGTAAACACTAACCATTTTTTGTTAAAATTACTTCTCTCTTGACCCTTGTTGGTTATACTCTTGTAAACACTAAGTATTTCCAAATGTATTAAAACCATTTGATTATTCAATAACACATTGAGTTGCTTTGGAGTGAGAATTTTCTCTTCAAATGATTTTCTCCACATAAATCGCTAAAATGTGGTATATTGATTTTGCACATATCTTCTCTCATAAATTAGTGTAGGAAGTGTATTTCACACCTCTACTTCCTCTCATTTGATACAAAGCTTGATGATATCAAATTTTAGGTGAACTAGAACCAAGGTTTTTGTTTTAACTTTAGTTTGACTGGCAACTTGTGTAAAAGGATATTTTGTTGTAGAAAAAAAGAAAGCATGTCAAGAATATAGATAGAAAGGCTCATCAACATGAACTTTGAGTTGTGGAAGTTCAAAGTGGATAATTTACATGTAGAAAAAGATCTATAATGAGACCAAACCCACCATAATGTTACAAGCTAATTAAAATTAATTAGAAAAAAAGCAAAAGGGCCTCATTAGGCTCTACTTTGTATATTTTTTTTTGTTGAATATGCATTAAGAAACTACCACATAAGTTCTTTAAAAGGAAGATTTGTACTAGGCTAAATCACTGATTAAAAATTGAGAATGGATCATGGTGGCTTTGTGGTTGAGCATTTGAATGTGCTCAATACTATAAATATGACTAAGTTGCACTATATTGGAGTGAAAATGGAGGAGGGTCATTGGATGATGTTACTATGTCCTTTTCCAAACTAGTGGGATTAATTGGTGATGACAATTGAGAGTGTTTCCTTGTAATTAAAAATGGATGAGGATATGTAGTGAAAATATTTTGAATTTATTAAGGTGGCCTTAGCTTTCATAGAAGATTTAAGGAGAAAGATAAGAAGGAAAAAAGAAACAAAAATCTAGATCAAGATCATGTGACTAATTCTAAGTTTTGGAACTACAATAATACCAAGCACTTTTGTAAAATGTATTAGATGTATGGTTGATAGATTCTAGAGCATCTTTATGTTACAAAATGTGTGTTGTACACCTTGCATGATAGATATAATAATGTTATGTTTTAGATATCTTTGTTACAGCAGTAGCACCTCATGTATTAGTTGTATGGTTGATAGATTCTAGAACATCTTTATGTTGCAAAATGTGTGTTGTACACCGTACATGATAGATATGATAATGATAATAATATAAAATAAATGTTTAATTGTGATATATCCTAGTGATGCATGTATCACATGGGTTAGACATTCTTGGGGACACATTTTATGTTGTATGAGATATTATGATAAGTATATAATGTGAGTTTCACATTGGGAAAATATTTAATATTGGGAAAACTCAATACCAAAAATTTATTTTGGGGTCATGGTTTAGTGAGCTCGTGTTCTTGAGGCACATGGTTTATGTAATACTATATAGTGATTTTATGCAAGCTTGTCTCTATAAAATAAAGTAGATGAGTGATTGTTAAAGTTGACTTGTGTAACCTTTGGCTTGTTGGATAACTTTAGATTGAGAATCTATTATCATTTGCATATGTGAGTATAAAAACATGGATTAGTATGTTGCCTACATGATTCTCATTTTCTTATTCATATGGAGAAGTGTAACTTCTTGATGCTCAAAAACTTGCATGGAGATTGTCCAAGTATATTATAATCTTGTTTCTTGAGATGATACATTGAATCATGTGGGTAATTTTGAGGTTGGTTTTTTTTTCCTTGGGAAGGTTTTTCCAAGCTACATATATGTTATCTGATGGTATGTTTATTATTCTTTTTGTATTTTGGGCTCTAAATGTTGGATTAAATAAGTCATTATTTGATAATTAATTAATCATCAATTAATTATTAGAGGCTTTTTTACTTTAGTTCACTTAAGCTAAACTTAGGAGTGTCTTCTTAATCTTTAGTTTGATTCTTATTATTAGATTGGACTAAATTTAGGACAGGTTGTCTCATTGCATGAGATTAAAACACTTGTCACTATCTTATTAATCTACATATAGGGTTTTCTTGTGTATTGCTTATATAAGCATGCACATTCATTTGTAACAATTCATCTAGGTTATTTGCATCAATATAATTCTTAGGTTATTGAGCACAATCTTGCTTTCAGATCTTCTCTATTGTGATAGGTAATTACATGCAGGTGTTTCATGGGAGTTATGGATTGAATCAGTCAATTCCAACATGGTATCAGAGCCTAGATCTACAACCCCCCATTCAATTTCTAAAGAGATCTAGCCTTGAGAAATTTTTGGGTTCATCTTAGGGTGAAACGGGCATCACCATTATGTCCAAAACGATTGAAAACCTAATGATCACTTATCATTTCATCAATTTTTGAGAAGTTGAAACAAAAGGAAAAAAAAAATTTAGAGATGTGTAGATCCATACAGATCTGAGCACCTGGATTTGCATGCACAAGTACAGTAGGGTTTAATTTTGGGTTTTTAAAAATTTCCCATTGATTAAAAAAATCAAGTTTTAATTTTATTTTTTCCCTCAAAATAAAAAAAGAAAAACATTATATCATTCAAATTAGCTTTGAAAAATCAAAATAAAAAAGAAAAAATATTTTTGAAATTTTCAAAACAAACCAAAAAAAAAGGAAAATTGGTGCTACATAGGGTACAATCTATACCCTGTTGCAATGGTGTCCTCATCCAATACAACAACGACCATTAATGCCTGCACCCAGAATAATAAATCAGTGGCCTTCTTTGAAAATAATTGGCACTACAACAAAAAAGGCGATGAAATCTTCAAAAGATTCTATAGAATCTCGAAAAAACCAATGATCAAACAATATGATGAACCAAAAACTCAAGCGAAGGAATCTTTTAAAAATTCAATGGAATATTCCAGCAATCAAGTTTTTTTCATTGGGGCAATTTTTTTCTCTCAGATGGTCATCAAATTTATGCCACTACTTTACTGACATCAGCATGACCTCATGCTAACATCATCATACAAACCAATCCTCTTGCCCCCCTCCTAGCCCTGATTTGTCCTAAAGGAGCATTTTTTTTTCTTTTTGGCATAACTTGGGCTCATGATGTCAAAAAAGGGCAAATGAGATCTATCGTCAGAAAGCTAGTTCCACAAACATTATGAATCAATCTTGAAATCAAAAGTCAATACATTCATCTTATTCTTCTTATTCTTCTATCTTTACTAACATTTCTATCCAAGTATCAAATGTGTGTGATATATCAAAATATACATGAGGCTACCCATGGTCGATGATTTTCTATACATCATCAAATCTGTCTAAATCAAACATCTGCACGTTTTAGTTCTCTCTGAGTTGAACTGATCCTGATCAAACCAAAATTCAAAATTTTTGCCCAATCTCTTGAGGGGGCAGGGTATCAACTTAAATTCCTTCCTCTAGGGCAATAGTGGGGCATCCAAAAATTAGAAAATTTTAATTTTTTGATCTGAGTAGCATTTTTAATCTGAAAAAGCATAATTCTTTGAACAAACATAATAGTCACCTCGCTTCAAAGAGGGGGAAAATGTAAACACTTAAAAATGTTTTGAATGATATCATGCACTCGAATTTGATATACTAACATCGTTTCATCCTAAAACCCATCCTCTTTTCGCCTAATTGATTAAATTAGGCTAGCTATTTAATTAATCACATAAATTTCATCTATTAATATGATTGACCTAGTTAGGTTCAAATTCATCTCCTTTCATGCTAACCTTTCGTCCTATTTAAGTAAATAATGCCAATTATTTAATTTAAACCCCTAATTCCTCTTATTCAACTAAATAACCCTAAGTTATTTAATTAAATATCATAACACTTTCCCCTTTTTCATTAAATCATTTATCTAATGAATATTATATTGAACCAAAGATTTTTTATGTAGGGCCCTCTCTTACACTTCTTGGGTTTTACACCTAAAAGGAGAGAGGTACAAAAAAAACCTTAATGGCTCACTTAAGAACACGCCCTTGAGATTGAAATCTATCAAAGCGAGCGATCCTAGGGCTGAAAACTGATAAAAGAGGTTCACCAGTAAATGCAAACTTAAGAAATCCCAAATGTTTGAAAACATACTGTAATATGCAAAATGACCTAGAAATGCAAGTAAATTGTAATGAAAACTTATTAAACTGAAGATGTGCATCTGGAGGCTAGAGAAGGATGGAATGGAGCTTTGGAATATTGAATAATATACTACAAAGGACAATAGGGACTCATACACCAATCTCGGCGACTTAGTTCTGCTTCAAGGAAAATCTGTCAAAACAAGTTTCTGGGAATTGGGTATTCAAATCTGCAGAAAAACCTGTTTAGGCCTAAACAATGGGACTCATTCACCACTAATGGTGAATCAATCCACTTCCAGATTTCTAAGAACTCAAAATAGAAAATTGTGGTCTTCAGTCTGCACTTCTCTTCTTGGTTCATATTCGGGTTTGAAATTGTCATAATCAACCTGTATGTCTTCTCCAAGTCTTGTTTGCAAATTTGACACCTTTGAATAGCTTTGACAATTTTTTGACAACTTTTCCAACTTCACTCTTTGATAAATTTGCAACCTAGCCCTGCAAATCACATACAAAGAGAGGAAAAAATTGTTGGAGGGTTAGAGAATAGGGGTTTTCCATGGTCAAACCCCTTGTTGGTAATCTAACCCTTGAAAATGAAATGAAATATGTAAAGAGAATGATGAATGAATAGCATGCAATGCTACAACTCACCAAACCCTTGAAGTGAAATATGAGGACATGCAAGTGATAGCTCCAATGGATGTAGACTTGAGATGCTTGAAATGCTCTTGTAAAGAATATGCATGAATACTTTAATGCTAGGTGTTAAAATGAAAGAGAAAAGGTTGTATTTATACCAAATTATGCAATAATTCCCAAAAATACAACATCACAGGCTAAGCTTAGATCTTAGAAAATAAAATCCCACAAGTATTTTGAATTCATTTTGATTTTTGAGCCAAAGGGGACTCATTCACCCCTAATGGTGAATGGGTCCCACTTAAGGCATTTTAAGTGGGTGTTGGGAATTACTTGCTTTAAATAATGTTTATTAGGATTATTTTCAAAAATACTTGTAAATATGGCTGGTGAACATAAATTGGGGCCAATTAAGGCATAAGAAAGGTATAATTATTGATGAAAAGACTAGAAAAGCATGAAAATGTGCTACGACACTTCACAACACTTTGAAATAAGGCTTGGTAAATGATAAAAAGAAGTTATTTGGATGAAATAATTTAATAATATCCTATAAAAGTGTGAAAGCATGTTACAACACTTCACAACACTTTTACAAGGCATCATAAAGTCCTAATTAATTCACAACAGCCCAAGACCTGATGTGAATGTGTTATTCACATTACAACATTAAATCAAGACAAAATTAAGTTGACATCCAGAAGAAAGTCCCAAATGAGTTTGAAAATGTCCAAAGATCCATTTTTCTACGCTACATTTAGCCCCCACTTTAGTGAGAGGATGAACCTACTTCAAACTCACACTAAAGTAGCCAAACACGTACATCAAGAGGGATCCAAATGCACCCATGCTAGCAATGTGAGACAACAACAATCAAAAGGGGTGATCAAGCCTCCAAGATCAAGATCCCATGGAAAACTAAACATAAGCACAAATGAACATAGATGAAAATGATGATGAAAAGGAGAAAAGAAAAGAGAGAATCAGATCAATCTTTGATTTTTTGTCCAACATGTTGTGAATCAGATCTAGGCTATTTGTCCAGAAAACACATACTCACTCTCAAGGGACATAATTCATGGCTATCTATTGGGTGAGAAGTCCTAGAATGTGAGAAACATACACTCATGCATGTTATGCACTCACACACATGTAGGTGGTTATGGGGAAAGTCTTGCCTCAAAATGGGCTTCCCTCTCAACCATACCAAAGTTGTACCTCCTGATAACTTTAATAAGGTGCCACAAAAGAAAATAACTTTTCAAGCTTCGGAAGACAAGCACAACTTTGCATGCTTGGAGCTCATGAACAAACATGATGGCACTATAGGCATGCAAGTTGTGTTATGCAAGGCGGCCATATAACAAATGAAAATGTAACATGCAAAGAATGTTCAAAAGAGTCTTGCTTAATTCATGTGAGGTCTTTAACTTAGGGAACATTGTGCCTAATGTCTCTAAGAGGGGACCAATCCAAGAATAGAAAATTCACAACTTAGGGGATGCAATTTGTCACATCAGGCCACTAAGAGGAATGTAATATACTACTTAAGATAAATCATGCTCATGAAGGAAATTACACCCATTATCATCCACAAAGTGGAAAATTCACTGTATGAAATAAGAAGGTTGCACTAAGAACCAAGAAAAATGAAAAATACAAAATGATAATGCCAATGTATGCCCCCACTTTAAAGGAATTGCTACACATCATACTATGAGCAATTAATTTAAAGTAGCAAATAAAAAATGCAAAAAAGAAAGAAGACATGAAAGCCAACTTGAAAATCCCTATGTCAAGTCATATGTTTCTGAGTAAGGTTGCATCATACGAGAGAAAAAGAAAAAGGAAAGAAAGAGGGGTTTCCCCCAAAAGTGAAAACACCAAACACATAAGGGATCTATGGATTTTGGGTCAGTATGTTTGTTGTTGCAATGTTTTATAAGGAGCTTGGAACTATCTTCATTCCCCAAATTCACATATAATTGGCACAATGACACAAAGAGAGAGAAAACAAAGAAAATAAAATTTTGGGTCAACATGGAAGAGACATAGGGTGTCTCAATGCCTTGCATCATCCCCAAAAGAGAAAACCAAGACAAGAGCGAAAGAGAAAAGAAAAAGGAAGAAATGAAAAAGAAATCCTTTTGGGTCAACATGGAAGAGACCTAAGGGGTCTCAACGTCGCATGTCATCCCTAAAAAGAGAAAATAAGAAAAAAAGAAAAATGGGTATGTGCAAGATCATCATGGAAAAGATAGGCCCTTAAGTGGCAAAAAAAATAGAATAATCAGAGTTAGGAAACTTGACATAAAAATTTGAATAAGTTATCTATATTATTTTAAAAATATGTAAGAATAAAATCTGTACAAAATTGAATGTAGTTTTTAAACTACTAGGTTTAGTTTTTTTTTTTAAAGTCTATTTGGTGAAAATTTGAAATTTTAATCACTTAAATTCCGCTGCAACCACCCTAACCACAATAAAATGATAATATTTTTTTATAAGATTTTAGATATAAGTAGAGACTCATGTCCGATGTGATGCATTTTTTTTGTAGTTTTTTCCAAGTAAATAATTAATTATGAATTTTTTATTACAAATTTTAAAAAAATATAAAAACTCATATGTCTAACCACCTTAACTTGGTCAAAACTTCATGAAATTCATTTTTCATCCTATAGATGAAGCATAGAATGTGACACATGTTTCCAGATTCAAAAAAATTTGATACCATTTGAAAGCTATAGATGTTTTTCAAATTTCATCAATAGGACTTAGTCATAACTCAAATAGAAAATGAATAATAATCATTATTAAATTCCAATTAAAAGCATAATTTATATTGGAAAGCAGAATCTCCTTTAAAACCCTACGTTTCATCAATTTTGGGTAAATAAAAATTCGTCAGCCACATGGGCCATCATATCACTTACATATTGCCACTTTTTGGCCCATCATGATCCTACACATACCCAAATATAAAAGAAAAGAAAAAGGTCCCTTGGGTCAACATGAAAGAGACATGAATTTCTCAATGCCTTACAATATCCCCAAAAGAGAAACACAAGACAAAAAGAAAAATATAAAAAATCAAAAGTGATGCATGACATAGAGAAGAAGGAAGGTACAAATAGAGGAATGTCACAAAGAGAAAGAGAGAATATAAAATAGAACATCATGGGGGATCATGTTACACACATGCAAGAAAATAAAAGAAAAGGAAAAAAAAATGAAAATGTAAAAGGCTAGTAAGGAAAATGCAATTCAACCATCAAGCAAGTCATCCTCCTCCCAATTAGGTTGATCAGAATCCGAAGGGGAACAGCTACCTAAAGGGACAAGAGCAAGTGTCGAACTAGGGAAAGTGCTAGGTTCATTGCTATGTATAGGAGATTGTTCAACTATGCTCATGGAAGGGGAAATTAAAGTGTTCAATTCATTATGCACCTCTTCATCAATTTTAGTTATTTTTGCATCCTCATCATCATCCAAGTTAATCACAATAGGAGGATGAATGATAATGTCCAATGAAGAGGGTAGCTCTTGTTATGATTGTTGTGTTGGATCACTTTATGTTGATTGGGGAGGAGAGTTATCATGCATTGCTTTAGTCAAGTTTGGATGTTCATTTTTGTTGTTATTATCATGTAACTTGCAAGCAAGGGCACGACATCTACATCTATGCTCTTGAGCACCTCTGTTTCTTTTGGTTTAATTGTCAAGTTGTATTTGTGTAAGAGTGGGTTGATCAACCATAGGTTGCATTTCCTCCTAAAGGGGAGGAATGGAAGAAACCATAGGAGGTTGGCCATCCACCTTCTCTTTTGCTTTGTAAACTTGTTTTATCCATGGAGGCATGATCTGGTTGTTGTCATTGTCTCTTCGTCTTTTGGATGATGTAGGTGAAGTGTTTGTTTTTGGTGGGTCTTCGTTGTTTGGCTCCTATTTAGGTTCGAGCATGGTTTCATTAAGTATCTAGGAGGTGAGGAAGTGGAAAGGAACATGTTTCTTAGGGATAATTTAGCTATTTTCTTTGCTTTGAATTTTTGGTAGGCTATGAAAAAGAAGTCTTGTTGTGGCATTATATGTTCCATGGTCTCTAAGGAAAAGTTTCCTATGGAAGACAAAGGGTTAAAGCCACTATGGTGGATAATAAATATTTCATTTTCAAGTGGAAACTTTAAGCATTTATGCACAACCGAAGGGACAACTTTCATTGAGCGAAGCCATGGATGGCCTAGCCTCAAACAAAACTGGTATGACTGTGGGATGATGGAGAATGTGACATCTAATGTTTTCAATCCTATTTGTAATGGAAGGGTGATCGATCCTATCGTAGGGCACATAAATCCATTATGTGTCTTGATCCATGCTTTTTGTCTATCATATTTGTCTTGATAAAGTTCATGCAAGACTAAGAACTCCTCGGTGATCACATTCTCTCCACAGGCAGGATCTATTAATATCCCATTTGTGGGCTTATCATAGATATGACTGGCTATGTAGAGAGGACCATTAGATGCATTTTTAATTATATCCTTAGAGGAGAAAGCAATATCAAGATGACTCTTAGGTCATCCCTTACGAGGGATAACATCTATTGCACCTACCATTTCATCCACAAGATTAATATGGGTAATATGTGGAATAGGATCATGATGTCCATCATCTGTATCAACGTTCATCACATCATTCTTTGTAGTTTCACTAGCTTTGACAAATGAAATATTATGTTTGGGAATTGGATCAGTAAAAATTTTCAAGTTTTGGTTCAGAGGAGCAACAGACTTATTGCCTTGCTCATTAACACCTACAATAGATAGATGGCCAAAATCAATGAGATCTTGCAAAAGATGTTTAAGATGCAAGTTGTATTGTTCCATCTCATGTTCATTTTGTCGATGAAAGTGGAAATAAACATTCGGCTTAAAGGTCATGGGTAAAGGCTTAGTAGGGTCAAGTGGTTTGATGGGAGGCAAGGTAATCATCTATTGTTGTAGAAGTTGGGACATTATGTTGTGAAGGGTGTTAGGTAAAGATGTGAATTGTTATTTTGGATCTCCATAATTAAAGGGAATTGTGGGTTTAACAGTTACTATTTGGTTATTCACAGGTTGAGTTATTTTTTGTTGAGAGTTGAATTGAAAGAATCCTTTTTTTTGTTTTCAAAAAGTTTGGGAATTGTTTGGGTTGGAAGTCTCGGATTTCTCAATTCGGCTAGAAGTGGACCTTGTATCTCAACTACTAAGTGAATTTTGATAATCGCAAAGGGCAGTGCATGAGTGAATGAAGGATAGAAATTTCATCATGGTCATATTGTCTTGAATTTTACTTTTCAAGTTCTCTATGAACATCTTTTGAAGGTGTGGGTCAAGGACCTTGACATCGATTTGTGAATAAAGCAATTGATAGCATGAGATAAAATTTGTTATCTTTTCTTCCTCATGTTGCTTACATCTCATTAAATCAGCCAAGGTTTTCTTGGGAGTCATATGCACTTGGAAATGGTTTACAAATGCGTCAACAAGTTCATTAAATGAATGAATTGAGTTATTCGGTAAAGAAGAAAACCATTCCAAAGCAGTATCTACTAAGGTCCTAGGAAAGAGTTTTTCCAATAGTTTATCATCAAGGACAAAATCACTACATAAACTTGTTTAGGCATTGACATCATTAGAAGGATCTCCCTTCCCTCCATATTTCTCAAATCTAGGAACCTCTACACCTTGTGGAATTAGTGTTCACAATATCTCTAGGGATAATGGGCTGCTTCTGACATAATATGTGGATGGGCCATTTTGGTTTTCATTTATGGTTGAGATTTTTTGTTGCATGGATAAATTTTTTTGGAAGAGTTGTGTTATGAGAGGATCAGTAAGGTGGTATGAGGTCAAAGTGAAAGTGGTGATGGGGAGTATGTAGTAGTAGGGAAAATGAATGGAATGCTTATAGGTGGGAGCATGGTAGAAGATAGAACATTCAATGTCACATAGGAATTAGGGGTGCTAGCAGGAATACCCAACGAAGGAATCATGTATTACTAACTTGTTGCATTGTCATTGTGATTTGAGAAGTGGGATAAGTAGGTATTGAGGCTATCATTGAGGGTGGAGGAATTTGAGTTTCTCCTTGGTTTGCAACATTGTTTGTTGGGATAGGAGCACTAGATGTTGAAGGAAGATGTTTTCCAAGGATTTTCACTATGTTTTTCACAAGGTCAAAGCCTTCGTCACTTTCAAGCATGTGGTGAATGTTTCATATGGTAGGGATTATAGTGGCCAAATTTTTTTTAAGACTAACTTGATGTTGCAAGTGTACTAAGTCCTCATGGATTTGAATTATCTTTTCTTGCGGGATATCATCAGGTCTTTTATCAACATGTATACTTCCTGAAGGAAAAGAGTTACTAAGGGTAGTATCCATGCCTAGTGTACTAGTGTTAATACTAGGAGTGGAAGCTCTAGATAACCCAAGATCCACAATGAGTGTTATCATGAGATGCCATGAGTCTCAAACTTCTTCTCACTAAGGTATTAGCAATAGGACACCAAAAACTCATGCAAAGGCTACTAAATACAGGGTGAATGCAAATGTAATGTAAACTAAGAGTAATAAAATACTTATAACTAAAATTTTGGAAAGTAAAACATAAATGTAGAAACAACAAACAAAAACTCAAAAAATGAACTATAGATGACAAAAAATGCAGTGCAAAATATGCAACTAGACTGATTCACCCAGGGTTGAATGAGTCTAGGGAGTGATTTTATTGAAAAAAATTTAAAATTTTTAAATGAATTTTATTTAGTTTTTATGATGCAAAACTAGGATGCAAATGCAAAATTTTACTATTTTTCAATGAAAATAATAGCAATAATGCAAGTTAAATGAGCTTTTTCACTATTGCAAATTTTAAAACCCTAGAAATCAAATTAAACAATGCAATGTTAATGTTAGCTATTCCTAGGATTTAAATGCACTCTAAATCAGAAATATGTTGTTCTAAAGTCAAGTTCACCAAAATGAGCCAAAGATTTTTGATGTAGTGGCCTCTCTTACACTTTTAGGGTTTTACACAAAAAAGGAGAGATGTACAACAAAAACCTTAATGTATCACTCAATAACACACCCTTGAGATTGAAATTTGTCAAAGGGAGTGATCCTAGGGCTGAAAATTGATAAATAGGTTCACCAATAAATGCAAACTTAAGAAATGCAAAATGTTTGAAAACACACAGTGATATGCAGAATGACCTAGAAATGCAAGTAAATTGTAATGAAAAATTATGAAACTAAAGATGTGCACCTGGAGGTCAAACAAGGATGGAACAGAGCTCCGAAATCCTAAAGAATCTACTATAGAGGACAACAAGAACTCATACGCCAATCTAGGCAACTTAGTCTTGCTCTGAGGAAAATCTATCGAAACAGGTTTTGGGGAATTGGGTACTCAAATTTGCAAAATAATTTTTTTAGGCCTAAATAGTGGGACTCATTCACCACTAATGGTGAATCACTCAACTTCTATATTTTTGAAAAGTCAAAATAGGAAACTGTGGTCTTTAGACTGCACTTTTGTTCCTAGTTCAGATTTGGGTCCAAAACTGTCAGAATCTACCTGTAGGTCTTTTCCAATTCTTTTTTGAAACTTTGACACCTTTGAATAGATTTGAAAAAAAATTGACAAATTTTCCAACTTTTCTCTTTGGTAAATCTATAACCTACCCCTACAAATCACATACAAAGAGAGGGAAAAATTATTGGAGGGTTAGAAAATAGGGGTTTGCCTTGGTCAAACCCCTTGTTGGTAATCTAACCCTTGAAAATGAAATGAAATATGTAAAGAGGATGATGAATGAACAACATGCAATGCTACAACTCACCAAACCCTTGAAGTGAAATTTGAAGACATGCAAGTGATAGCTCCAATGGATGTAGACTTGAGATGCTTGAAATGCTCTTGTAAACAATATGCATGAATACTTCAATGTTGGGTGTTAAAATGAGAGAGAAAAGGTTGTATTTATACCCAATTATGCAATAATTCTCAAAAATACAACATCACAAGCCGACCTTACATCTTAGAAAATAAAATTTTGCCAGTATTTTAAATTCATTTTGATTTTTGAGCCAAAAGGGACTCATTCACCCCTAATGGTGAATGGATCCCACTTAAGGAATTTTAAGTGGGTGTCGGGAATTAAATGCTTTAAATAATGCTTATCCCAAGATTATTTTCAAAAATAAGTATAAGTATGGCTGATGAATGTAAAATGGGGCCAATTAAGGCATAAGAAAGATATAATTATTGATGACAATCCTAGAAAAACATGAAAGTGTGTTACAACACTTCACAACACTTTGAAATAAGGATTGGTAAATGATAAAAAGAAGTTATTTAGGTGAAATTATTTATTAAGATCCTAAAAAAGTGTGAAAGTGTGTTACAACACTTCACAACACTTTTAAAAGGAATCATAAAGTCCTAATTGATTCACAAGGGCCCAAGACCTAATGTGAATGTGTTATTCACATTACAATATTAAATCAAGGAAAAATTAAGCTGACATCCAGAAGAAAGACCCAAATGAGTGTGAAAATTTTCAAAGATCCATTTTTCTACACTAAGCATATAATTCCCCTACTTTTCATAATTGAAACATTATTTAATTATAAAATTACTGACTAAATCTAATCTTCCCACTTGCATAGGAATATTCCTCCTTTTCACATTCCTCCAAAAAGAGAATATTCCCATGGAATATTCCTTTGCATAATTAAATTTGGTTTTATTTAACTAAATATCTATTTTCCTCACCCATGAGAATATGCTTTGACAATATTCTCTTTCTTCGCTCAATTGAAAAAGGGAATATTCCTTTTTCATAACAAACTCTCAACAAAGCTTCTTGTGCAAGTTTTGAAAGTGTGTTTGTTTGGATGAATGTAAGCCCCTAATTAAATATCATATTGCATCCTCAACCGTTGATGGGAATCCATGATCCATGCCTCCATCTTCCTCTCATATCGATTGTTGATTAAATTTTTCAATCTAAGCCCTTCATTTCTCATTTTTCCTCTTATAACAAGGTCACTATTTGGAGACAAATGGATCCATCTTTTAAGAGAAAACTTGTGCTATTAAAATCACTTTCACTTGCACTCATATTTAGCATCATTTTAGCTTAATTCACTTGCATCATTAGCTTAAAGCATCCATTAATGGCTTCCATGATAACATAGATGCATACATTTAGCATATTTTGTAATTATTAGGGTTTTAATCTTTTGAAGCTTGCATACATTTAGAGTAGATTTCCATACACCAATATCGATCATCTTAGCATTCATCATGTTAATTTAGCATTTAAATCATGTTTTATCACACATATTTCATCAGTTTTGTCGATTCTCTCTAATCGAATCAATTGAAACAAGCTCGTTATAAAAGGGATTGGGAAAGGGTCACCATTCCACATCAATGTGACACCACTCCCCCAATAGGATAAGTTTCAATGGATTAGAATAGGTGTTTTTTTAAAGCTTTCATGATTTAATATGTTGGTTTTAATGAATTCTTAGTAGTTTATATTGGATGATCTTATTGGGGCTGATACATAGTGGATTAAATATGCCTCAAATTCATATGGATCAGGTGTAGTTAACCTATACTATGTCATTGGTCATAGTTAGAATGGTTAATTTTCTCAACTATAAGAACATTGAACAAACTCACCTACACACACTAGTTATTTTATTTATTTTCATTCTTAATCTATAAATATGAGTTATCTTTATGAACATGATTTGGAAATATTAAACTATGTCAAGTGTCAATTCTTGTGTTCTTAAGAGGTTTCACTTATCCTCAAATTATTAAGAGTTTTGTAACTAGATACTTCTATTATGCAGTTTATAATAATAACTCCTTTATGTATTCATAATTTATAGTCATCATTTACACTATGATATGCATAGCCTAATGTTATGGTGGCCTTCCCTTCATTATTTGGATTTTTCTAGACAATTTTATGTTAAAATGGATCCAATTACATATGGAGCTATAGGGATGGTAACTTGAACTTTCAAGGTTGTGTTGAAGTGTATCCTTCTTGGTAATGGATTTTCTATTCATGATTATGGTGGTTGTTCTAGTTCACCTTGCATTGATGTGTCTTTCTCATAGTGGAAGAGTTCTACCTATAATGATGCTCTTTTACATTTGTAGTATATCCTTCACTCATGGTGGCCATTTCTTAGTGTTAGTATTTTTATGTAAGTGTACTAGTTAGGATGGCCTTTGGTTTCTCATTCTCTAACCATAGGTGTTACATTAACTTGATGTAGTTTTATGTTGACTTTTTTCTTCTCACATGATATTTTGATGAGAGTGGCTTTGCAATATTTTAGGGTTTCGAATAGTTTTTTGTGCATGGGTACATATGGATGCTATGTTCTACAAATTCTAGTTGTATGTGGCTAGATTAAACAATTAATAATAAGTGCTAAATAATGGAATGAAATAAACCTAGACAAACCTAGATTTTTTCTGAAAGAAATTAAGTATTATCTAATTTTGAAATATTTTCATACAAATTTAAAACATAAAGAAATGCAAATGAAAAAATATAGCAATGTAAATTAGGGTAAATTTTTCAATTTATAGAGTTTAATGTTTGCAAGAAATTTATAAAAATAACAAACCTAAAGATATCTAACAAAATACCAAAAAATTAAAAAAAATGCCAAAAAAAACCTACCTAGGGCTGTTTGGTGGTGACAGACTATTGTTTGCACTCAAGATCATGTTCTCTATCGCTATGAGCCCTAGTAAAAATGAGCTCGTAGTGTATTTTAAAAAAAAAAAACCTTTACGAAATGGGATACTGTTTCGTAGTAAATGAGATCCCATTTCATAGTAAACGGATCCCATTTCATAGTAAACAGAACCCATTTCATAGTAAATGAGATCATGTTTTATAATTCTTAGCTTGGGATCCCACCATGAAATGGGATCTTGTTCTAAACTTAGGCTTAAGATCCCAAAGCATAACAGGATCTCATTTCTAAATAACAGGATCTCATTTCATTTTGTTCAATGTTAGGTTTTTTACTAAGTTTGAAACTTCCACTAGAACTAGACTCATCTTCTTGCATTTACCCATAATGATAAAAATTATATTTTCGCACTAAAAATTTATTTTTGAAATCCAAATTTTCTCCCATTTATTTGATAATTCATATCTTGATCCTATTGGAGCTCGATTTCATAGGCCTCAATATTTACAAAATCCACCTAATCCTTTACCCTATTTTACCCATCAATTATATCCAATATGAAAGAGATTCAATTGTTCGCTTTGTTGAAAATTCTAAAACCCCCTTAAAAATCATATCTTTTAGATATCACTCAAGTTTCTAAGTAAAAATATGACCAAGTTAAAACAATTGACAATTTCATGAGTTCACAAACTTTTGGGAAAAGAGGGATAAAAAAACTTTATTGAATCAAAAGAAATCCATTATACAAAGCAAGACAGGTTCATAGCAGGCACCTAAGGAAAGAAACAAAGAGTCATAAACCACTAGCTAGCCACAAGAAGAGCACTACATCCAAAGGCACCAACCTACAGAAGCCATCAACCAACCATGTCCCCAAAAATAATCCTATCTAGCTCCTAGGAAAAATAATAGGATAAATCCTCCCAACTAACTACCTATCATACCCCAACATTCTCAGAGGCCCATTTCACCAATTAGTTAGCAACCTTGTTCCATTCCTTGGGGATATGGGAGAAATTTATAGAATCAAGAAAGGAACCCAATCTAATAATATGTCTAACCATAGAGGTGAGGTGCCAATCAGCTCCATCCAACTTCAACCTATTTAGTATATTAATGAGGATTTGAGAATCCAATTCACAAATGACCTTTTGCCACCCAAGTGCACAAGCCCTTTCAATAACAACAAGAATAGCCAACCCTTCCATGAGACTTTTTTGTTGCCCCTTATAAATGGAAAATAAGAAAATGACCTTACCAGTGTTGTCCCTTCCAACACCACCTATACCAACATGGCTAGGATTGCCTCTAGAAGAGCCACCAATATTAATCTTTAAAAAATTTGCAGGAAGCAGGGACCACCTTCCCTCTCTCTAAGTTTTCTTTTTACAGTAGTGACGCCTTCTAAGATAGGGGAACCTAGAAGTTCGACCATGAACGTCCAACCTTAAGGTAATCATATCATCCCCCTTTGCCAGAGGGAGGCATTCCTCACACTTAGCTTCCATATTCTCCTAAATCATGTCCACCACACACTGTCAAATCTAGTGAATGGCCATCTTACTACCTAAAAATATTCTTTCGAGCCAAATCTACCACAAAATGAAGTTGAGACCAATATTCCACACTATCTGAAGAAATGAGGTTGGTTTCATAGGTCTCCCACTTAGACTATTCCAAAACTCAATCAAAGAGGAAGCATGGACACAGGCATGCCCCCACACACCCCACCAAAGGTGCTAGATAACCTTAGAAAAAGGGAAGTGAAAAAAATAGATGGTAAGAGTCCTCTTCACTACAACCATAAAGAAAAAAAATAGAAGGCCCATGGAAACCATGTTTCCTAAGATTATCCCAAGTGACACACCTATTACAAGTGAGAGTTCATAAAAATAAATTACACTTGGGCCAATAAAAATTATTCCAAGCATTCTTCCTCCACGAAACTTCCATCCCCCAATTTTTCTGATGGTTCAGCATTTGATATCCACTAGCAACTGCATAAGTCTCCTTAGGATTTGAGTACCAAGCCAAGACATCTAGAGAATTAAGAGAGTTGCATTGTATGTCCCCTAAGATTTTCCATAGCTCTAACAAGTTAGCATCTAAACCCTCGTCAATCCAATCAGTGGGATCCTTCCATCTAGACACTTCCACATGCCCCCAAAAGTGGGTTGATTTAAAGCCTGCCACCGGGACCAACCATCATCCAGAAAATGTTGACAAAGATCCTACAAATGGGGGTACAAGATCATGAAGGGGGGAAAACCATCCCACAAATCATACCAAATGGAATCCTCAGTTCCCCTATTATATATCCAAAACATACCATCATTAATTAGCTTGGCCCCTTTTTTGAGAGTTGTCCAAATAATAGATCCTTTTATGGACAGAGCAACCCAAGGAAACTCATCCTTTGCAACACCCCTCAAGTATTTAGTCAATAGAATTCAAGAATAGATGTGATAATGCTCAATGCACCATCTCCAATATAACTCAACTACTAAAGTGTGACCATTTAAGCTAGCTTGTTGCAACCTATGGCCCCCTTCTTGTTTTGGCTTTCAGATAGTCTCCCATTTGAAAAGATTCTACTTCATCGAGGACAAATTTCCAACCCATAAGAACTGTCTACCAAGAGAATCCAAATCCTTGATAAAGTTGGAGTGACCAACCTAAAGCATGCACCTATAGTTCGAAAGGGTTTAAACCATAAACTTCAAAAGCAACACCCGACCCGCAAAATATAACCACCTATGAGTCCAATGACTCACTCTCACTTGAAATTTATCCAAAATATTTTACCAAGAGCCTCTAGGGAGAGGACCAATAGCAAGGGGGATACCCAAATAAATCGTGGGGATATTACCAATTTGAAAGCGAAGGATGTGAACAATTATTTGTTGAATAAGCATGGGGTTATTGAAGATTTACCTTCATTAATCTATTGGATAGAATTAGAAATATAAATATCCAACACCTGATGAAAACCATAGGTTTCATTGATCTTATCTACACCGATCAAAGAAATGTCATCAACAAACTGTAAGTGTGTTTGCAGAGGCAAGCCATTAGCCCAATACCATCCATGGATAGAACCAAGAATAAAATAACATCTGATGACTCTCCCCATCCCTTTAGCTATAAAAATGAATAATTAGGGTGATAAAGGATCCCCTTATTGAAGGCCCCTAGATGCTCTGAACAAAGAGGAGGGCTCCCCATTAACAAGCACAAAGAAGGAAGTGGACAAAAATAACTCATCACCCACTTCACCCGCTCTTTAGAAAACCTAAAAGCCTTAAGCACTTTTTGGAGGAAGGACCATTTTACTCTATCATAATCCTTAGCCATGTTAAGCTTGATAAACATAGCTTTGTCCTTAGAAACAACCATAGAGTGGATAGTCTCATCTATGATGACCACCTCATACAAGATTTTCTTTTCAACTACAAAGCCTCCTTGTTCTTCAGAAATAAGCTTACTAATCCACCTCTTCAACTTTTCTAAAATCAAATTAGACAAAATCTTATAGACCACATTGCACAAGGTGATGGGTCTAAACTAACTCAATCTATCGACCTCTTCACATTTAGGGATAAGAGAAAGAATGGTGGAATTCATGGCCTGAAGCATTTGTTTATTCACATGAGATTCATGCACAAACTCCAACAAGTCCCATTTGATAATATCCCATAACTCCTAGAAGAACACAATCAAGAATCAATCAGGACCAAGAACTTTCCCCTTCTTCATATGAAAAAAAAATTCCCTCCAATTCCTGCAAAGAGATATTTATCATGAGTTCCACATTCATTTCCAAAGAAACAAGAGAATAGAAACAGAAAAGAATATGGTTCTCTTCCTCCACAACATCAAGCGAGTCTTCATTGAACAAAGTGGTGTAATAATGTGCAACCTCTCTAAAAAATCTCCCAACAAGAAGCCAAGCGGTCCCCCCTAGAAGACACCAGTGAAGAAATCGAGTTTCAATGCCTCCAAGCCTTAACAGAGTTGAAGAATTTCTTTTTGTTTCTATCACCCTCCTGTAGCCATTCAATTCAAGCCTTATGTTTCCGATAAATTTCCTCCCTCAGTTCCCATTCCTCTAGAGACTTCAAGGCTTTCGACTCCTCCGAAAGGGATTCATCAAAAAGGCCATTCTCCCTAATCTCATGGGTGATAGCATCCAAGTTGGCTTGGGCCACTACCTTATCCTGGAAGATATTTCCAAAGCACTACCTATTCCACTTCTTGAGTTGATGTTTCACATACTGTAATTGCTTGAAAAAAGAGTACATCACTATGCCATACATTGGTCTGCCACGGGGCCACCAACCAACCATTAGATCCTGAAGATGGGGATCCATAAGCCACATAAGCTAGAATTTAAAAGATGAATTTTTCATAGCATGAGCCAAAGAAGCCGAAAACTTAACTGGCCAATGGTTAGATCCCCTCCAATCTAAGATCTCAAATGAAGAATTCCAACTTTCGCTAATCCAAAAATCGGACACCAAAAACCTATCTAGCCTTTTAGCAATGGAGTCCTCCCTACATCTCCTATTAATCCATGTACATATTAAATCCATTTTTGGGATTTACATTCACCAAATTTAAAGAATAAATATTATCATGGAAGAGCCAAGCTGATGGTTCCAACCTTTGCAAACCACCCTTCTTTTCTTTCAAATCAACAATGGCATTAAAGTCTCCAAAAATAATCCAACGAAATAAGGGAGCAAGACTTTGAATATATTGAATGTGGGACCAAAGAAGAGACTTCCTAGGGAAATCATTTGGGTTGTAAACATTAGACGAAATAACAGTCTATCTAGACTCCAAACTATAAGCAACAACAGAAATTGAAAACTTACTAGAGAACCACTAGAGAGGAGAGATCTTCAATGGGCCCCATAAACAAGAAACGCCCCCAACTTTACCATGAGCACAAATACACTGTCACTGGACTTTCAACCATATTTGGGGAGCAAGGTTGCACATGCTCTCCATAAAAATATTTGTCTCCTAAATAAAAACTATATCTAGTGAATGAGATTTTACCAATTCTCAAACAACTTTTTATCTAAGGCCATTGTTCAGCCCCCTTACATTCCAAGACATAATAATAATTTATGGGGATTGAAAAAGTGGGAGTCAATGGTTTTAACCGACCCTAACTCCACCAATGTCTCTCCCATTAACATAATTTTATCAACATCTCTCTTTCTCCCCACCTTAGGAGGTTTCTCTAGAACCCCATTCTTAAAATTCCTTTGATGAATCCCAAGGATGGGAGGTGATTTGTTGTCTTTCCTAGTACCAGGTTCTACCTATCCAACCAAAGGTGCATACACCACATGAATTGACTCACCATTCTTTAACAACCATTCAAATCCCAAAGGTTCCTCATGAGGCACAAGGGAAAGATCTATATCCATTTGAGAAATTGCCATACTACCCACCTAAATTTCTCGATGCACATCATCTCTAGATGACAACTGATCAACCATCGATCCTCCTAATTCTAGATCCACCATGCTAGGATCTACCTCCTATTGGCTTAGATCCTCCAGGGTATCAAAATGGTTGAAGAGCATATCTTCCTTCCTGTCCCTAAGAGTCCTTTTCTATCCTTTGTGCACATTGCAAGGCTTAACCAAAATGAAACCATCCTTGATTGCAATATCCCCTAACATAGGAGCCTTCCTTTTATCCATCTTCATGGGTTGCTTGGGAACCTAAGACAAAGAAGATGTACTAGAGGGTGAACTCTAGAGCATGTTTTTTGTAGATGACCATACTCATGAAAAATTCAACACCTGAATGGGAGAGCTTTGTAGTCCAATTGTTGTATCCACATGGAAGAGCCAAGGAAATTTTTTAAGAAATTTGGCAATGAGTTATTTAAATCAATTTTAATGTATATATGAGCAAAGAAAATTACCTTTTATCTAACATTTGTTGAGAGGATCCCACTAGTTTACCAAGCAATAATGTAATGGAATGAAAGATATCATTCCTCCAAAATTCCAAATGGAGCCAAGGAAGGTGAACCCAAACTGAGACGCGAGAAGGTAACTCCTTAGAATGGTTGAAATCGACGTTCCATGGCTTGATGAAAAGGCCCACTTGATTATAAAAGTAGGGACCTCCTTCAAATGCCTTATTGCAATCAACCATGCAATTAAACACCACTAAAAAATAATTGTTTATCACCAACATGATCTCCATTTCACCCTCTGGATTCCACATACGTTGAGCCCAAGACTCCAAAAAGGGAAGAGAGACATGCATTCCCATAAATTTACAGACCAATGCATGATTCATCAAATAGCTAATATCCTCTTCAACAGAGGTTCGTTGCACTAGCAAAACATAATGATTGGGACACCATTCCAAAAAATATATTAACCTTAGACATCTGAGGGCCCCTAACACATGATTGACCCTCCCCATTCACAGAGTTATTCATGAATTTTAAAGCATCTGGATGTACGAAATAAGATAGAACATTCTTGATTAGAGTTTCTTGAAAAGACAAATTTTTCTTCATTTTTGCAGCACTCGCCAATGCCATAAAATAAAATGAAAGAACAAAACAAAGACTAAGCTCAAATCTCTCAAAATAACAACAGACAGAAGAAAAAGAATAAAGAACAATGCCCCCACATTGCCAAAGACACTAAGAACACTCCCCTTGTGCCCAAAATTGAAAACAATGATAGCAAAATGGAAGGAAAAACCCTAAGAAGGCCACAACAAGGCATGCAAGGCCAAGTGTGAGCCTTTCAGCCTCAGCACACAGCAAGTTTCCCCCTTCAAACCCTCACAGTCATTGTGCCCCTCATGCCCATTTAATCATGAGTTCACAAACTTTCCAAAAATCCTAGAGAAAAATGTTAATTTTCAATTTATCAATGATTTTTGTGAGTTTGTGAACTCACCAAAAAGTTGGACAAGAAAGGGCAAAGTTTGAAATTCCAATGAGTTCACAAACTCACCAAAAAGCTAACAAGGTTTGTGAATTACAAAAAACTTTGACAAGGGAGAAAGAAAAGAAAGAAGAATGGCTAAGGAAAGAAAAATTTCTTGTTGTTGGAACGTTCATGAGTTCGTGAATTGCCAAAAAATTCAAGAGAGAATTTTTTTTTTAAATGTGGCTAAGGAAAGAAATTTGTGTTGGCAAAAAAGTGAATAAAATTGACTTTCAATTAAAAATGTTTAAATTAATTCATATTTATAGGTTGACTTGAAGTATGACACAATTTTGAACTTTCACATAGTGAGAATGGAGAATTAATTGAAATGTGTGTGCTCTTTAGGCAACCAACATCTACCATATGTCTATTTTCCTTCGCATTATGAGAATAGAGTCCTAATTAAAATAAGTGAGTTTTTTTACCTACCAATGCCTAACAATATGTTTATTTTCCCTCTTGTATTGAGCAATAATGGAGCTTGATCACACATTTATTTATATTTGCATTCAACAACAATATAGCCCTAATTGAAATGAGTGGATTATTTGGGCCAACAAAGCCTAACCATGTGTCCATTTTCCTCTATGGATTGAGTAAAAGTGTTACACATTAAAATGAGCAAACTTCTTAGGTCACAATAAAGCCTAACCATGTTTGTATTTTCCTTTTTATCTGCAAGAATAGAGGCTTGATTAAAATATTGCATTGAGCAAGAATGGAGCTTGAACATGTGTGTTTATTTATCTATACATTCAACAAGAATGTAGCCCCAATTGAATGAGTGGGTTTTTTGGGCCAATAAAGTCGATGTGCTTATTTGCCTCCATCAATTGAGTAAAAATGCTATATATTAAAATGAGAAAAAAAATAGATCACCAAAACCTAACCATGTTTGTTTGTAAATTTGTTTTAGATTTAACAAGAATAGAGCCTAGATTTAACGAGAATAGAGCCTAACTATGTGTCTATTTTCCTTCACATTTGCCAAGAATAGAGCTCCAATCAAACAAGTGTATTGTTTAGGTTGCAAAAGCCTAACTATGTGTCTATTATCTTCACATTTGACATGGAAAGAGCTGTCTAGGTTGCAAAATCATAACTTTATGTCTATTTGCTTTCACATTCAACATAAATACATATCCGATTAAATGAGTATATTGTCTAGGTTGCAAAAGCTTAATTATGTGTGCATTTGTTTTCACATTCAACAAGAATAGAGCTCCAATTAAATGACTGTATTGTTTAGACTACAAAAGTCTATCCAACAAATATAAAGCTCCAATTAAATGATTATATTATAGACAACAGAAGTCTTACTATACCCACTTACCTTTAAATTCAATAAAGTGAAAAGCTCCAATTAAAACAAACCTTCCATTCACATTCATTGAGTCAATTTACGTTCGCTTAAATGCTTTAAATAGAAAAATAAGTGTATACAAAATGCAAGGCCTTTTAAGTAAAGTTTATGGCCCTTGGAAAAGACCTCCACTTATGAATCAAAGATGAAAGTGTTGTTATTTGTTCTCGAACATTTTCTTTATCCATATGCCATTCATTCTAGTGGTTTCACATATTCCACCCGTCCCGTAACGATATTTTTGACAGGAGAAAGAAAGCAATCTATTCGGTAAAGCTTTTTAACGACCCCGTATTGGCAGACAATGCTTTTTTCCAGTGGGCCCACCCACGTCTTATCCGCGTGATGTTGACATTTATTTTACCGACTTATGAAAGCAACGCGTCAGTCGGAGATGGACCAGGCGGCACCACTAAGCCGCGTCCTAACCGCGTCGGTCGCTCAATGCTATAAATTCACCTTTGCTCCCGACTATTTGTACATCCAACTTTCTCGGCTACTCAAAACTATTCTGTATATTGAGATATTCCTGTATTTTCTTGTATTTCTTGACAAGTCTTTTTCCTTGCAATGGCGGAGGAAAATGCACCAGAGCACCAAGATCGCGGGCTGTTTGGCTTGTTTGGGAAGGAAAAAGAAGAGGAAACACATCAGCAGCAGGGACACGTGGTGGGTGTAGCTCCGCATGAGCAGGGACACGTAGGCGAGGCTCACCATACGCCTGTGTCTCATGGCCACGTGGAGGAGGGCAAGTTCCATGGCGAGGGTGAGAAGAAGACAGACGAAGGGGGGCACAAGGTTAAGCTGCATCGCACAAACAGCTCTTCTTCCAGCGCTGTAGGTTTTACATTACATTTTCTGTAACTGAAGATTGATTACTTTCATTGTTCTTCATAAAAAGATTATACATTGCATTTTATCTCCCGCTTTCTATAATGTCAGTAGTTTGTTCATTTGGATCTGTTGAAATGAATGTGTTTACAGTCTAGCGACGAGGAAGAAAATGAGAATGGGAAGAAGAAGAA
The DNA here is from genome assembly GCA_007258455.2 of Sequoia sempervirens. Taxonomy (NCBI): domain Eukaryota; kingdom Viridiplantae; phylum Streptophyta; class Pinopsida; order Cupressales; family Cupressaceae; genus Sequoia; species Sequoia sempervirens. The sequence continues at coordinate 820,281,213 of VDFB02270651.1, forward strand.
GAAGAAAACGAAGGGTGGATTGAAAGACAAGATAAAGCTTCCCGGACGACATGAAAAGAAAGAGGAAGATTACGGTCATGGCAAGGCCGAAGAACAGGGCGAAAAGAAGGGTTTGATGGATAAGATCAAAGAGAAGCTTCCTGGACACCACAAAGAGGAAGAAAAAGGGCATTGAAAAGCAACTGGTGTTTTTTTTGGCTGGTTTTATCTTATGTTAAGTTGTGTGTAGCCCATCTTTTGGTTTGACGCATACTGTAGATTGTATGTATGTTGTGTTTATCTTCTATATATAATAAGAATGCAATGGTTGATGTGTTTTTGTAATTGCAACGTTTTGTTGAGGAATTGAGAAGTGTACAGGGTTTTTATGCCTGCAGTTTTTCCATAAGACTTTGGTTTGGCAGTTTACTTTATGTGTCCACTTATTTGTGGAGTTTCACTACATAATCATTATAAATTGACAAATAAGTTAAATTAGTAGTATAATAAAAGCCAATCAACTTAATGTTGAGCAACTGAAATAAAAAGCTGTGTAAAATCAAGGTAGTTTTGGAAGAGACGGGATGCATTTTCTCATGTTTTGACAAAACATGACCCACTTACATTCACACATTATTTAAAAGACACTCATATTGTGTGAATATTTTTATAAAAGCACAGATATAAAAAGCCAACACTTACATTCATAGGTCAGATAACAATTTAATACTCTTACTATCATAGATACCAGTAGTATTGCAAATCTTAGACATGCATGTGTGTGGAATAGGGGACACCAATTTTTTAAATGAAAAATAAATATCCAAATTCAAATATAGTTGAAGGACATATATTAGGATTAGATCTAGAATTAGATGTGAGCTATAGTTTTTTAATGGCATTTTAGTGTTAATATTGCTATTGAAAGTGGTACTAATATCTTTTGAATGGGAGATTAGTATTTTGAAATTGTTTGAACCAGCTTCAAGTAGGTATTGATTCTTGTCCATCATATATAAAAAAGATTGCATATCATGGACCATGTCTGTGTGAGAAAATGTGTTATCACTTCTAGAATTTAATTCAAAACATTTTAGAATCATATCCATATGAGAAAATGTGTTATCATTTCTAGAATTTGATTCAAAACCTTTTATTCTTGAATTGGTTGAACTATTATCAAACAAACAATGTTTAAATGCCTTGATCGATTCTATAAAAAATTTCTCTAATTTTAAACCAGATTCTAAATTAAAAAAATAAACAGTAGATTGTTTGATTGAAAAGTTGTGTGGATTTGAATTGGTATACATTAATTTTTTAATTGTCATGTATCTTTTTATAGATTGATGTATGAAAACTTCCCAACCATTATCATTTCTTGGATTTAGAATTTTGGCTTTTTATAACATAGTGAACCCATACATGTTTTCTAACACCTCTATATACCTATTCTTTTTTAGATTGTTCAAATTTATTAGAACTCAAGCATAGGTTTTGGTTTACTTGAATCATTTTCTTCTAGATTGTTGAGATGTAGATTGTGTTGGCAAAGGGTTAGCACTCCCCTCGAGATTCATGACATGGACTAACTGCCTCCCAGAATCTGTTAACTCTAGTTGTTGTATCAGGAATTAACAAGTCAAACTTTTGGTGCAGTGACAACCATGGGGCCAACAATTGGTATCAGATCCAAAGGTGTTGAGTTTGAATCCCCTCAGCTTACGTTGAGGGGGAGATTGTTGGAAAATGGCCAGCGCTCCCCTTGGGCTTCGTGACATGGACTAACCACCTCCCGTGAATCCATTAACTTTGGCAATTGTATCAGACATTAACAAGTTGACCTTTTGGTCCAACAGCAATCATGGGGCCAATAGATTACTTAAGCAAATTTTCATTTTATTTTTTCAATTTCTTTAATCTAGATCCCAAAGCAGACAATGCAAAAAGAGGTTCATTGGACAAGAGGCTACATGGCTTAGTGTTGATGTAGAAAAAGTTTTTAAATGTATTATTGCCTCTCATTACTATATCAACTTTGTCTTAAGCATAGACATATTGTCAAAGTTTTTGATCCATTATTGCTTTTCAACTTGGGGTTTCTAATTTTTGAAGCATAATGACCTAATCAAAACCTATATACCTCTTCTCCATTGTTTTTTTGACTTTTCTAGACCACAATTGAAACTTTGTTAATATTTTTCCCTTTCATATTACTCAATTTCTAATTTTCTAAGAATTGAGCTATTACAAAGTAGTAATTCATATTTCACAACAAAGAATTACTAGTGCAAATCAAGATAAATAGCATAAATAAAACCACAGAGGAGTACCCAAGATAAAAGTAATTGTAGTGCAATAAATTCACAAATTATTTGTTTACAACTACACAAAGTTGAAATTGACATCTTTATATTACTTCTTGCATCATTATGATTCTTAGATAGAGAAAAATCAAATTCAAAATAAGCAATACATGAGTAAAATTATGGACAATATTAAAAATGAAAAGTTTTTTTGACTAAGATGAGCAATGAAATGAGTATCAACATTTCAATTGTCAATATCTAGGAAACCCCATTAACATCATCTTATCTAATCAGGTCAATAATTGTATTTCTTGGTATGCATAATTTGCTCATTTTTTTCATTGATGTCCTCCAAAAGAAATGCTACAAAAGATGACCAATTTAAGTATGCATTTAGAAAACAAACTTTGACTTACTAGAAAATGAGTAATTCACAAATACTAGATTTTCTATAGTAATTGTTAATCACTTATGACCAATAAAATAAAATTATAGCAGTTGCCACTTTTGTATTTCTTTTAGCTTTTAACTAAAGCTATCTAAACTATTGGCATGCCCACATAACCATGATACCTTTATAACTATGACTTCTAATTTGAGATTATTACTCAAATCAAATACATATTTTACATATATACTAAAGAGAAGATAAACTTGGCAATGTTGAGAATAAATTTTCACATGTAAAATTATTAGCTTTTGTGTTGAGATTTTTTATATGATGAACTCATTTTGAGAGGTATGACCTCTATGATTCCATGAATTTGTCTTGAAATATGATTCAACTTAAAAGCCACAATCTATGCTCATCTCCATGTTTGAATCGTTTGATTTGATGAATTTACCTTGAAGAGTAATTTTTGGTTTTGATTGCATTGTCCACAAGTATCTCACATTTGATTTCTTTTGTGCTTAATTTGTCTTCATGGATAAACTTTAGCTTGGTATTATATATATATATATATATATATATATATATATATATATATATATATATATATATATATATATAAACTGGGCACAAGGGGGCCCAACCCCAAATACAACAAAGAAACATGGCATATAATTTAAGAAACAAACCAAAAATATAGCCGTGAGATAAAACACAGACTTAATATGTCATTAAACATCAACATATTTTCCATCTCCTCAGAAACACCACCCAACTCCTCACCCCGTTCTTCTCCATCCTAAGTGGCCAAGAGAACCAAGACCGCCACTCCAACCACTAAGTTACAATGCCCTATTAATTCCTTAAGGATGACAATGTTTATCGTGAACTCTCTCATTTATGCTTCTTGGTTTTCCCTAATACTCCATAGCATAAATGGTATTCACAAGTCGTTGAAGTGTTGAGTTAGCAACACAACACCACCATTTCTAGGTAGAAATTCAGTGCCTCCCATCACTTGCTACTACTTATTGAGAGTATTTTTGGTCAGTCACAACGTGCTAGGAAACTGTAGTGTCCAAAAATGTCGTTGGTACCATTTTCACACTTATTTGGGCCATCCTTTTAAAATTGAGCTTAATTATGCCTTGACTTAGTATTGTAATGTGATTAACACACTTGCATTAGGTATTGGGCCCTTGTGAATTAAATAAACCTAATCCTACCTTATTTAGAGTGTTGTAACATACTTTCACACTTTTTTAGGATTGTCATTAATAAGTGGGTTTCTTTATACTTTAATTGGCCTTATTTTGCATCCATAAGCCTCATTTAACACTTCTTTTCAAAGATAATCCTGACACAAATCAATATCCAATCATAATTCAGGTGTTTCAAGTTGTATGGCCTAGATTTAGTGATCTAGTACTCATTCGCCACCTTGGGAGAATGAGTCACACCTAGGTTTTTGGGTCCCAAACTAGGTTTCACACCTTTCTAAGCATTTTTGAAAATGGTCCCATAAATTATGCGTAATGGGACTCATTCACCACCTTGGGTGAATGAGTCTCATGTGGCCCAAAATCAAAATTAATTCAAGTTTTTGGTAGGATTTTATCCTCCTAGATCTGATGTCAATGTGTAGTGTTGCAATTTCAAGAATTCTTGCATAATTAAGTATAAATACAAGTTTCTTTCACTTATTTTACACCTAGCAAGTTGAATGAGCATCCTTATAGAAAAGTTGAGTTCACAAGCGCATTCAAGGACTCACAAGAGCATTCAAGAGTCTTCAAGAGCATATTATCAAGCATTTTAGAGCATTATTCAAGCATCAAACTATATCATGTCAAAGATTGCATGCATCATGTTTGTTTTTGAGCTAACAATTGTGATGTAGGGTTTTATGATTCAAGTTAGCATTTCATTCAAGATCTATCCTATCCAAGCAAGAGTCAAGATCTACATCCATTGGAGCCATCTCATACATGTTTGCAACCTTTTATTGCTAGGCTTTGTGTGTGTTTTGTAGGTTTAGATTGAAGACACATTAAACAACAAGTTTGGAGAAAGTTGTCAAAGTTGTCATCAAGCATTAGAGAACATTGGAGAACACCTACAGGTTGATTTACAGAGATTGGGATCTAAAAACCTAAAGAAGCGAATTGAGCAGACTAAGGAGAACATATTTAGACCTTGAAGTTTCTGAAAACCCTAACTAGACTGATTTTCCACTTTTGGCGAATGAGTCCCAGTTTAGGTTAAAATTCATTTTTTTACAAATTTGAATACCCATTTTCCATATTCCTATTTCTATACAAAAACCTAGATTTGGGACTGATTCCCCCAACTTGGCACATGAGACCCACTCAACATTAAAGTCAAAATTTCCAACTTTTCAGGCCTCCTAGTCATTTTTAGATCTCTAGGTGCACACATTCCATCCTACAACTTTCAATTTTATTTCATTTTCATTTTTAGGTCATTTAGTGAAGCATTGCATCATATTGGGGTTTAGCATTACATCTTATGTTACATCTTTCATTTCCTTTTTCTTTCCAATTCTTAACTTGGTGGTGAACCCCTTATTAGTTTATATTCAGCCCCTAGGACAACCCTATTGCAAGATCTCTTTCTCCTTTGCATTGAGATCTATAGGGTTTGTTCTTGAATGAAAGAGAGTGAAGATTGTCATTCTAGATCCTAAACCCTAGAAAACCAACAATTTTCCACCTTTCAGAAATAAAGATTTATTGCCTCTCTTGAAAAGTAGTGAGAACTACTCCAAGTTTCCTTTTCTATTAGGTCTTGACTATATGGATAGCACAATTGGAAGATCAATGTAACTCCACAAGGGGATCTGGAATTTAGATAATTAGAAATTTATATGCAATTGAATAGGTAATTTCAATAACTCAAAATGATAGATTGCATTTCAAAAAATGGCATATTGAAAAACTTAGTTTATTGCTCTTTCATACAAAGTATGAATCATTTATAAAATAAAATAAAAAAAGTAGGGTAACAAGGATTAATATAAATCTATTATAATCGAACAACAGTATCAAGCATTCTATCAATCATGTCTACAAGTTCAAACAAGATCTTTCAAACAACTAGTAACAAAAATAACATTCACTATTAATAGAAGGAAATCTTCGAAGGAAACAAGAACACATAAGATTTTTTAATTTCATTCAACTAGAACACCATCAATCATATGCATATCTCAGATGAAACCCTACTTAATTCCACAAATGTAGACCAGATCTCGTCAATTTAGCAATTATATTCAAAATATAATACTCATAGCATCACCATAACATTGAATCCAAATGCATGCAATACAGGTGTAATCCTTAGATAAATAAGTTAACTCTACACCAAATTTAGAAGGAAAATTCAACACCAAGATTGTATTTGTTTGTGATTGCAAAAAATCACATAAGAATTCAGGGCATTTGAATGATCTAGAATTAAAATTTTATAGAAAAACTAAGTCTCATAATTGGACATGATTTGGTGAAAGTGTAACAAAATTTTAAACTTTTTTGGCCATGCTAACCATCAAGTTTGTAGATCTTTCAATGCAAGTTTATATAAAAACTGTGATGACACTAGGCTCTCTCTTACCTATATAATCATATAATTTTTTTAACATTTTGATTATGTTAAGATTTTGATCTATAAATTCTCTTGTTAGTTCCTTTTTTTTTGTCAAAAACCAACATGTCCTAGTTTTGGTATAGATTTTTACTCGTTCATCAAGCTGCCAAAAGAGAAGTCAATAAAGCCCTGTAGCAAAACAAAGAAAAACCAATAGCCAAATCCAGCTGCCCAATCCATAATCTAGATATTACATAGATCTAGAACCCATTGGTTTTGATGAGACCAACAACCCAAGACAATCTGGTTTTGGCAGGGACCAAAAACCTGAGAGAAGCCTGCAACAACCAAGCCATAGTAAACCAGTCACTCAAATTAATTAGTCTATCCAAACCACTAGCAGGAACAACTAACACATAGGTTTTCAAAGCCCCAAAAGTATGAAAAACCTTACCCATCAACATACCCTCTCCCCCTCTATAAGAGAGGTCATTCCAAGAATCTGAGGCTCCAAACGTGTTCCATAAAAACCAGTTGCTTTCTCGACCTCTATAGGAGACAAAACCCAGCTCATCTACACCACCACAGTCAACACACTCCATCATAACACCATTCCACCTCAATAGATATGAGAACCCCCTCAATGGGAAAAGTCAAAAGTGACCTTCCACCACATAATACACCTCAACCTGAAAGGGAGAGGACTCCACCTCCAAAGGAGAGGTCTTCATCTCAATAGAAGACCTAGTAATCAGAGAGAAAGAAAGGAAAATAGTAAGGAGGAGAACCAAAGCAAGCAACAACAACAGTAATGACTAGATTTTCAAAATTATCTCTAAAAGCCACCCAGCCTTCAAAACCTTCAGCACATAACAAAGTTGATATAGCACCACCTCCAACCCCATAGGGAGGTCCAACCAAAACACCATCCCCCAAAAACCAACAAAAAACAAGGCACAAGGGGGCCACACCATAAGCAATGGATTAAGAAAGACACCTGCACTCAACCTGAAGAACTCCTTGAGACGCCAGTGCAGGTCGAAGAAAAACCTAGTAGAGCATAGGGAAGAAAAAACCTAGATTTGAGTGACTTTACCACTCCACAAAATGGGCCAAAAGTCAAAAATAGTCTCCAAACATAGATAATAGGCAAAGAAATCCACCAGCCATTTGGAAACCACAAATGTGGTAGCAAAACCCCCTGAAGAGAGCCACCAAACAGAGTGTAATGCCCTGCCAATCAACCCCAAAGGATACTAATACATCTAACATTTATGGCACCAATTTTTTTTTAAGAGTACTAACATACATCATAATAATCATATATCACATGATATGATACTAAATATGAACTACATATAACAAATCCCTCGGGTTTACATGACTGCATTACTTTTTGCAACATCATTACATCACATGAAAGGTACGTATACACCAGTAAACATAAGATAACATGAACATAGGAAATACATTAATCAAGGATTACAATATTACAATGCTACTTCCCAACATGAATGGGAAAGATTGTTGTGCCCTTAGCACACAAACCCCGTTCGGAACGGGGACCCTCTTTTCTTTCGCCTCGTCAGGTCTTTTGGGGTCACCTCGTTTTGCGTGCCCTTTTTTTTTTTAAATGTTCCACATGGTCGATGTTGCTCTAAAGTTCCATCATAAATCGATCATGCCTCCGCTTTCAGTTTTCTGCTGCCTTCTAGGGCCTCGGGGAATCCCTTTGCAATTTTGGCCCTAACAGCCCTCGGCTCCTCCGGGTCCGGGCGTCTGGGGTTCTCTTTTCGGGTTTCCCCTTTGAAATTGCCATCCTTCGCGGTGTTCGTCGGGCGTCTGCCCGCCCCTCAAGGTCCGCCCTGCCGTGGGATGCCTAAAGCTTGCACAAGTTTTTGGGTCGGCGCCTTCCCCTTCGGGCACTGGGCCCCGAAAGTCCGCCTCTGGACTTCCGTCTCGGTCTCGCCGTCCGCAACAACGAAGCTCCCACAGCCTCCCACTTCTCGGGCCCTTCCTGCCTTATCTCCATCGAGCTCTTCGCCTTGTCCTGTCTGCCGCGAGGTCTTCCGGGCCTGGCCGTCCGGAGTTCCACCTCCAGTCTCCCATGGCGGTTCCGCCATCACTAACGGCAGAATCCTTCCGGCTTCCCGCCCTCTGGGCCCTAAGGCTCTCCTCGCCCTCGCCGTTGAACAAAATGAAAATATTTCGGCGACGGATTCCTTCTGGCTTCCTGCCCTCCGGGCCCTGAGGCTCTCCTCGCCGTCACCGTTGAACAACATGAAAATCTTTCGACTACGAATTCCTTCCGGCTTCCCGCCCTCTAAGCCCCGAGGCTCTCCTCGCCGTGGCCATTCAAAGTTCACGAAACTCTTATGGCGGCCATCATATCGCGTCCTCTCGGCCGTTGGGCCTCATACGCTCCGCCGCCGCCGCTGACCTAAATTATAATTCCACCAACTTTCCCGTAGCCGTACAATCATTAAATGCAAATATTAATGGCAGTTGGGGTATAAAATGCCCAACCCACCAAAGTCATTTTCATAAGCAAGAATTGGAGCGAATTGGATAGACCATCATCTGGAGCCCAACCCAATCAGGAGCATCACGATCCACAACTTCAACTTCACTCCATCGACCCCCGATAGATTCCACATCTCCCCGCTCTGCGTACTCGAGGTAGGCAATCGGTTGCCCTCCCGTACGTCTTTTTCATGATTTTCGAGGATTTAAATAATTGAACAATTAGTTAGGGTGGCATAAAATTAAAGAGCACTGAATTGCGCTCATAACCCATATGTTGAAAAATTATTAAACTATCGCAATTGCCCTCCTCGCCAATTCGGGACTTCTCCCCGCTGCGGCTATTCTTTGCGCAGGGAAAGTGTCCTTCCCAGGCCTGGAACCCACCTTCGCCGTCAAATTTCAAACTCCAAACCTCTCGACGACAATCCTCTCCTCTACGCCCGGCTATCCGAGTTTCCTATCTCAGATTTCCATTCACGTTTCACTGAGTTTTAACTGCAAACCTAACCCCGCCTCCCAACTTCTGAGCCCCGACGTGTTCCTCGCCGTCTGCACTTAAAATTGAGAGTGTCCTTTTTCAGAAGTCCCGGGTTCCATCCTGAGTTCTGCCTCGCTGGCTGCCTGGCAATTTCGACGTGACTCATTCCCCGGCCCGGGCCCGCTTAACTCTTGGAAGACACCAGTTATTATTTCCTCTTCGGCCTTTGATGTCGCTCCGCCCTTTATTTCCGTGCTCTCGTCTGGTCTGCACTTCGCCGCTTTTCTTCCGGGCTCTCCCCGAGCCGCGGCTCTAGCCGTTGTCTTGTTCTTTTTTTGACATGGCGACTGCCACGCTCGAGCCCAGAGATCGGATTTCCATCTCTGGAGTCCGAGGACTTCTCTAAATAAATCCTCAACCCGTCCGCCTGCTGAACCTGAAGCCTCCATTTTCATCTCGCCTTTGCTAAACTCCTCGCTGCCGTGGGCCCTTCCGAGCCCAGCCGTCCAGAGTTCCATTCCCAAAACTCCGTGATGGTTCCGCCATCCTCCACGGCGAACCCCTGTCGGCTTCCCGCCCTCCGAGCCCCAGGCCGCTCCTCGCTGCTGCCATTTAAATCAACGAAAATCTCACGGCGGCCAGCGCTTCGCGTCTTCCCGGCCTCCGGGCCCCGCCACACTAGAAGCTGCCAAGCCTGAACGAACCTCACGTCGTTCACCTTTTATCCTCTGAGTCCCAGGCCACGGATTTCCGCCCCCAGATTTCTGCCTGCTGTCCACCATTGCCAATGGCCGTCTCCTGACAGTTTCCCGGCTTGAAATCTCCGATGCCCCTTAGGTCGACCCAAACAAGCTCAAATCCAGAATCTGACTTCGACCCACGTCCTAAAATTTTCTCTTCTCCATCATGGGCCTCCTAAACATTAAAATTTGACCAAGGAGGGTCTTCAGGAGCTTTCGGCTACGTTTTCCCTTCCAGACAGCATTCCTGCCAGGGAAGACCGGCCCTCCAGGTCTAGATTGTTTAAGTACCCTGAAACGAAGATCAATAACATCTATAGATAGGATTTATGATATACTTGATTGATTATTTAGATGTTATTTTTGAAATGTGGACTAACATGAGCACTTTGATGTTTTATTGCACTAACTTTGCCCTTGCTTGCAGAATATATGGAATCGGCTGCAGGAACTTCAGGGGCCCCCACCGAAAAAGATAAAGGCAAGAAAGCAGCGAGAACCCCTCGGGGCAAGGAAGACAAAGATCAGATGAAGTATCAGTTCCAGGGTGAGCCACTCCACTCAAAGATCTCAACCGACTGAAAGGAGATTTCAGATACCAACATCGGCCAGGTTGACATAGATGAATTCACTCAGAGGGTCAAGGTCAACCCTACAACAAAGAATGCCAGACTAATATGGCATAGTGGAATCGCCAAGGCTGCCGGTTTCCCTCCCTCTCTCGTGGCACCCGAACTAGTGATGGCTTGCGGGAAGCCTATCAAGCTGACACCAACACGATTGTGGATAAGGAGGGAAACATCCTCGCCGACATGTCACCAGAAGGGATTACCAAAACATTTCACATTCCCACGTTCCCACAGATGGAGGTCCCCACGTTGGAAGAATGCCAAGCGACATGGGATGCCAATCCAGGAGGATGCAAGAAGTCAATTAACCTCTATTGGCTTAAAGAAAAGCAAGGAAGCACTGTGAAGGTTCCCCATGAACTCTTCCGTAGCGATTTCCACGAGGATTGCCATGACTTGGTAACCATGTTGAGCAGAATTATGGGTTCTCCAATGGCTGCCTACTTCCAGGAGTGGATGGCATATTACATTGAACAGATCCTGCGAGGAAATGAGGACGCTGCAACCAAGGTCTCATTCGACTGGGGAAGCGTCATTAGCAACTGCTTTCATGAGCAGTTTATCAACGTAAAGAAGAGTTCCAAGTTCTACATGACCTCCTACCTAGTGTACTCCCTGGCAGGTCAAAACAATACAATAGGTTATTTGTGGCACCCGATCAGGGGCTTAAGCGAGGGCTTAAGCCGTTTGACAAATATCCGCAACTCTAGTACCGCAACTTCAAGGAGTATTGCCGGGTCAATGACGCCTTCATTGGCCACATCATCAGATTGATCGTTGGAGACTTCGAGAGGAGGGTCTCCCATAATGCCAGAGCGCTCTTAAAGGAATATGCCTTCCTGTTTATCCAGTTCCCTAAGTTCACCTACATCCGAGCCCAGGGTTTCACGGAACGGCCAAACAGATTACCACGGTACCCAAATGACAGGATCATCCTCCTGGAGCTTTCTCGGCAGCTCCAACACATCCAGGCGGTCTTCAGCAATAAGCATGTGGTGGGGATCCCCTACCCCATGACCCTCGGCTAGGGCCTGTACCAACTACAGACTTCCCAATGTGCCAGTAATTCTGAGAAGGAGCTCAAGGATTACAAATTCAACTGGTACACTGCCCGCCTACGGATGGATCCACATGGCCATCTAAGGAAAGAACTGGGGCCGGCCTATGCCCACCAATACCACATTGAAAATTTCTGGGCCGACTGCAAAGACGACAAAGAGGTCTGCACAAGGCACTATATGCGCATGACGGTACTATTCCTAAGGAGGGTGCAACAGTTCCCAGTGCCGGACCAGGTCAAGGATGACAAGTCCACCATTATGCACCTGAGGTACCCTACAGTCGCCAAACTACCAATTATGTCAATCGACTGGAACGAACAAGAGGTCGATGACCTAGATACCATCACCCAGCCAATCATAACTTGTACTAAGGAGTGTTTCGATGGGCAGGTGGCCTATCTGAAGCAACAAGGGGTGGTCCTCACCTATGAAGGGCTCAAGAGCGAACTGAGTGCCACAGAGGATGTTGCCGCCACCACGTCAACTGGCGGGACCTCCAAGTCTCCTCCAGTCACCAAGTCCCAGAAGAGAAAGGGAACAGAGACAGTGTAGTCTACGGACCCCAAGGAGCAAACAAAGAAAGAAACGGGAGGCTCATCTCCCAAGAGGCTCAGACAGACAATGGCTACAACAGAATTACAGCCTCCCTTGCTTCTCCCTGCCCCTCTTGGTGCACCACCCGCCTCCCTAGCTGTGGTCGCATCATCTCCGCCGGTGGTGGACATTTCCATCCATCTTGCTCCTTCACCCCCGGCCGGGTCCATAATTAACGTTGACTCCTCTTCCGGCATGACCGCTCCCCCTTCCTCTTCTACTGCCATGTCACCCATTACATCCCTTCCTCTGGCTACAATAACATCGTCCACTCCAGTTGTCGCTATGCCCGAGGCCCTTACGAGACATATGCAGAACCTTCCCCTTGCGCTCTCCCAAATATTGATGAATCCAACTCTCCAAGCAACCCTCACCCAAGTCCTCGCGACGGCTCAGCCTTCACAACCGCCAATAGGGCCACCAGCCATGGAAGCCACAATGCAAATATCAAAAGAGTTGGAGGAGCGAGAGCAGGAAGCCTCGAAGTCTATTGAGGAGGAGGCTGACGAGTATCACGAACATCCCGAGTACGAGCACCGAACCATTGACAGGGTGGTCTATGAGGGAGAAGACACGGGATCTTCTGAGAGTGGGGATGAAGAGGGTGGCTCGGGTGCCAAGGAAATCATCTAGACTTTCGATGAAGACCTTGAGGAGGAGATCGCACAGTAGCTAAAGAACATTGGGGAGGAAAATGAAGAGTCACCGCATGGTGAGGAAAGGCAGCTGCCAGAGGAGCAGCAAACAAAAGGTCTATCTGAGGCTGAGACCCATGCTGTCAAGAGCTTCGAGGCTGAGGCTACTAAAGAGAAGAAAGAAGAAGAGACAGCAAAAGAAGAAAGTCCCACCCAGCAGCTGTCCACCAAGCTGCCCATCAAACGCCTCGTATTCATCCGCGACTCCGATGAAGAGGAGTAGGATGCCGCCCCAGGAAAAGAAGAACCCCAAAAGAAAAAGGAGGCAGAAGTCTTGCCTCTGACTGAGAAGGGTGAGGGAAGCCATGATGCACCTAAGGATAAGTCTGCTATGCCTGATTGGTTTGGGAAGCAACTTGAGAAGACAACCCCTGTGCTGAAGGACCCAAGGGCGAGATTGGAGGCCATCTTCACTCGATCCCTGACCACAACAAAGAAAGAGAAGAGGCCCAAGGTCCGATCCAAGGTAACAATGGATGCTTCTGGTTCCCGAGCGGCACAAATTGCAACGCCTACTATTGGCCAGGCAAAGGTGAGCTCCAGCATCTCCACCATTGACTTGGGGACGGCAACTAGAGAGCAAAAGGTTGAACACTTGGAGGAGTCGGTGGCCATGGTGGTGCACCTGATAAAGCAGGACAAGGTCTCTAAGGATGAGCTCAAGGCGTAGGTTGCAGCGTTAACAGATTATATCCAGTAATGGTCCTCAGTGGATGACCTGCCCACCACCTCCACAGCCGCACCGCAGTTGCTCTCCAAAGAACAGATTGACAAGATGGAGAGAAGGAAGAACTTAGAGAAGACCACCGAGGATTGGTTCCGACAAGTCACATACGTTAGAATCATGGGAATTAGCAGGGCTGTGCAGACAGCCAACAAATTCTTAGACTTGATCTAATCCCTAGAGAGCATGAAGAGGCTCTACACCAATTTTCCCGCCATCTACGACTCAACCTTCCCAAGAATTGAAGCCATCTTTCAGATGCCTGAGGACACGTGGGAGAAGCTAGAACTGAAGAAAGAAGATCATTGGCTGGTGGATGTGTGGCGCAGAGACCTCGATAACCAGAAGGAGAGGTTGGAGCAGATCTTGAGTAGGGTTGATCCAGATATTGAGTGGATCAAGGAAATCTGGGCAGAATGCGCCGAATATCTCAAGTTGATGACGGGCTATGATATACCCACGGTACAAATGGATCTAGAAAAGATCAAGCCATACATCCAGGAGAAGATGAAGGATGAGACAGCCGGAGAAATCACAATGGAGTTCCTGAGTTTTGCTGCCCGTGCCTTCGACTGATCAGAGCTATTCAGGGACCAAGGCTCGAAGTATGACGAAGACTGGAAAAGGCTGGAAGAGAATGCTAAGAAGTGGAGCTACCAAGCATTGCGGTGTGAAATCCTTGAAATCGACAAGCTTTAGGACATCATCCTCAAGTACATTAAGCATGCAACTTCCGAGGAGCAAGAGGGCAGCCTAGCCAAAGATAAAGACCTTCCTGAGGATTAGCTACAGCAAAGAAAACAACAATTAGCTACAGTATGAAAGGCTATAGTGTCATCCACTAGATGACGAAATAGGGAAGGGACAAAATGTAATTTTAAATTGAGATCTATTTGGGGGTAGGTGAAACACATTTTTGTAATGAATCTTGGCCATTCATTTAACTTTTTGGAAACTATAAATAGAACACTCCTCTCATTTGCAAAAAGTGAGAGTCGAGTTGTTGTAAAGGCATGCTGCAGAAATTTATAAGAAATATCATTGACTTGGTGTATTTTCTTGATTTCTCTCATGTTACTTGATTCATTCTCCAATTTCACATGTTTAGCTTAGATCTTATGGTTGTCTAGTTAGTTGTTTACTTTATTTGGATAAATCTTAGGAATGTTGTTGGGTGATTATGAAAATTCCTGCCTTGTTGATGATCACTTAGTCCATACCTTTTGCTATTTGTTGAAGGTAGATAGCTGTGCAAAGTTAGTTTGGACTTGATTGTAAAGCTTCCCTCAATCTTTATCTTTGATTCATGCTTGTATGTGGTGGATGAAGGATGAAACATCTGTAGCCCTTAGAAGATAGCGCAATTTCCATGATACTGTGAAATCCTTGGTTAAGCGAGACATTGTTTTGAGGAATTGTCCATTGCAGGAACTCCATTGTTACTATTCATAGCAAACTTCAGACTTAGGAACTTTTCCCTTCCTTCGCCCTTTTTCCTTTTTTTTTAGTAACTGACCTATGCTAAGGTTCATTGCACATTGTAAAGCCAAATCTAACAACTAAATAGAGTTTGAGATTATTGTTTGAACCTACAGCCGGTGCATATCAACTTCCCATCCTAAGGACTCATTTTCAAAGATCCAACTCCATGCTTTGTGTCCATACTTTGTATTTTCTGTAAGACCGCCTTGTGATTCCAACAAATCACATCAACTACTGAGGTATCTAAGCACTGTCATGACCTGACATTCGAGAGACCTTGGGATAGTGTTCTGCAATTCGATTGTGGGAGATTGTCTTTCAAGGGATGTAGTGCACCTACACACTGTTTGTGTTGAGAAATGCATAAAAACACCATCAACAAAACTGGCATTAGAAGGAGGGCAACGGTGAAAATATTAAGTTATGGGATAAAGTGAAGCTGGATCGAATCAGATCATTCTCCCCGGAGAGATTTCAATGGATTCTATGGTCAATGCCAAACAAAGGGGAATTTGAAGAATTGTAGCCCCCTACGAGGGCAAAGCGGGCTCAAGGAAGCAACGTTGCCTCTTCCTCTTCCTCCATTCCATCTGCCTCCATCTCACCCTCACCTTCATTTGGCTGGCCTTCATCTTCCACCCAACCATCTCAAATAGCATTTGCACATCCTACCTCTGGCAGCCAGGGGTTCGCTCCTCTTCCAGCCCTTCCAGCCCAAGGCACTATCCAGGCAGCCATAGCTCAAGGGCAGCCCCATATTGTTGTCATATTGTCGATACAGCCCCAAATCCCCGTTTCCCAACAGCAAACGCCACCTCCACCTCCCCCCATGGCTTGGTTAGATCATAACCCTTCGCTGATACATTTTGTTGTTTACAATGATATGCCCAAGAATCCGGAGGGCTTTTGTTCGATGTTCCATCTGCACGATCTGTAAAGAATAGCTGAGGAGCATATCAAAATATTCGAGACGGTGATCACCGAAATGCAAGTGGACCACGAGGACGTTGCATGTTTCCTTTTTCCGCATTCATTAGGAGAAGAGGCCTTCTACTGGTATATCAACCTACCAAGGGGGTCCATTACTTCATGGAACTTGATGAAGAATGCCTTCCTATAGAAATACAAGATTCCCGTTAACCCCTCAGAGCTTTACCAATAGTTCATGTCTGTCAAAAGGGAGGTCAACGAACCTATTGACTCCTTCAATGACCGCTTCCATCAGGCTCACATGAGGCTTTAGGATCTGTACCTCCATAATGATGCGGCAGCCCTCCTGGTCTACTATGCGGCACTAGACAACCTCACGTCGGCCTTAGTAAAAGGATGCACCCACCGCCCGCTACCCTAGTGGCCGCCTATGCTAAAGCCGTCATTGCTAGTGCAGACTTGGGGAAAAATATCTCTGGCCCATTGCCCTCTTTGGGGCCGGTAGCCCACCCAATGCAGATTCAAGGGCTTAATCAGGCGTTTACTCACCAAACCCCTCTGATGAACCAGGTGCCTCAATTGCCTATGGTTCCCCACCCGGGGCAGCCATTGAACTATGTGCCTCCCACGCCTTCCTATTTGCAGCCCCAGCAGCAGTACAACTATTCCTAGATTGCTCCACAACAGCAGGCGTATTCCCAACAGCCCCAGGCACCGTTGTACCTGTCGAGACTGGACTTTCGTCCAGCCTATCAAAATCAGTCGGCGGCCCTACCCGCTTTTCTCCAAAATTTGGCCACGTTGCCTAGAGGCACGACTAAGAAAGATAAGCTAGAGGAGCTAACAGAAATGATCAAGAAAATATCCACGAAGATGACGCATCTAAAGAATCAGAATAACCAGTTGTAGGCCTCCCAGGGCAATTTCCAGGCCAATCTCAATCGAGATAGCCGAGATAATAGGGACGGCAAAGACAATCGGGAAGTAGGCACTTCCTCTGGGCAGAATTATGAGAGGGGGAAAAACACCAATCAGAATGCAGAAAGAAGACCTTCTCAGAGACAGAATCGCACATGGAACACTAGGGCCAACAATGGTGGTGTCTCCACACCATTCGATCAACCGAAAAGCAATGACAAGACATCTAGCGGTGTATATCTAGCTGAAGTAGCCTTGTCCAGATGGTGTCGACTTCACAAAACCAGCAGGCATTCTGAGATGGACTATCCCGAGTTCCAGATAGTTGCTGAGATTTTTCAGGTGGAGGTACAAAATGCAGTCGATAATGCCAACTGTAGGGACATCATCCTATCTGAGCCTTACGATTCCTCATGTCTGGTGGTCAACCAGGCACCATTTCCGCGAGGTGACCACAACAAACCCGAAGCTGAGCCTACTCCTGTTGAGGGTGAAGAAGCACAAGAGGTAAGTAATGAACAAACCTTGGCTCAGCTCTTTGATTTAGTAGATAATGGTCTGGTAAATGAAGAAGAACCATTTTTAGAGGAGGTTCACATGTTTCATCAATGGTCGAGTCCTTACTTCCTTAGGAATAGGCAAGCAGGTGGACCCTTCACAACTTCTACCCCACCAAACAATTTCGCCACCCCACCTGATCCAAATGCCAGTAACAATCCTGGGCTCCCTCATATACCTTCCCAATACCTCAGCCAGAACCAGTTCCAAAACTAGTTGCAAAATCAGCCTCAAGGCCAACCTCAAAATCTGTCCAGTCAAACAAAGGCCCAAACCCCTAGTTTTGCTATAGGCCAAGCTTTTAACTCTGAAATCGAGTAGATGGGCGAATATGTAGCAAAAGAGTTTAAGAAGGTAAAAATCAGCTTATCAGCCTTCGAATTACTCAAAGTTCCTACCATGAGGCATGCTTTCTTTAGGGTTTTGAATGGGACTCCATCCTCCAATACAACACAAGAAACCCCAGATAAGAGGGTAACCTTTGAAGAGCCTAGGAAAGAACCTCAGATACGGGACAATACTGGAAGAAGGAACGATGCCTCCATAAATCAGTCAGTAAGTAGACAAACTGAAAAAGAGACAGAAAGGGCTACCAGGCAGTTTTCTAAGGACCAGCAATTTAAGCAAGCCAAGGATACGGGCAGTGATAGGAATAAAGGTCAAATAGCTCAAATGGACACACCTGTGGGCATCCTCAAAGGGAGATCGGAAACTCCCCCTTTCCTGACCACCATTAGGATCTTTGGAAAAAATCTGCATAACTGCTTGCTCGATTCAGGAGCATCGGCCAATATCATGCCCTTGGTAGTATGCAAGGCTCTTGGCATCACTCCCACGCCTTCAAAGAGGAAAGTGACCTAGCTGGATAAAACCGAGATCAACATCGTGGGTGAAATAAACCATATCCCAATGCAGATTTCCATAGACCCACAGATACAATAGGTCATTGATATTCAAGTGGCTGACATTTCCGATGCATAAGGAATCATCTGGGGAAGGGAATTCACCAAGGCACTAAATGGATACACCGCCACGGACCTTTCTCACATGTGGCTGCCATGGAAGGGCCTGCCAAATCATATCCACATCGACCGTAAACCCCGTATGAAGTATATGATCACGGAATACAATAATCTCAGTGAGGTGTTGTTCGCTGAGACTGACTTAGGGAATTATTGCCTTTTTGCTTACCAAATGAGCTTGAGCTTCAGGAAGAACGTGCAGATGAAGTATTGTTGGTGTTGTGCAGTCCCTTGGCAGATTCCACACGAATGCCCCCAGATACCGAAACACTTATAGAAGAAAATAATGAGCCGAATAAGGATGACAACTGGGGATTACTCAATGGCTTCCAAAAATTCATGGAGAAGTGTGCAAGGGATCAGCTCAGCCGAGGAGACCGAATGAATTTCCAAGATCTCTTATTGTCAAACTGGTGCAGGGTTCACAATGCTTCCCACTCTGAGTTTGACTGTTGCTTGTGTCAAGCAGCAGTGGTGAATATTAGAAAATCAGCTGCCCCCCAAACAGAAACGCTAAAGGAGACACCAGCAGAACCACCTATTGATCACTGCCTCGAACCGGAAAACTTCCCTAAGATCACAAGGCCCACCATCTAGCCGAAAGGGAACGAAAGCTCAATCAAACCTGGAGATAATGAATCCTCCATGCATGCTCCGGTTTGATGGATCGAAGTCGAAGCAAGGAGCTGGAGCTGGATTCAAACTCGTCAGTCCAACGGGTAAGACATTTCTTGCTACTCACTGATTGTAGTTTTATTGAACCAATAATGTAGCAGAATATGAGGCCTTAGTCCTTGGCCTTCTTATGGCCTTGAAGAAAAATGTAAAAGCAATGCAAGTCTTCGGGGATTCTGCACTCGTAGTTAAGCAGGTCAGGAAGTTATACTCCTATCATGATCGAAGGCTCAAAAATTATAGGCACAGGGTTTGGGATCTCTTAGAGGGTTTAGATGCATTCAATATACAATTGATCCCTCATGCTCAAAATCGCACAGCTGATGCCTTGGTTCAAGCAGCCAGCACTCTACAACCCCTCTCTTTGTCTGGGCTCAAAAAATTCACTGTTGAGCTAACATCCATGCCATCGGTCCCAGATAATGTTACTCACCTAAAATTCTTCAATGACAACAAGCATATCCTCCAGTTCATCACAAGTTCTGATGTCTTCGTAGCTCAAATAATTGATGAAACTGATCTACAGGAGGCTGAATTGGACATAGAGGGGGTCATCAACCTCAAAACCAATACAATCCCCAGAGGCATGGTTCAGCTGGAATGCATATTTGATTTCGATCAGATCAGGGATCAAGATCAGCAAACAAAAAAGGAGGCTATAAGCAACCAGTGCAACGCTCATAATCTTGGGATAGCCGTGGAGACCAAGAATATTTTTATTGGCAAAGTGTGCATGCCTAAGGAAAAAAGAGGAATTACGGATGCATTGCGAAGATATCATGACGTGGTGGCATGGAATTATGAAGATTTAAAAACTTATGACACTTCTGTCATTACTCACACTATCCCTCTTAAGACGAAAGTGAGGCCATTCCGCCAGCAGCAGTGCCCTATCAACACCTTGCTGGAACCTGTTGTTTATAAGGAAGTGCAAAAAGCTGCTCTTAGCAAGAATCATTTTTCCCGTTAGGCACTCCACGTGGGTGGCTAATTTGGTCCCGGTTAGGAAAAAGAATGGAAAGATTAGATTATGCGTAGATTTCCGCTATCTAAATCGCGCCTTGGAGAAAGACAATTATCCAGTGTCTTCGCTAGATGAGGTGTTGCAGATCGTTAACGGCTTCCAGATGATGTGGTTCCTCGACGGATACTCTGGGTACAACCAGGTAATGGTGCAATACGAGGATCGCCACAAGACGACATTCACCACTAAGTGGGGGACGTTCGCATATAGAAGAATTCCTTTCTGGCTCATCAATGTCGACGCCACATTCCAACATGCCATGGATATCGCCTTCAAAGACCTAATTGGAAAGTGCATAATCATCTACATGGATGATTTGACCGTATTTTCTAAGAAGTGGGGTGATCACGTCTACGACTTATGCAAGGTATTTCAGAGATACAGAGAGTTCAGGGTTTCCCTAAACCCCAAGAGTGCATTTTTGGAGTGACCGAAGGCAGGCTACTCTGACACATCATTTCAGAATAGGGAATCTCCATTGATCCTAAGCGCATCGAGTCCTTACTCAAAATTCAACCCCCGGGCAGCAAGGAGTTAAAATCTTTCTTTGGAAAGATCAATTTTGTCTGAAAATTCATCATAGGTTTCGCAGAAATTGTCAAACCTCTCAATGCCATGCTCAAACAAGACGCCAAAGTTGAATGGACGCCGGATGCCAAACAATCCTTCGACGAAATCAAACGGGCCATTGCTGAGGCACCTGTGTTAGTTAGCCCAGATTATCTGAAGCCATTTTACATTTACTCATTTGCTTCAGAGCATTCCTGTGCTAGCATGTTGACCCAGAAAAATGATGAAGGAAACGAGCATCCAATCACCTTTATGAGTGCTCCCCTCAAAGATGTTGAATTATGTTACCACAACATAGAAAAACAAGCGTACGCTCTCGTTAGAGGAGTGAAGAAATTTAGACACTACATTCTATGCAACAAGGTGTTCGCCATTGTCCCCGACCCAGCAGTCAAGATGTTGCTCATGCAAAATGAATTGGGTGAACGAAGGGCTAAGTGGGTCACCCTGCTACAAGAGTATGATATGGAAATCCAACCGATGAAATTTGTGAGAGGGCAGGCACTCACCCATACAATTGTTGAAACAGCAGCAGAGGCTAGACCTGAACTCACGATACAACAATACTAGCTTGAAGATGTCTCCCCGGGAGAATGGTACCAAGATGTCGTTTACTATCTGCTGAATCATAAGTGTCCACCGCACCTGCGGGGAGTCCAAAAGTGATCCCTGAGATTGAGAAGTAATGGTTACATGTTGCAGGGTTCCATTCTCCACAAGAAGAATCATAAAGGCATTTATCTGAGATGCCTTAGCAAGGAAGAAGCAGAAAGTGTCTTGAAATAATTTCACAATAAATTTGGCACTGGCCACGGTTCTGGTTCCTCCACGGTGCATCAAATATTAAGAGCAGGGTACTATTGGCCAACTATCTTCAAGGATAACCATTTTCATGTTCTTTTATGTCACACGTGCCAGACCGCTGCCACCAGGGAGAGGAATGTTGTTGTCCCACTGCAGCTCGTGCTGGAGGTAAGGCCTTTTACGCAATGGGGTCTCGACTTCATTGGTCTGGTAAGCCCCCCATCATCTGCAAGACATAGGTACATTCTTACCGCTACTGATTATTGTACTAGATGGATAGAGGCAATAGTATGTAAGCAATGCACAACTGAAGTAGTTACTAATTTTCTAGAAAGTTCTATTTTAAGTCGCTTTGGTTGTCTGTATGCTTTGGTATGTGATAATGGACCTGCATTTGCTTCATTAAAATTTGCTAGTTGGGCGTTTGACTATGGGATTGCCCTCAAATTCTCACCTAATTACTACCCTCAGGGCAATGGCTTTGCCGAGTCCACGAATAAAAATCTGATTACTGTGATCAAAAAGCTGCTAGATAGGAATCCCAAGGACTGGCATACCCAGCTTCGTTTCACCCTTTGGGCTGATCACACTCGCCACAAGGCTGCCCTTGGCGATTCTCCGTTCTACCTTGTCTATGGCCTAGAGCCTATATTCCCCATCTATCTGAAGATTCCTACTCTTCAGTTTATCAACGATTTTTATGAGGGAGGAGATCGTAGGGAAGCTCGGTTAGCTGAGCTCTTACATTTAGAGGAAGTTTGAAACCATGCAATAGAAAAATTTTCCAAACATCAGGGCGTAGTGAAGAGATGGTTCGACCACCGAGCCAAAATCAAGGCCTTTAGAATTGCAGATTTGGTCCTATATTGGGACAAGGCCCATGAGAAGAAAGGGGGACACAACAAATTCGACAAGCTCTGGCTTGGCCCCTTTCAAATAGCTTAGATTTTGGGAGATAATGCCTTCCGCCTAAAGACCTTAACCGGTGAGAACGTCCTGTTGCCAGTCAACGGATAGCACTTCAAGCATTACTTCCAAGCTTGAGCTCCTTCGAGCTCTTCATTGTAAATACTTGTGCATAGGTTAGAGTAGTTTCTTTCTTGCTTGTCTGCATTTTGTTTGCGCCGCTTTTTTTTTCTCCCTCTCGACAGTTTTGTTTTGAAAGATGTTTCCTGCTCCTTTGCGGTGGTCGTACTTGCTTGACAAGCAGTTCACTTTGCTGTCCATTCTTTGTATTCTTTGGCTAAGCATTCACTCTAGACTATCAGTCTTTGTGAGCTATCCGCGAATGATTTCCTTGTTTGAACTCTGCTCAGAAATTGACCCTTAGCTGGATCTTCTTACCCACATCTCAGATCTCGCACAAATTACATAATAATAATTTCTGAAGGACTGTACTATGGTTGTTATGACACCTAAATGAGTGAAAAAATCTTAAGTCTACTCCAATGACCACTGCAGTCTCAAACCCATTGTAGGCTTCAATGCTTATTCGGTTGAACTAAATGGTAAAAGAGGAATGAAATATCAAAGAAAAAATGAGAAAAAGGAATTTTTAAAAAAGGGAATAAATGACCATATGGGTGTTCGGATAACTCTACCGGGGCTATGGATGCCCGACCGGCAGTAGAGCAATGTCCATGAGATTGTAGCGACAACTCCATCGGGGCTATGGACGCCTGACTGGCAGTGGGGCAATGTCCAGGTTACTTTTAGTGTTAGGCGATTTATGTAGCTCATTCAGTTGAATTGGTAACCCTGATCACTATCCCAAAGAAAGGAATGAATTCACTACACACACTTCTGAGATGTCCTGTAAGCTAACCTAATTAAGGATCTTGTTCTCCCAGATTCATCTTTGGAAGCCACTCGTGGTCTGCGAAACCAGAGATTCTGGGTCCTGAATCAATATTTATCCCCAAAACGCTTTGAAGCGTTCTCCAGCAGAGTTGCCATTTATTGTGCCCTTAGCACACATGCCCCGTTCGAAACGGGGACCCTTTTTTCTTTCGCCTCGTCAGGTCTTTTGGGGCCGCCTCATTTTGCGTGCCCCCCTTCTTCTTTTTTGATGTTCCGCATGGTCGATGTTGCTCTAAAGTTCCATCATAAATCGATCATGCCTCCGCTTTCGATTTTATGCTGCCTTCCGGGGCCTCGGGGAATCCCTTTGGCATTTTGGCCCTGATGGCCCTAGGCCCCTCCGGGCCCGGGCGTCTGGGGTTCTCTTTTCGGGTTTCCCCTTTGAAATCGCCATCCTTCGCGGCGTTTGCCGGGCGTCTACCTGCCCCTTAGGGTGCGCCCTGCCGCGGGCTGCCTAAAGCTTGCACAAATTTTCGGGTCGGTGCCTTCCCCTTCGGGCACCGGGCCACGGAAGTCTGCCTCCGAACTTCCGTCTCGATCTCGCCATCCGCAACAACGCAGCTCCCACAGCCTCCCATTTCTTGGGCCCCGCCTGCCTTATCTCCGTCGAGCTCTTCGCTATGGCCTGTCTGTCGCAGGGTCTTCCGGGCCCGACCATCTGGAGTTCTGCCTCCAGTCTCCCGTGGCGGTTCCACCATCACTAACAGCGGAATCCTTCCAGCTTCCCACCCTCTGGGCCCTGAGGCTCTCCTCGTCGTCGCCATTGAACAACATGAAAATCTTTCGGTGGAATATTCCTTCTGGCTTCCCGCCCTCCAGGCCCCGAGGCTCTCCTCACCATCACCATTGAACATGAAAATCTTTCAGCAACGAATTCCTTCTGGCTTCCTACCCTCCGGGCCCCAAGGCTCTCCTTGCTGTGGTCATTCAAAGTTCACGACACTCTTACGGCGGCCATCATCTCGCATCCTCCCAGTCGCCAGGCCCCAGAGGCTCCGCCGCCGCCACCGACCTAAATTCAAATTCCACCAACTTTCCCACGGCCGTATGATCATTAAATGCAGATATTAATGGCAGTTGGGGTATAAAATGCCCAACCCGCCAAAGTCATTTTTATAAGTAGGAATTGGAGTGAATTGGATAGACCATCATCTGGAGCCCACCGCGATCAGCAGCGTCACGATCCTTGACGTCAACTTCACTCCATCGACCCCCGGTAGATTCCACATCTCCCCACTCTAAGTAGTCGAGGTAGGCAATCGGTTGCCCTTCCGTACATCTTTTTCATGATTTTCAAAGATTTAAATAATTGAACAATTACTTAGGGTGGCATAAAATTAAAGAGCAATAAATTGCGCTCATAACCCATATGTTGAAAAATTATTAAACTATCGCAATTGCCCGCCTCGCCAATTCAGGACTTCTCCCTACCGCGGTTATTCTTCACGCAGGGAAAGTGTCCTTCCATGGCCCGGAACCCACCTTCGCCATCAACTTTCAAACTCCAAACCTCCTGACGGCATCCTCTCCTCCGGGCCCGGCTATCCGAGTTTCCTATCTCGGATTTCCATTTGCGTTTCGCTGAGTTTTAACTGCAAACCTAACCCCGCCTCCCGGCTTCCGGGCCCCGACGTGTTCCTCACCGTCTGCACTTAAAATTGAGAAAGTGTCCTTCTGTAGCGTCGGGCTCTGGACCCCGAGGTTCCATCCCCGGAGTTCTGCCCTATTTTTGCCATCTCTGAAGGAATTCGTGCCCCAACTTCCGGCGCCCCGGCCTCCACCCTGACCCTTGCCGTTAACTCTTGGGCGGCATCAAATTGTTGTGTCATTTCCGCCTTTGGCCCCCGGATGTTGGGCCTCCGCTCCTCATTTTCTGCCGTTCCTCAAGTCCAAGGTCTTTGGGCGAGCACTTCGATGCCTTCTGGGCTCAGGGCCCCAAGCGACTCTCCGCCATTGCCTTGTTCTTTTTGACATGGCGATTGTCGCATCTCTGGGCCACAGATACTGGACTTCCATCCGCGAAAGTCTGTAGATCTCCTTCCGGTGGAATCCTCACCTCGTCCGCCCAGTTGACGTAACCCGAGCCTCCATTTTCCATCTAGCCTTGCCGAAACTCTTCGCTATCGTGAGACCTTCCGGGCCCGGACGTCCGGAGTTCCGTTCCTAGAACTCCGTGACGGTTCCGCCATCCTCCACGGCAAACCCCTGCCTGCTTCCCGCCCTCCAGGCCCCAGGCCACTCCTCGTCGCCGCCGTTTAAATCAACAAAAATCTCACGGCGGCCGGCACGTCGCATCTTCCCGGCCTCCGGGCCCCGCCACGCCAGAAGCCGCCAAGCCTGAACAAACCTCACGTCGACCGCCTTTTGTCCTCCGGGTCTCGGGCCTCATACTTCCACCCTCAGATTTCCACCTACTATCCACCATTGCCAACGGCCGTCTCCTGATAGCTTCCTGGCTTGAAATCTCCAGTGCCGCTTAGGTTGACCCAAACAAGCTCAAATCCAGAATCTGACTTCGACCCACGTCCTAAAATTTTCTCTTCTCCATCACGAGCCTCCTAAAAATTAAAATTTCACCAAGGAGGGTCTCCAGGAGCTTTCGGCTACATTTTCCCTTCCAGACAGCATTCCTACTAGGGAAGTCCGGCCCTCCGGGTCTGGATTGTCCAAGTACCCTGAAACGAAGAGCAATAACATCTATAGATAGGATTTATGATATACTTGATTGATTATTTAGATGTTATTTTTGAAATGTGGACTAACATGAGCACATTGATGTTTTATTGCACTGACTTTACCCTTGATTGTAGAATATATGGAATCAGCTGTAGGAACTTTAGGGGCCCTTGCCAAAAAGGATAAAGGCAAGAAATCAGGGAGAACCCATCTGGGCAAGGAAGACAAAGATCAGATGAAGTATCAGTTCCAGGGTGAGCCGCTCCACTCAAAGATCTCAACCGACTAGAAGGAGATTTCAGATACCAACATCAACCAAGTTGACATAGATGAATTCACTTAGAGGGTCAAGGTCAACCCTACAACAAAGAATGCCAGACTAATACGACATAGTGGAATTGCCAAGGCTACTGGTTTCCCTCCCTCTCTCGTGGCACCTGAACTAGTGATGGCTTGCGGGAAGCCTATCAAGCTGACACCAGGACGATTGTGGATAAGGAGGGGAACATCCTCGCCGACATGTCGCTAGAAGGGATTACCAAAACATTTCACATTCCCACGTTCCCACAGATGGAGGTCCCCATGTTGGAAGAATGCCAAGCGGCATGGGATGCCAATCCAGGAGGATGCAAGAAGTCAATTAACCTCTATTGGCTTAAAGAAAAGCGGGGCAGTGCTGCGAAGGTTCCCCACAAACTCTTTCATAGAAATTTTCACGAGGATTACCATGACTTGGTAACCATGTTGAGCAGAGTCATGGGTCTTCCAACAGCCGCCTACTTCTAGGAGTGGATGGCATATTACATTGAACAGATCTTGCGAGGAAATGAGGACGCTGCAACCAAGGTCTCATTCGACTGGGGAAGCATCATTAGTAACTACTTCTATGAGAATTTTATCAACGTAAAGAAGAGTTCCAAGTTCTACATGACCTCCTACCTGGTGTACTCCCTGGTAGGTCAAAGACAATACAGCGGGTTAGTTGTGGCACCCGATCAGGGGCATAAGCAAGGGTTGAAACCGTTTGACAAATATCTGCAACTCTAGTACCGCAACTTCAAGAAGGAGTATTACCGGGTCAATGATGCCTTCATTGGCCACATCATCAGATTGATCGCTGGAGACTTCGAGAGAAGGGTCTCCCATAGTGCCAGAGTGCTCTTAAAGGAATATGCCTTCCTATTTATCCAGTTCCCCAAGTTCACCTACATCCGGGCCCAAGGTTTCACAGAATAGCGAAACAGATTACCACGGTACCCAAATGACAGGATCATCCTCCTAGAGCTTTCTCGGCAGCTCCAACACATCCAGGCGATCTTCAGCAATAAGCACGTGGTGGGGATCCCCCACCCCATGACCCTCGGCTAGGGCCTGTACCGACTACAGAGTTCCCAATGTGCCAATAACTCTAAGAAGAAGCTCAAGGATTACAATTTTGACTTGTACACTACCCACCCGCGGATGGATCCACATGGCCATGTAAGAAAAGCACTGGGGCCGACCTATGCCCACCAATACCACATTGAGGATTTATGGGCCGACTGCAAAGATGACAAAGAGGTCCGCACAAGGCACTATATGTGCATGACGGTACTATTCCTAAGGAGGGTGCAACCGTTCCTGGTGCTGGACCAAGTCAACGATAATGAGTCCACCATTATGCACCCGAGGTACCCTGCAGTCGCCAACCTGCCAATTCCATCAATTGACTGGGACGAACAAGAGGTCGATGACCTAGATACCATCACCCAGCCAATCATAACTCGTACTAAGGAGTGGAACGATGGGCAGGTGTCCTATCTGAAGCAACAAGGGGTGGTCCTCACCTATGAAGGGCTCAAGAGCGAACCGAGTGCCACGGAGGACGTTGCTGCCACCACGTCAACTGGCGGGACCTCCAAGTCTCCTCCAGTCACCAGCTCCCAGAAGAGAAAGGGAACAGAGAAAGCGCCCGCCTCCCTGGCTGTGGTCGCATCATCTCCACCGGCGGTGGAAATTTTCATCCATCTTGCTCCACCCCCGGCTGGGTCGATAATTAACGTTGACTCCTCTTCCGGCATGACCACTCCCCCTTCCTCGTCTCCTGCCATGTCACCCATTACATCAATTCCTCTGGCTACAATAACATCACCCACTCTTGTTGCCGCTATGCCCGAGGCCCTTATGAGACATATGCAAAACCTTCCCCCTGAGCTCTCCCAAATATTGATGAATTCGGCTCTCCAAGCAGACCTCGCCCAAGTCCTCGCGATGGCTCAGCCTTCACAACCGCCAACAGGGACGCCAGCCATGGAAGCCACAATGCAAATATCAAAAGAGTTGGAGGAGCGAGAGCAAGAAGCCTCAAAGTCTATTGAGGAGGAGGCTGACGAGTATCACGAACACCTCGAGTACGAGCATCGAACCATTGACAGGGTGGTCTATGAGGGAGAAGAGACCGACTCTTCCAAGAGTGGGGATGAAGAGGGTGGCTCGGGTGCCAAGGAAATCATCCAGACTTTCGATGAAGACCTTGAGGAGGAGATGGCACAGCAGCTAAAGAACATTGGGGAGGAAAAGGAAGAGTTACCACATGGTGACGAAAGGCAGCCGCCAGAGGAGCAGCAGACAAAAGGTCTATCTGAGGCTGAGACCCATGCTGTCAAGAGCCCCGAGGCCGAGGCTACTGAAGAGAAGAAAGAAGAAGAGACAGCAAAAGAAGAAAGTCCCACCTGGCAACCATCCACCAAGTTGCCCGTCAAACACCTCATATTCATCTGCGACTCCGATGAAGAGGAGGATGCCACCCCAGGAAAAGAAGAACCCCATAAGGAAAAGGAAGCATAAGTCTTGCGTCTGACTGAGAAGGGTGAGGGCAACAATGATGCACCTAAGGATAAGTCTACTATGCCCGATTGGTTGGGGAAGCAACTTGAGAAGACAACCCCTGTGTTGAAGGACCTAAGGGCGAGATTGGAGGCCATCTTGACTCAATCCATGACCATGACAAAGAAAGAGAAGAGGCCCAAGGTCTGATCCAAGGTAACAATGGATGCTTTCAGTTCCCGAGCGACACAAATTGCAATGCCTATTGTTGGCCAGGCAGGGGTGAGCTACAACATCTCCACCATTGACTTGGGGACAGCAACTAGAGAGCAAAAGGTTGAACACCTGGAGGAGTTGGTGGCCACGGTGGTGCACCTGATAAAGCAAGACAAGGTCTCTAAGGATGAGCTCAAGGCACAGGTTGCAGCGTTAACAGATTATATCCAGCAATGTTCCTCAGTGGACGACCTGCCCACCACCTCCACAGCTGCACCACAGTTGCTTTGCAAAGAACAGATTGACAAGATGGAGAGAAGGAAGAACTTGGAGAAGACCACCGAGGATTGGTTCTGACAAGTCACATACGTCAGAATCATGGGAATCAGCAGTGCTGTGCGGACAGCCAACAAGTTCTTAGACCTGATCCAATCCCTGGAGAGCACAAAGAGGCTCTGCACCAATTTTCCTACCATCTACGACTCCACCTTCCCAAGAATTGAAGCCATCCTTCAGATGCCTGAGGACACATGGGAGGAGAAGCTAGAACTGAAGAAAGAAGATCATTGGCTAGTGGATGTGTGGCGCAGAGACCTTGACAACCGAAAGGAGAGGTTGGAGTAGATCCTGAGCAGGGTTGATCCAGATATTGAGTGGATCAAGGAAATCCGGGCAGAATGCGCCAATATCTCAAGTTGATGACGGACTATGATATGCCCACAGTACAAATGGATCCATAAAAGATCAAGCCATACTTCCGGGAGAAGATGAAGGACGGGACAGCCGAAGAAATCACAACGGAGTTCCTGAGTTTTGCTGCCCGTGCCTTCGACCGATTAGAGCTATTTAGGGACCAAGGCTCGAAGTATGATGAAGAATAGAAAAGGCTGGAAGAGAACGCTAAGGAGTGGAGCTACCAAGCATTGCGGTGTGAAATCCTTGAAATCGACAATCTCCAGGACGTCATCCTCAAGTACATTGAGCACACAGCTTCTAAGGAGCAAGAGGGCAGCCCAGCCAAAGATAAAGACCTTCCTGAGGAGTAGCTACAGCAAAGAAAACAACAATTAGCTATAGGACGAAAGGCTATAGTGTCATCCACTAGATGACGAAATAGGGAAGGGACAAAATATAATTTTAAATTGAAATCTATTTGGGGGTAGGTGAAACCATATTTTGTAATGAATCTTGGCCACATAATGAGAGTATATCTTGGCCATTCATTTAACTTTTTGGAAACTATAAATAGAGCACTCCCCTCATTTGCAAAAGTGAGAATTGAGTTGTTGTAAAGGCATGCTGCAGAAATTTATAAGAAATATCATTGACTTGGTGTATTTTCTTGATTTCTCTCATGTTACTTGATTCATTCTCCAATTTCACATGTTTAGCTTAGATCTTATGGCTGTCTAGTTAGCTATTTACTTTATTTGGATAAATCTTAGGAATGTTGTTGGGTGATTGTGAAAATTCCTGCCTTGTTGATGATCCCTTAGTCCATACTCTTTGCTATTTGCTAAAGGTAGATAGCTATGCAAAGTTAGTCTGGACTTGATTGTAAAGCTTCCCTAAATCTTTATCTTTGATTCATGCATGTATGTGGTGGATGAAGGATGAAACATCTGTAGCCCTTAGAAGATAGCACAATTTCCATGATACTGTGAAATCCCTGGTTAAGTGGGACATTGTTTTGAGGAATTGTCCATTGCAGGAACTCCATTATCACTATTCATAGCAAGCTTCAAACTTAGGAACTTTTCCCTTCCTTTTCCCTTTTTCCTTTTTTTTTAGTAACTGACCTATGCTAAGGTTCATTGCACATTGTAAAGCCAAATCTAACAACTAAATGGAGTTTGAGATTGTTGTTTGAACCTACAGCCAGTGCATATCAACTTCCCATCCTAAGGACTCCTTTTCAAAGATCCAACTCCATGCTTTGTGTCCATACTTTGTATTTTCTGTAAGACCGCCTTGTGATTCCAGCAAATCACATCAACTACTGAGGTATCTAAGCACTGTCATGACCTGACATCCGAAAGACCTTGGGATAGTGTTCTGCAATTCAATTGTGGGAGATTGTCTTTCAAGGGAGGTAGTGCACCTATGCACTGCCTATGTTGAGAAGTGCATAAAAACACCATTAACAAAGATATAATAAAATTGAATGATACATTTGAAATGAAGGAGTACAAAGCTGTAATACTAGATCGAACTCTGGTTCAACTCAGGAGTCACTGCAAGGTACAATTTCGCACTTCTCGATCGACAACTTGGGACCCAATGGGGTGCATAGCACGTTCCACCCAACCACGTGGACCCTAAGACCCACCCCCCATGCTAAGAGATGACAAGAAGGACCCCAACAATAACCATCAAACAAAACAAGGATACAAGACTTCACAACAAGATCCACAATAAACATAAGGAAATCTCCAGCACAAGATACAACCAACACAAGATGTGCCCAACATAAGGAATAAACAATAAAGCATCAACATACAAATGCCAACATGTGCTTCCAGAGGCCCAAGAACAACATAGAGGGAAACAAAGCATACACAGTTGTTAAAGGAAGAGTGTCATCGCAATGTTGCATGGGTTACCCTGGCGAATCTTCCTAGGCCCCGGCCCCCAACTTGGGTTACCCTAGTGAACTCTTACGAAACCCGGCCCCACATGCAATCCAATGCGGAATTGATTATCTTTCATAAAGACGAGATAACAATCTTTCCATTCTAGGCCTTCTCAACTCATCCCCAAGTCTAAACTAGCCCTTGAGTCCATGAGTGAGGCATAATTTATACAGTTAAGTGTTTTAGACTACCTAATGTATTGATTTAGTTTTCACTTATTAGACTAACTCCACATGAGTTACCCAGGCACCACTTTGTGTGCCGGCCCTCATGAAGAGCCACTCCCCACTAATAACATATCGCAATAACACAAAAAGAAAAGCCAACTTGCACAAGAAACTTAATTCAATAAAATAACTCCATCAAGTGAGGCATGCACCATCTCACGATAGGAATCCAAAGTAACAAAAACCACATTTAAGTGCAAGGCTCAAGGCACATAAAAAAAATCCAAGTGCAAGACCAACCATCATTAAAGTACTAGTCAGAATCATAAAACCACCTACTTTCAGGTGAAACAACATTAAACTCAATAAATACATCGGACTTGATATGGATTACCCAAGGCAATCCTCCTAGGTCATCGGCCCCCATACCAACCTTTGAAAAAATATAAAATAAAAATCATATCCCCTCTAACTTGTGGAAGACAACAAATTATCAACACAATGGTTTCCATCAAGGTGACAACAGTAGAACAAATAGTGAAAAACATCACATCAAATTCTTCAAACTCAATCAAGATTAACAAAATCCACCCACTTCAATATCAATCACAAAAATAAAACCTTCGCAATGTCCAACAATATCTACTTATATAACGAATCATAATGCACAACTATTATAGAAGTTTCATCCTATTCATCCTCAAAATTCCTCTCATATTCAAGTAAAGCTCTAAGAAGTCATTAAAAGAAATAATGGATAGAGTTTAAGGTTTATTAACCTAAAGACTTCGTCAAGGTGACGACTTTTACAACCTCTCACTCACCATCTTATGCCAATATCTGGATAAGTAAATGCTTATATGATGAAGCATTATATTACAAATAAAAAGGCATCTATCATTTGAATCCAAGATATTTTTTGTCTATATAGGACAACTTCTGTAAATATATCATTATTCTATATTTAATGTTTTTTTCTTGCTCAAATTATTTATATGAAAGTATATAAATCAACCATTCCTCTTCTCTTCAAGGAAATTACCCTGCACCTATGTATATACATAAGAAACAATCCAAGATTTCTCAGTTTCATATAAACAACACATATTTCACACAGCAATTAATCCACTAACGGAACGAAAAGCATACACAAAATTGGTTTCTATAACTAGATAACATACGAAACAAGTTATATTTGGAATTACTAAGAACAATGGCAATTTCTTAACTCATGTTACCTAATTCTTCTGATTGGATTAGTTATAAATTACTGACATTTATAATCTACATTTCCAAATAGTGGTCAACTAGATGCTAAGAGAGAGTATTTGATTTCTAAATGCAAAATCTATCATATAATCCTAACTTCCAACAATATTCCCTAATTCCTTTTATAAGAATTCTTAAGCATAAGAAAATTAATAATAATATCATATTTCCTGATTAATAACCACCTCACCGATATCCTTCAGCATTAACACAATCGAAAACTCACAAATCCTTTGAAGATACATTGAGAGTGGAGGTAGCGGTTGCTTTAAATTAATACTAAAATAGATCCTACTCTCTTAATTCTCCAAGTCATACAAATGTTTCAGTAACAAGTCTATTGCAAGAGAAAGTGTTCTGAGGGATGTGAACCATTCCCATCAACAAGGAATAGTGACATTTCTAAGGAGGAGAATAAAAAACAAAACACACAAGCTAAAGATCAATAATGTCTTATTATATTAAACATAATTGATTATAAGGAATCATCTGCTTCTACTATGACAGGTTGACAAGGAATCTTGGAGATTATTTGAATCTCAACAAGATTCAATTTTTGAGTGCAACAGATGTAACAAGTTGCCAAAGAAATCAGAGAGGTTTTTTAAACTTCTACTTCCTTCTATGCTCAAGTGTCGCAACTATAAGAGATTCCAAGCGAACCAAGGAGGTTATTTAGGCCGATATACCCAACCATGTTCTAGTACGCCACTGTGACAGGTTGACAATGAAATCAAAGAGATTATTTAATTTACTACACCTTTACAGTCTAAAAGTTGCAACTGTGATAAGTTACCAAAGGTTTCAGGGAGGCTATTTAATTCTATACACTGCCTCAACTCTAAATGTTGTACAGTGACAAGTTGTCAAGTATATTAGAAAATGAATATTGGAATTTTGAAATATTGTCATCTACTTGCATTATTATCATTATTTTCGAGTGTTGCAGATGTGACAGGTAACCAAAGAAATCAAGGGGCTTATTTAAATCTACAAAGCCCACCATGTTCAATCGCGGCAGCTATGATAGGTTGCAAATGGAATCAAGGAGGTTATTAAACGGTGACAATATTTTATTTCTAAGTGCTACTGTTGTGATAGATTGTCAACAGAATCATAGAGGTTGTTCAGAATAAAGAGGTTCGAAATTGCATTGGGGTTAGCTCCAAAGTCTACACTGATATTACATGCTCATTAAGCATCGATGATGAAGGTGAGAATCTGAAACAAAAATCCAAGGAGAAAGTTTGTAAGCATGCACTGCTCATCAAGTGCTGCCATACATAGGTGTAATGTATATTAACCAGTTCAACAATAAGTGAGCTGATACAACACAGTACTATACGAGATAGCCTTCTCATTGGTAGGCAATGACCTAAATGGGTGTATTTACGTTCATAAATTTATCAGTTATCCTAAATTTTATCAATTAACACTCAGGTCGACTTAAGAGATAACATATGTCTCTTTAACTATCTGGTGCTAAGGGATTTCTACGCATTACGGCTAAATTCACCAGTTCAACATCACTAAACTCATATGGACTGTACAGGCCATCGATTTCCTAGACCACCATTAATAGACAAAATCAATGCAATAAAAGTAAACAGTATACATATTCCAGTGCTAAGGCAATGTGGCCTGAGTCGGCCTGGTGTCCACACACATATTTGATTACCTGAAAGGCTCAAAGAACATTCATTCGATTGCTAGGGAGACAACACATGTTTACAAATAAATTACCAATTTACTTGTGTTTAAGAGATACGCTAAAGCTTTCAGCATGGCCAATATCTACAGTTAGAAGTTACACATGCATTTTTTGAGAAGTCAAAAGAACTCCCTGCCAGCCATGACATTGCCATCCTATAACTGTTATGAAGAAGATGGGGAGATTATAAAGAATAGACAATGACCTATAGTGCCCAAATCATGAGTGTAAGGATGCATCTAGAAGATATGTATACCCTACAACCTATAGGGAAATTGTAACAAGAATGTCTGGCGGATAGAGAGCATAGCTATGCTACCTAGACCACCAAATTACAAACCCAAAGCATTCATTTAAATTTCCTATGTTAGAAAATTCCAAGCAACAAGTTAAGTATTCATAGTCTCCAAACAAGAACAAGAACAAGAATTAAAAAAAGGAGAACCTGTACTAATTCGTTCGCTGAGCTGGAAATATTGTCAATATTGAAGTCCAAATGCAACTTTAGCACTTTGAATCCCACGAACTCCGTAAAAGCCCAACTCCTAAGCCTCCAAAATTTTTAAAACAAGTTTTCTAGAAACCTCTTAGAAGAAATTCACGGAAAAAGCCTCCCCAAATTAGTTTTTCTCCTTACTGAATGTTCAGTGTTAATAAATAACTCTTTCCCTATCTATATTATTTCTTAAGCTTTCTTCCCTCGTCTCTACCCAAAATCTGTGTGTCTCCCCTCTCAGATGAAATCGGTTCTACTTCCATGTGTTCTTTGCATTTGTCGTGGATAGTCCACCCTAGAATCCATACCTATCCTCCTATCCTTTTTTTTTTAAGCCGTTGTTACATGCCTAAGAAAATTCACAAGGTGGCATTATGAATGCATTTTCATGCGCCTATTTTAGAGGAGTTACCCATCAAGATTCTCATGCATGTCCAATACACTTTACCTTTTTTCATGCAAAATGGTTACAAAACTATTTCAACCTTTTCTCCCTTTAGATCTTTCCAAAACCACCAACATATTAGCACATTTTATTATAACATATTTACCATATTATTTATTTCTTACTATTTTAAATTATAACCTCTCGCTAGATTTTATTTTATATTATTATTATGCCATAACCATGTTTATTAACTACTATACCTATATCAATTAACAATTTTATTGAGATGCAATGATCAATCAAAACACAAATCAAACTAACCAAATCAACTTAGCAATCATACCATACAACACCCAACTTCACAGGGAGACAAAAAGTAACACAAAACAACACAGATGGAGGGACACTACACAAAGGAAGCACAGAAGCAAAGAACACCCCAGAAAAAATGAAAAGAACAAAGGGCCAACAAATAAAGCCCCAAAACCATCCTACTACACTGAGCAGAACTAGAAATAGACCCATTCTTCAACCTAGAAACTCCAAGGAATCCCCAACAACACCACACTCCCAACCAAAAGGAAACCCCATCCAAACCACCAAGCCACCAAATAGAGAATGCATGAAAGCAACGAACACCCCAAAAGAAGTGAGAGGAAGAAAGGGCCAACAAATAAATCCCCCAAGCCATCCTGTTACCCTGAGCAAGACTAGAAATAAGCCCCTTCTTCAACCTAGAAACTTCAAGGAACCCACCCAACCCCATTCACCCTATAGGGAAAAGTAAGATGGAAAGGGAAACCGCCCAACACTAGAAAACACAAAGGGCATCAAAATTACCCTCCCACATCCCTCTAACATTGTTATTATGCAATCTAGCAATGCTCGATTCATGGATAACCCCCTACGAAACTTGTCTATTTCTTAGGTTCGTGAAGTTCAAGCACACAAAATGAGGTGATTTACAATCCACCTCAAAGTGCATTCCAAAGCCTCAAATAGTCAGTTTGAGCATCCCCCTATGTTCGCCTTGCGAAGACCTTCGAAATGAGCTCCTTCAGGAAGTCTCACTGATCATACTTAGTTAAATTGTGAAAGATGCAAATGTGCCAAAAAAGTGCACTCTAACTCATCCAAATTTTTGCTAAGTGTTGAAAGTGCAGGGGCGCCAAACATCAATGACCCTACATAAAAAGTGATTTTCCAAAAATGTTTAGAAGCGCTAAAAAAGTGTGCTCTTACACATTGTTGCAAGACTTAGCCAATTTTTGACTATGGCATTATTTTTAGCACCTTTGCACTTTTTCTAGACTGAGTCATTTTTTGTGCAATGGTGCTAAATTTTAGCACCTTTGCACTTTTCTTCCAAACTTAGCCAATTTTTTACTATGGCATTATTTTTAGCACCTTTGCACTTTTTCTAGACTTAATCATTTTTTGTGCAATGGTGCTGAATTTTAGCACCTTTACACTTTTGGCAGTTTTTATCTGTCTCTTCAAACTTGCTCTATTTCCATTCTAGACCCCGTTTCTTCACTCTCGCATTGTTTTTCATGCCTACTTGCTCATTTCACGCTTTCTCAACATCGTTTGTTGCTTCACGCTTCCCAATGCTACTTTTTTTGTAATGTCTATTCATTCACCATCCTCACAGTTTCTCTCCAGATTTCATCAAGTGATCCTAAAGGTGACATCTTTTGATCTAGTGAACTATCCCAGATCTACAAAGAAGCCGTTATACAGTAATTTGAGGATGATAGTTTTTCCCAAAGCCTCAATACATATCATTTTTGATATACAGTTGACACTTGATAATCTCAAGATGTATCTTCACAGGTGCAAGAAAATCTAGTCATTTGCTAGAAGGTCGATCACAAGAGCTCACACCCTTGTAGATTACACAGTCAGCCCAGATGATGCATTCATACAGGAGACCAAGAACAAGTATGAAAACTCCGTGCCAAAAGCAAGGAACCATGAAGATTCTTAATCTCTGGTGTTGAACATTTTGATGCATTCTTTTATGCATTTTGTAAGTATTTCCTGACATTTTATATGTCTTTTTGTAAATTGTAATTGCACCAAGTTTGAGATGTAATATTTTGAAAACAAATTACACTTTGACTTTGGTCAAAGTTAGGTGAGATCTCCTTAAATAGCTCACCCAACTTTCCTTGATTTTCTCAATTAGATTCCTAATTTTTCTCATCCCTCTTTCTATATAATATGAGGGATTTCTATTGTAAAAATTATCCTTTAGTATTTTGCAACGAAGTGCTGCCCTTTTTGAAGCAGAATTGTGAAACTCTGCATTCATACTTTGTAAATGAAATTTGATCAATAAAGAAGAGGATTGCAAACCATACTTTGCGTTGGATTCAATACTTTTATGAACTGATCTCATTTGGTTGTGATTAGCTTATGGAATCTGAAGGACTCTAAGTAATTTATGTAAACTTTGTGTTACATCCTTTATTTAGATTTACATTTGTGTTTTGTTTATCTTTGGTTGAATAATCTAGAAGACTTTGTGCTTGTAATTGTTTATGCTCTTTGATAATTTGGTTGGATGATTTACAAGACTTTGTTCTTGTAATTGTTCATGTTGTTCAAAGAATTGCTACATCTAAGAAGACTGTGTGCTTCTAGCGTGACAAACTACATACTTTTCACAGATCCACCATTGATAAAGCTACGGAACGACTTTGTGCCTTCGTGAGCTTTCCCTTTTACTTTATTTCTTTATTGTTAATTATTTCTAGTATCTCTACACTTTGCTTTGACAAGATAGAGGTATTGGTATTACTGCTAGTTGATCGTTTAAAGTTATTAAGAATTGAGAACTTCCAACAGTGAAGCATTGCAAACATCTTCTCTGAAAAAAAAAAGAAGGATGAATGTGACACAACCCCCCCACTTCGTAAGTATTGTGTACATTTTGTAATTACTTGTTTGTTTTACTATCGCTTATGTCAGCAGTAAGAAGGGTGCCTCCCATTTCCGAGAGGAGAGATTTACATCTCACATAGTTGTGGCTGAAGTCCAAGTTGTGTAATCTATCGAAAAGTTGATTACATAATTTTCACCCAACAATTTTTTGGCAACTCTGTTGGGGACAGGATATGCATTCGAAAGCCTCACGCTTTCTTTTGAAGTATACTTGTGTCCTTTTTCATTGTAATATATTTTCTTGTAAGTTTTTCAAGCTTTCACCAAGGACATATAAATGGCTGCTCAAGGTCCTTGCGGAAATGCTTTTGGTCTGTTGAGCCTAGTTCTACCCCTACATGCTCTTCCTGAAGGCTAACGGAAGAACTTTCCCAAGTTTTTTGGTGATGGAAAACAACATCCTGACGAGCATGTTGCTACATTCTACATCGCTTGTGGAGTTCATGATGTTGAATACGAAGATGTATCTATAAGGTTGTTTGTGGAGACTTTCCAAGGTGTTGTTGCAGATTGGTTTTATCATCTGGCACCACATACCATCACAAACTAGGCAACTCTCATAGCCAAGTTTGAAGGAAGGTTCAAGCCTCCTGAAGATGCTCATGCTTTGTTGGCTCAACTCACCTAGTTGAAGAAAGAATCTCACATGCCTATGCACGAGTTCATTGCTCACTTCAACAAGTTGACATGAAGATTTCCAACTATTTCTCAACCTACAACTAAGAATTTGAAATGTTTCTTCATAAATGCTCAAGTGACAGAGGTTGGTTTCCTATTGAGAAGAGTAGCCCCAGCTACTCTTACAATTGTACAAACCTTGGCGATAGAAATTGAAGATGATCTCATTCTTGTCAGGAAAATAAAAATTAAATAAAATGCATTTGAAGAAATCCCTTCTTTGGAGTTATTTTCTTCCATCACAAGGATGGATCCTATGGTGCAAAGTTTGGTAAATGAGCTCCTTGTCCTCAAAAAGCAGCTAGCTCATAATTTTGTTGTTGGGAATCAACACAAGTTATCTTCACCTCCGAAGAGGCTTGCTCTTGAGGAACCATTAGTAAAAGTAGCAGCAAAGCATCCTGACTCCAATCCAAGTGATCTCGCTATTCTCTTCCAGGAAAAGGAAGCAGACATAGCTGGCGACTCCCATTTCTGGTTTATGCAGTCTCAGAAAGCCATTGATGAAAATCAGAAGGGTGAAAGTCATTTTTCTGAAGTTCAAGTGAATGAAGATGATCTTGTCTTGAGATCTGAAAAGGTGGACATGCATGAAGGTCTCAATCAATTTGAAAAGAATGCATCTGTGTTTCGAGGTCATGAACTTGAATATGTGTTGCATAAAAGAATTTCCCAAAGGCACGATGAGGATCTTCTTATAAATAATTTAAATTTTCCTAAGTTTGAAGATGGTGAACATCTTATTGAGGTATGCAGTGCAGTCATATCTTCATCTAAATCACATGAAGGAGATCATTCCAATCAGCATGAGGTTTCCATGGTTGATGAATCAGTTGTTCAAGTAACAACTAGTAAGAAGCATTCAATCTTTGACCAATCAAGGGAATGTCCCAAAAGACATCTTGCTTGGTTGGAGGCCGATGGGAAGATAGGTTTTAGTTGCACCTGAGCGTAAAGATAAACTTGAGGATGCAGCTAAAAATGTATTTGTAGAGGTAGTTGAACCTATTCATCTCTTTCCAGAAGCAATTCCTCAACTTCATCTACATGTAGCTGCTAATGATCATGGAAGGCCTTGCAAGCTATTGAAGAAAGGCAACTATTTTGTTGAACGTGTGAATGGTTTCATTTGAGAAGATTGCATTGATGGCTAGTTTTAATTAGGTAGGTTTTTACCTTTTCAATAAGTGTGTTTGCATAAGTTTGCGTCTTGTTTTCATAAAAAAAAATTCGTCATTGTCACCTGACTCCAAGCCCAATGGATAAAGGTACTTGAATTCTAAATTTCTTCTCACTTCCTTCATTTCAAAGAATAGTTGAAGGAAGATCCCCAACAAGAGCCTTTTGTTATCATGGAATCTAGTAGCACTCGATTTACAGATAACCCCCTACGAAACTTGTCTGTTTCTTAGGTTCATGAAGTTCAAGCATGCAAATGGAGGTGATTTTCAATCCACCTTGAAGTGCATTCCAAAGCCTCAAATAGTCAGTTTGAGCATCCTTCTATGTTTGCCTTGCGAAGACCTTTGAAATGAGCTCCTTCGCGAAGTCTCACTGATCATACTTAGTTAAATTGTGAAAGATGCATTTGTGCCAAAAAAGTGCGCTCTAACTCATCCAAATTTTTGGCTAAGTGTTGAAAGTGTAGGAGCACCAAAAATCAGCAACCCTGCATAAAAAGTGAGTTTCCAAAAAAATTTAGAAGCGCTAAAAAAGTGTGCTCTTACACATTGTTACCAAACTTATCCAATTTTTGACTATGGCATTATTTTTAGCACCTTTGTACTTTTTCC
Source organism: Sequoia sempervirens (assembly GCA_007258455.2). NCBI lineage: Eukaryota > Viridiplantae > Streptophyta > Pinopsida > Cupressales > Cupressaceae > Sequoia > Sequoia sempervirens. Next base: position 820,322,569 of record VDFB02270651.1, read on the forward strand.
AGACTGAGTCATTTTTTGTGCAATGGTGTTGAATTTTAGCACCTTTGCACTTTTCTTCCAAACTTAGCCAATTTTTTACTATGGCATTATTTTTAGCACCTTTGCACTTTTTCCAGACTTAGTCATTTTTTGTGCAATGGTGCTGAATTTTAGCACCTTTACACTTTTGGCAGTTTTTATCTTAGTCTCTTCAAACTTGCTCTATTTCCATTCCAGACCTCGTTTCTTTGCTCTCGCATTGTTTTTCGTTCCTAGTTGCTCGTTTCACGCTTGCTCAACATTGTTTGTCACTTCACGCTTCCCAATACTACTTTTTCTGCTAACATCTATTGATTCACCATCCTTGCAGTTTCTCTCTAGATTTCATCAAGTGATCCTAAAGGTGACATCTTCTGATCCAGTGAACTATCCCAGATCTACAAAGAAGCCATAATGCAGCAAGTTGAGGATGACAATTTTTCCCAAAGCCTCAATACATATCATTTGCAATATATAGTTGACACTTGATAATCTCAAGACACATCTTTGCGGGTGCAAGAAAATCCCTTCATGTTCTAGAAGGTCGATCACAAGAGCTCACACCCTTGTAGATTACACAGTCGGTCCAGATGATGCGTTCATACAAGAGACCAAGAAGAAGTATGAAGACTCTGTGCCCAAAGCAAGGAACCATGAAGATTCTTGATCTCTGATGTTGAACATTTTGATGCATCCTTTTATACATTTTGTAAGTATTTCTTGACATTTTATATGTCTTTTTGTAAATTGTAATTGCACCAAGTTTGAGATGTAATCTTTTGAAAAAAAATTACACTTTGACTTTGGTCAAAGTTAGGTGAGATCTCCTTAAATCGCTCACCCAACTTTCCTTGATTTTCTCAATAAGATTCCTAATTTTTCTCATCCCTCTTTCTATATAATATGAGGGATTTCTATTGTAAAATTTATCCTTTAGTATTTTGCAACGAAGTGCTGCCCTTTTTGAAGCAGAATTGTGAAAATTTGCATTCATACTTTGTGAATGAAATTTGATCAATAAAGAAGAGGATTGCAAACCATACTTTGTGTTGGATTCAATAATTTTATGAATTGATCTTATTTGGTTGTGATTAGCTTATGGAATCTGAAGGACTCTAAGTAATTTATGTAAACTTTGTGTTACATCCTTTATTTAGATTTATATTTTTGATTTATTTATCTTTGGTTGAATGATCTACAAGACTTTGTGCTTGTAATTGTTCATGCTCTTTGATAATTTGGTTGGATGATCTACAAGACTTTGTGCTTGTAATTGTTCATGTTGTTCGAGGAATTGCTGCATCTAAGAAGACTTTGTGCTTCTAACGTGACAAACTACATACTTTTCACAGATCCACCATTGATAAAGCTACAAAATGACTTTGTACCTTCGTGAGCTTTCCCTTTTACTTTATTTGTTTATCATTAATTATTTTTGGTATCTCTACGCTTTGCTTTGGCAAGATAGTGGTATTGGTATTACTGTTAGTTGATCGTTTAAAGTTATTACGAATTGAGAACTTCCAATAGTGAAGCATTGTAAACATCTTCTCTAAAAAAGGAGAGAAGGATGAATGTGACACAACCCCCACTTCGTAAGTATTGTGTACATTTTGTAATTACTTGTTTGTTTTACTATTGCTTCTATCAGTAGTAAGAAGGGCACCTCCCCTTTTCGAGAGGAGAGATTTACATCTCACAGAGCTGTGGCTGAAGTCCAAGTTGTGTAATCTATCGAAAAGCTGATTACATAATTTTCACCCAACAAATGTCATAGTAGTAGCAAAACCCCATCCCAATGCATCAAATAATTCCCCACCTATAGCACCACTTAAGAGCACCAACAGGGGAGACATAGAGAAAGCATTCAACAGAGAGAAAGCCAGAGAACCATGTCCATCCATAGCAAGAAAAGAAGACCATTCTCCAAGTCCGATCCAAACAAGATGCCATTCGCCAAAAAAGTACTCCTTACCTTCAGCACTAACAACCCCTCTTACAGGAGCCATCTTCTATCTTCCACTGACAACAACACTTGACTCAACACCCACAACCGCCTCTACTTCTCAACAAGCTTCACCAAAGAAATTAATGACCACTCCAAGCCTCCATTTGGCGGATCATCCTTGTCTACATCTGCAACTTCATAGGTTTTCAAAAATGACCCCTATCGCTTCCCACCCTTCGTTGTTCATGTCATCATATCCTATTTAAAAACTAAAGTTAAAAATAATTATTATTTACATTATATACAAGTTTCAATGTAGTTATTTTTTATTATTTCTCTATAACCATAAAATTGTAACATTGAAAAATAAGAAAGTAGAATTATGAAACACTCAAAATCAATAATTACCTCTAAGAATTATGCACAAAGGAAATATATTAAGTTCACTAGTACAATCAAAGAAAAATTTGTAGATTGATATATTTGAAATTAAATTATGTTCAAAATAATTTTACATTGTAAAAGTTAAAAACATTCTAAAAGAATAATAATTCACAATTTAATAACATTTTGTTACCACAGTCCATGATAGTTAGTATGTAGAATTTCTAGAAAAAACTATGCGCGAATTTTTGGATCAACGTTTCGGATCATACTCCATGATCCATCATCAGGATCATGATGATGGATCATGGAGTATGATCCGAAACATTGATCCAAAAATTTGCACATAGTTTTTTCCAGAAATTCTACATACTAATTCACAATTTAATAATAATTTTCCATTCCAATATATTTTTAAAATAATAATCTAGTTCAATTATATTTTCCTTTTAAATAATATATTATAATCTATTATAATATAATTATAATTTATTAATCATTTAATACACTATATGATTATATAAAAATATATATCAAATTATACAATCTAAACAAATCTAAATTGTAATTCAAATTTCAAACCTATCCTCCTCTTATTCTAGTAATATTTGGAGGTCCTACTTTGTTGGGCATTTCTTTTCTCATGTTTTCAATTTTCATTTTAATCAATGTATTAGAATCTTTTAGTTCTATTGGGATACACAATTAGAGTTGTTTAACAATAAGAAAAACAAGTATTTTCTTAATGATTCACAAGGATCTACTAAAACTATTTTTGTAAGTATATTAATTATTTTGCTCTTGTAGACTAGTCATTATAATAAATGTTAAGGTTCACTTTTCTCAAAAACTATCAGAATAAATAGATAATAAGTGACATTTATCAATTAATTAAATGTAGATAAAAAACACTAAACTTTTATCAATCAATTAAAAAAATTAACAAAATTTAAATTCACCTTTCCTATGAAAACTTTTCATATAAAATTGAATACCCAATTATTAAATTTAATATATTAACTTAATTATATATAATTTATTCATTAAGTAGATAGTATAATTTTATTTTGAAACATTAATTTACTATAGACTTGTGGACATAATAAATTCTATATGTTATTTAATTTTAGAAATATTTAAAACAAAAAATGAGAGTTTTTTTTAACACATTCATATCAGTCAACATACTTAAAAGAGTTGTTGTAAATGCTCAGTAAAGGGAAAGTTCATTTGCACAAAAGATTGATGCCTTCATTGTGGTTTGAGCAGTTCATTCACCTTTTAGTCTACTCAGACTTTGGTTTACTTTGAAAGTCATTTCTCACGAAATAATGGAAGTACTTCTACTTCTACGTTTAGTCTCCTTATTCTGGAAAGATAATTCAAATATTGCACATGTTATAATCATTAGAAGACATGATAGGTCGGAATACTTTGTCGATTCGTCATTTCTACTTTGGTTTACTCGAGTCTTACTTCTGCTTCCACATATAGTCTCCTTATTCTGGGAAAGATAATTCATATACTACACATGTTATAATCATTAGAAGACACGATTTCTCTTAGTTCCACCCAGGCCTGGAATTTGATGGTCTATTTGACCATTTTTTGCATTTTGGACCGTATATTACAACCTAAAAATTTATTAGACCGTATCATTTGACTTGCTATATTTTAATATAACCGTAGAATTGACACTTAAAATTATTATTAAACCGTAAAAATTTATTGTATACATATATATTATAATAATAAAATAATTTTTATAATTAAAATATAAATTAGTTTAGATTTGGAATAATTATTTCTAATTTCACTTTATATTCATATATATAATTTATTATAAATATATTTATTAATTCAAAAACTGTTGAAAATAGAATATTTTCAAGATTAAATATAGTCTTTTCTAATTTTTTAAAGATTTTGACATTTTTACTAGTAGTTATCATTGCTTTTTATTAATATATATGATTTATAATATTTATTATAAAAATTATATTCATTCAAAATCTTTTCATAATAGAATATAATTGATTTTTTACTTTTTGAATATTTTAACAAGATTTATTTTCTATATAATTTAGAAACTTTAACATTAAATTTAAGATTTTTAGATTTATTTTTAATTATCAATATCTTCTAATTTTACATTTTTTTTAATATATATAGGATATCCTTATGAATAATCACATAACACAAATTTTCACTGTTGAAAGCATTTATTTTATAGCATTGTAACTTGTTTTTTCAATAGCATTTTGTTTGCAGTGATTCCCAACTTTGAATTTTTTCAAGATAATATAGCATCAAACTTATTGGTGAGCAATGAGCATGTTGAAATTTTATTTTCCTTTTACAAATAATTATTCTCAGCTTTGATTTTTTTCAACATAATACAACATTTAAGGATTAAACATTTTTTTTTACAGGTGATTCACAAGCTTTGATTCCTTAAAGAATTTTTTTTACAGGCGATTCACCATCTTTCATATTTTTCAAGATAATACAATAGTTGTGTTTTATTGGTGAGCATGTTGAAATTTTAGATAATGCCTTGAATAAGGATTAAACTATTTTTAATTTTATATAATTATTTTAGATAGGTTTGAAATTGATATTTAAATACGATTTTAGATAGAACAATTTGGGGATTGAACTATTTTTAATTTTATATAATTATTTTTTGATAGATTTGAAATTGCTATTTAAATGTGTTTTATGATATTTCCACATATGAAATCAATAAATTAATTTATAGTCAACTTATTCTAGTTAAATATTAAATTAAATTGTTCATTGCAATTTTACAATTTTAGGAATCAATCAACAAAACAAATTAAAGTATTCTTGATTGTGAAAGAGGATTTTCAAAACAAAACATCATCAAAGATGTTAGAAAGTCAAAGTTGGGTTTGGATACATTGGATGCATTAATAAGAGTGTCTTTAAATGGACCTCAAGAAAATGATGTAAATTGGAATAAAGTATATCAAATATGGAAGAATACAAAGTCAAGAAGAGTTCTTGACCTTTGATAACATTTATTTTTGTTTATTTTCTATATAATGCATCATTAATTTTTGCATCTCAATTTAAAAATAATAAAAGAAAATAGTTTCTTTCTTTCCAAAAGATTTTTGTTGTGTTTAAATATATGAAAATTATATAATGAAAGTTTGTATCAAATTATCATATTTTTTATTGTTTATTTGGTATTTTTAAGAAGTATGATTCTTATAAAAAATATTTAATTAATTTATATGAAGCATAATATTTTAAAAAATTAAATTACTTGTGTTATTAAAAATAGAAATTTATAAAAAAAAAATTATATTTAATATGTATGATTAATAAAATCAATAAAATTTTAATATAAAAGATTTTATATAAAAAATATATATAAATTAAATATTTTTTGACAGTTAATTTTTTTCATAAAACGTAAAGTTACAGGCATTTAAATAAACAAACCATCACAAATTTTTCATATGACAGGCAGGGGTGGCCGTCAAATTCCAGGCCTGGTTCCACCCAATATGTTGCAGTACCTCATCGAGTCATCATACTTTTATGAAGTTTTCCATTATTTTATTAGATGTTGTAGAACTTTTTCACTCGCGTTCACACATAGAATTAGAGACGGATTCAAGGTATTCGTTATATATTCAATTAGAGGCCAGCAAATGGTGTGTGTGGCATGTAATCAAAATGTTTTGGGTAGCTGTAGCCTTTGTTCTGCTCTTCCAGTATTAATAGCAGTTGGTGTTTGCGAGGCTATGAAAGAGATTCACTTTTGCATTTCAAGGCATATGTTGTTGATCCCTCCCAAATACTAAACTCGTGGCATGGTTTCAACTGTTGTGAGTGGTAAGGAATCCAATGCCATTCTCACACTGCTCATGTCATTCCTCTCGATCTGCACAGTTCCGAGGATGCTCGTTATAATTATGGTGATCGCCCTAATCTAAAAAGGCCTCTGAGTAATTTAGCTGGGGGTTTTCTTTCCCCGTTGTTCAATCTGGAACAGTTGGAGCACTTGGATCTCAACTTCAATAACTTCTCTGGAGTTCCCATCCCTCCTGGATTGGGTAGACTCAAGAGTTTGCGCTACTTGAATTTATCACGGGTTGGGTTTAGTGGAGATATTCCCACGGAGCTGGGGAACATGTCTTCTTTGCACTACTTGGATCTCTCTATCTACATTTGGGTTTCGTTGAGAATAGTGGACATGCGGAAGTGGACAGGAAACATGAGAGATTTACGAGAGCTTATCTTGGATGAAGTGGATATGTCAGGAGTGGAGGGAAATGATTTGGACAACGCTCTCCACCATGTACTCTCTCACCCATCTTCAAATTTCCTACTGTTCGTTGTCTGGAGAAATTCCCCCTTACCTTGCCAACCTCATCAATCTGACCCACCTCCAACTTCATTCTAACGCATTCAATGGTAGCATCCCTTCTGCCCTCCTAAGGCTTCCAAGACTGCAACTAGTGGACTTGTCCTATAACAAAGATCTGGGAGGGAACCTTCCAAGCATTATACCCCAACACTCTACTTCCCTTCACACCCTTCTTTGGCACACAATAATGGGAGGAAGTATTCCAGATTTTGTTATCAACATTTCCTCATTAACTCTCCTGGATCTCTCACACTGCTATGTCGAAAGTATTCCAATTACGATGGAAATTTTAACATCTCTTAAAGAATTGTATCTCCCTAATCATATGTTAAGAGGGCACTTCCTGCCATTTGGGGATAGACCTCGCTTGGGAAGACCTTTTCCTTTGGCCTATATTGATCTTTCCAACAACCAGTTGGATGGTTGCATTCCCTCAATACTGTTGATGGCATTTTTGAACCTCCAAAATGTTGTTTTGAGAAACAATCAATTGAAGGGCAGCATTCCATCCCCTGCCACTAAGCTTCACTACCTTACAAACCTCCATCTAAGCCACAATGCATTGACGGGTAAAATCCCCCCTTCCATTGGCCTTCTATCATCTCTGAAATTCCTGATCTAAGCAACAAAAAATTAGAAGGTGCCATCCCTCTCAATGTTTCAAATCTTTCTAAACTGTGGAGGATTTTCCTATACCCCAACAGGTTAGGTGGGGTTTTTTTAGAGTATCACCTTGATAATCTCAACCAACTTTCCCAGGTAGACATTTCCAATAATCTTTTAACTGTAAAGATCGGGCCGACATGGATTCCTAAATTCTCTTTGAAAATATTGGATTTAGGGTCATGCAACATGAACGGCAGGTTTCCAACATTCCTAATAACTCAATATGAGCTTGTCCATGTGGATTTGTCCAACTGTAGTCTTGCAGGAAATATTCCTTGGTGGATATGGGGTGTCAATTCTCTTTTGTATCTCAATCTTTCTCATAATCACTTTGCAGGAGTTCTACCTCGTTCGTTGATGGGAAGTCAGTTACAAACTCTAGATTTGCATAGCAATAATTTACAAGGTCAGCTTTCACTTCATTCTGATCGCCTGAAGGTGTTGGACATGTCAGAGAATCAACTCAATGGATTCACTCCAAAAGAAATTGGTGAACATCATCTTGAATATCTCTCTCTCTCAATTATCTCAATGCTAGCATTCCACCTTCTATATGCCAAATTCAAATTGTGGATCTCTCAAATAACAAGCTTACAGGTAACATTCCTGCCAGTTTCAAAAATTGCTCTTCTATTGAGATGTTGAACTTAGAGAACAATTCTTTGGAGGGAAAGTTGCCATGGCAGTTTAGAGACATACTTTCTCTTCAGACATTAAAATTAGGTAGAAATGAATTTAATTCGTACATCCCATCCTCTCTTGCAAACTGTAAGAAGTTGGGCATACTAGATTTGAGCAACAACAACATGAGAGGGGTCATTCCAAATTGGATAGGGAAACTTCAAAATCTTAAGATTTTGATCTTGAGGTCAAATAGATTTCATGGCATAATACCCTCAGAAGTTACAACATTGCCACTTCTACAAATCTTAGATATTTCATCCAACATAATTTTAGGAATTATTCCAGCGAATATCTCATCCTTGCAGGCTATGAAAAATCAAAAACTCAGCACTGAAATGTTTCTTGCTAGAAGTTATGATCAAATCTATGTAGATCGAGTGACAATCATTGACAAAGGAAAGGAGATGGAATTTTTAATATCATTGGCATTGGTAAAATGTATTGATTTATCAAATAACAATTTAATAGGTGGAATTCCTCCAAACATGGGATTGCTCGAGGGTTTGGTAATTCTTAACATTTCAAGAAACCATATTAGGGGTGAAATACTAGAGAGTTTGGGAAAAATTCTACATCTAGAGTCTCTTGATCTCTCACACAACCAACTGTCTGGAATTATCCCTTTGGATCTATAGTTGCTTAGGTTACCTAGACATGTCCCACAATAATCTTTCAGGAAAGATACCAAAAGGGGGACAATTTTACACATTTGGTGCATTGTCCTTTTCATACAATTCAAACCTATGTAGCCTCCAACTCAATACAAGTTGTTGTGGCCTTCAGCAAGTTAAACCTTGTCCTGCAAGCATTCCACAAGAGATAAATGTTGATAAGATAGATGAAGAAGATGAGGAGGATATATGGTGGGGAGTTAGTTTGGGAATAAGCTATGCAATTGGGTTTTCTATTGTAATTGGATTGTTGTGTTTTACCACAACTTAGAGTAGAAAATTTTTCCAAGTGATGGACAACATTATCATTTATCTTTTTGAAAGGATAATTGTCTTATGTGGCCATGGTAGAAGTTTCTAACATAATTAATAAGCTCTAATTTATAAGCTCTCCTCTCCATTAGATTTTAGAGGCATTATTTTCTTATAATATAATGTTGACCTACCTACTAATATTGAGGTTAAACTATTTCTAGTTTTGTAAGTATATGGTTTATGTATAGTTTTATTATATAAAATTTAAGTTCCGTTTATGTATCATCATGTATGTGTTATAAATTGTGAGGCATTCATTTTGATTTTTAATGTGATCCATCAATTAAATCTCCATCTATTCATGTTTAAAGAATATGTCTACATTTTTTTTTGCTATATTTGTGTTACTACTTTGCTTTTATCAAGTGGCATGGAAGATGGGTGTCATGGCTCTCATAAATAATTTGAATATTTTTACTAGGCTTTTTTCAAACATTTAATAGAAATGGAAAATTATATTTCTCCTATAATTGTGTGATTTTTTTTTTATAGATATTAATTTAGTTTTAAAGAATATTTAGATTATAGCCTGATAAGCCTAATTAAAAGGTAACATAGTTAAATTATGATATTATTATTATTATATACAATAATAATTATGATTATTTTTTATAATTTGATATAAAATTTATCACCCACAAATATATATATATATATATATATATATATATATTACAGAGATACATAGATACATAAGTTTCGTATTCCCTTCTTCATTTACATTCAACTTAATTACACGTATGCTTTGTATGTATGGTAACCATTTTTGGCACAACATTATGAAATTTTTATATGACTTGAAACATGAGCATGATAGAAATATTTCAAACCCTTTTTCTAGGAATAACATGTTGTTTCCAATTATATCTGAAGACATCTAAATTTGGACACTTAATTTATCCAAATTTATCCTCTTTCATCTAAGCATCCCCTTATTTGCATTAATTAAGTAATATCGCTATTATTTAATTAATATCCTTAATTCTACCAAATCCCTAAGGAATTTAATTAATAAATAAATACCTTATCTCTTTAATCCTCATTTTCATCAAATGAATTAAATAAATATGACATTTATTTAATTCCTCACATGTCACATCCCTTTCTTGATCCTAATTATTCTCCTAATTTCATCATTAGGGATGTGCACATGCCTAATCCTTGATTAGGATGTGTCACATCCTCCAACTTTTGCAAGTTAGCCTCTAATCTCTCTTAGCCACCTAACCCTCATTTAATCCTTCATTAACTAACCTAATCAACCTCTCAAAGAATTTTTAATTTATTTTGTCCTTCCAAGGAATATTAAATTCATTTTTCTCTTTCCCATGTGATCTTTGACTTGTCACATCAAGTCACATGTGAACTCTTCCTAATTTCCCATTTGCCTCTAATCTATCATTAATTTGTCTAATAAGGTACTTGCACAACCTTAATCACTTAATTAGTTTAACTTAATCCCCATGTCATTTATGGAATGTGTCCTAAGTCAACCTTATTAAAGGCTTTCTCCTTTTGGAGAATGCACTCCATTCCCCCTGTAAATTATTAATTCACATTTAATCCTCCAATGCATTTTAAGGAATTTTAAATTTCTTCTCTCATCCCCATGAGGATATTTGAGGAATTTTTAATTCCTCACATGTCCTCTCACCCACATGGGGACAAGGACCTCCTTTATGAGGAGATCTTGTCCCAATCCCAAGGTACTATGTACTACCTCCATGTCATGTACTCTCCTTCCAACTCATGTACACATCATCTTTCTCAAGCCACTTCACATGCCACATGTCAAGATGTGAGAGCTTATGAGTTATCAACTCACCATAGCTCTACATCTTGGCTATGTTGGTTTAATCTCAACCATCCACTTTCCCTAGAAAATTCAAAATTCTCTATAAATACCCCCTCTTTTATTTCATTTTAGGAGGGAGATAATTTATGCTAGCCAAACTCTTGCAAAATTTTCTCTTGAGCTATACTTAGCCAAATTCTCATACTTGCATCCATTTTCACTCATTTTCCATCCTCATATCATCTCATAGCTTGCATCTCTTGCCACCAAAGGAGCATACAATACCAAAGATCGAAGGGCCAACCAAATGATAGATTCAAGACAAGGTGAATCCACTCTATTTGTTGTTCTTATTTTGTTTTGAATCCAACTAGGCTAATCTTGAGGTGTAGGGTGTTTATAGTTATTATTTGCACTTTTGTTTGCTGCTCATTTTCTAACATGTATTTTTTCTCTTTCACATTTCTGGCACACTCGGTGGGACCCACAAATGAGTCTGTCTCTTTCATGTTTGTTATTTTTTCACTTTTTGCAGGTGCAGGGTGTAGAGAGGCAGACCTGACCTATAGAGGGGCTAACCCGACCTGCAAAGGGGTGGACTCAACCTACAGAGGGGCGAACTCAACTTGCAAAGGGGTGAACCTGACCTTCCCAGGGCAGACCCGACCATCCAAGGGAAAACCTGACCTAACACGCAGGCAGAATTAACCTCCCAGGGTGAACCTGACCTTGCCCAGGGGAGGACCTGCCCTCCACAGACTCTAGAAGTTGATTTTTGCAGACTTTTCACATAGGGGTGGACCTACCCTCCAAACAGACAGACTTGACCTAACAGACAGGCGGACCTTCCATCCAAATAGGTAGACCTGCCCTCTAGATAGGCGGAATTTCCATCTAGATAAGCGGACCTGCCCTCCAAACAGGATGACCTGACCTAGAAAGCTTTTTTTTGAAGGTCAAAATTGAGTTTTTAGCACTTTTTTTTTGTTGTTTTAAGTGTTTCTAACCCCCTAACGTGTCTTGTTTGATTTTTTGCAAGCATCTGATCGACATTTGGTGAGGAACAAGGACAAGTTTCACTAACAATTTCCCTTGCAGGGTTAGTCATTTATCAGCCACTACTTGTTTTGCATAACTTAGGCACATAGTCTTACTAGGGGTGTCAATGAATCTTGTTTTTTGTGCTTGTTGGTAAGCTATTAGACATATCCAATCCCTTTGCACCATTTGATGATCCTGGGTGACGGGAAATCGTAGCTTACCAAGTACTTTTGAGTCACCCTCTTTTTCTTTTTCTTAGCAAGACCTACTTGGGGATTTCATAACCCCAAGGGATGATTCCAACCATGCATATCGGTGGGGAATATAAAGGAGGAAGAGAAAAATTTGTACCTCAATCCAACCATGTTGTAATTGGTGAAGTGTCGGGATGACGTGAAGAGTTGGTTTAAGCCTCTAATATCTTGCTAAGGTTCCTGACTCATGCTTGTAACGAGTTGGTGTTCACGGTTTGGGCCTCATGTATTAGGTGTATATTGAGGACTCCTTAGCAACCATGTTCATCCTAGAATAGAAGATTTTGTCAACCATCCCCCTTTCTACTAATCTTAGGATTGTGTTGTTTGAATTGTCTTCTTTGTGCAAAACCAGTAATTTTCTGTTTAGCCATATCCTTTTGATCGTTGTTTGTTGTGTTTTGAGTGCTTTTCCTTAGTCATCTTTTCAAAATTCAAGTTTAAACTTCCTGATAGGCAGACCTACCCTCCAGAGGCAGACCTAACCCATCCATGGGTAGACTTGACTTGTAAACTAGTCCTTTGGGGCCTGTTTTAACCAAATTTGACCAGCTTTTGCTCCATAGGCAGACCTACCCTCCTGACAGGCAGACCTGCCCTCCAGGGCCGAACCTAACCCATCCAGAGGTGGATTTGACCTTTGAACCAGCCCTTTTAAGCCTATTTTGTACATTTTTGACCAACTTTTGCTCCACAGGTGGACCTACCCTCCCAACAGACAGACCTGCCCTCTACAAGCGGACCTAACCCATCCCAGGGGAAGACCCGACCCTTGACCGATCAGTTTTATCATTTGTTTCATCATTTGGGACACTCGGTTCACTATTTTTCCTGCTCGTTTCATCGTATTGATCGCTCATCTCCCCATTTTAAGTAAACGTTCACCCATTTCAAACCTTTATTTATCATCTTGAACACTCTTTCTGCCATTTTTATCATTTATTTACTCGTTCTGAGTGAACGTTCATCTATTTCACATCCTATTTCATCATTCCAAACTCCTATTTAGTTGTTTTGATCATTCATTTACTCGTTCTAAGTAAATGTTTATCCATTTCAAACCTCATTCTATCATTTCAAACTCCCATTCTACCATCTCGATCATCTGTTTACTCATTCCGAGTAAACATTCATCCATTCCAAACCTCTATCACCTCATTTCGAGAGTCATTTGTCCATTTTGGGTCATCATTTACTCGTTTCGAGTAAACATCCCTCCATTTTGAACCTTCCTCTCATCATTTCAAGAGTTGTTCACCCGTTTCGAGTCATTGTTTACTCATTCTGAGTAAACATTCCTCCATTTTGAACCTTCCTCTCATCGTTTCAAGAGTTGCTCACCCATTTTGTGTCATTATTTACTCATTCCAAGTAAACATTCCTCCATTCTAAACCTTCCTCTCATCATCTCGAGAGTCGTTCACCCATTTCGAGTCAATTTTTGCTCTTTCTGAGTAAACATCCCTCCATTTTGAACCTTCCTCTCATCGTTTCGAGTCATTGTTTACTCATTCCAAGTAAACATTCATCCATTCTAAACCTCTATCTCCTTGTTCCGAGAGTCCATCCATTTCAAGCACTCATTCTGAGAACTCGTTCATCTATTTTGAATCTTCCTCCCCTCATTCTGAGAGTCATTCATCCATTTCGAGCACTCATCCATCCATTATGAGCATCCATCTCCTCGTTTCGCGTGCCTGAACAACTATTTTTTGACCATTTTTTACCTAGGGGCCGACTTGCCCTCCTGACATGCGGACTTGCCTTACAGGCGAACCTGCCCCCTACACAGGCGTACCTACTCCTGCATAGGCGTACATACCCTTGCACAGGTGGACCTACCTCTATATACGCAGACTTTCCCTAGAGGCGGGCCTGCCCCCTGCTCAGGCGAACCTGCCCTATAGGAAGACCTGCCCCCTGCACAACCAGACCTGCCCCCCTACATAGGCAGACCTGCACCTGCACATGCGGACCTGCCCTATAGGCAGACCTACCCCCCTGCACAAGTGGACTTGCCCCTTGGACAGGTGGACTTGACCTCATCAAGGGGCGGACCCACCCTTCAGACAACATTTTCCACCCTCTGTTCAGTCATTTTGAGCACCCGTTTGCCTGTCGTCAACACTTTTCTTAAAGTTATCATTTCATCACCAAAATCAAATAAGTGCTACTTTGAATATCATTAGAGTCCATATCCATCATCAAATCATCCATCCCAATCACCTAGACTTTGTTTCGAGGGTTTTCATTTTTATGTTGAAACTTTCGGAGGCCATAAATTTTGACTTGGGTTTCCGTTTGAGCTAAAATTTTATAGGTGGTTGTTTTATGAGGTGGCATTTGGATTCCCATCCAACATTAAAATGGTTGGACCCTGTTTCGCCACATTTTGAGGCCTCAAACTTTCATCTTGATCCTCAAAATTGCAATTTAGTGTTTTTTTTTTAGTTTTTGAAATATCATTTTCGTTAATAACCCAAAATTCATGTCTCAGGTTTGGGATGTTAGTTGGAAATTCATCCTATCTTAGTTTTGGGTATTCTTTGGGGAAAAAATGGACTCTCAAAAGTATGCCCATGAAGTTTCCTAAAATGGCAAAATTTGACAATTTTTGAAAATTGCCAAATCTGGAAAAATCTAATTGTCAACACCTTATGTCCTTTAAACCTCGGAACTTGGTGTAGAATCAATCCCATCACATCCTCCAATCCTAATCTGAGCTTTAATCCGATCCCAATATGAGCTTAACCAAAACCCTAATTTGAGCTTTAATCTAATCTCAATCTGAGCTTAACCGAAACCCTAATCTAAGCTTTAGTCCATCTGCACTCAAGGTCTTTGGATATCGAAACAAATCTTAAGATCCCTCCCTCCATATTCTTCAATTTTTTCCTATTCATCCTTTCATTCATTCTAATATTCATTCTCTCAATCTGAGCATTCGTTCATTCATTCATTTCAATCAATCATCTACTCACTCTAAGTAATCTTTCATCTATTCCATACCTTCATCTTCTCATTTCATCGTCTCATTTCGAGAATCATTCATCCATTGTGAGCAGTTTTTTTCTAATTTTGAGTAGTCATTCATCACTCTCAATCATCTGTTTATTCGTTCTCAAACCTTCCATCTATTTTGAACCTTCGTCTATCATTTCAAACTCTCGTTCAGTCATTTCGATCATCTATTTACTCGTTTTGCGTAAACATTCATCCACTTCACACCTCCTTCTATCATTTCAAACTTTTTTTCAGTTATTTCAATCATATGTTTACTCATTTTGAGTAAACATTCATCTATTTGAAACCTCCTTCAATCATTTCGAACTCTCGTTCAACAATCCTGATCAGTCATTTACTCGTTCTGAGTAATATTTCATTTATTCCAAACCTTCATCTTCTCGTTCTAAGAATCATTTGTCTATTGTGAGGAGTCATTTACTCATTATGAGTAGTCATTCATCCGTTTCAATCAATCGTTTACTCATTTTGAGTATTCGTTCATCCATTTTTATCATTTGTTCCTCCAATCGAATCATCATTTTCCATATCCAAATCCTTTGAACTTCGTTTCAAGTTAGTATCCAAATTGACCTAAGGTTTTGATATGATTATCATCATCAACATTCGCCTAGGATTGTCATCCATCCTAAGTCAATCATCATCATCGGCCCAATCAATCCATTTTCAATCTCAAAGTGTATTTGGTGCCGCAATCCTCCATTCATCCTTTAATCCAATCAATCAATATCCTACGTCACCTAGGGTAATCTCTGAAAGGGGTTTATAGTCCCTTTCGTCATCCTATCTGATCGCTCAGTCTATCTTATCAATCATCGATCGATCTTATCCAATCTAATCCTATCCTATCCCTATCCAATCACCTTTGATCCAATCAATCTACTTCCATTTCGAAGCAGATTTGGTGTCGTAATCATCCTTTGATAATCAAATCTGATCGTCAGAATCAATTCCATTGCATCATCCAATCATCCTAATCTGAGCTTTAATCCAATCCTGATCTGAGCTTGACCTAAATCCTGATTTGAGCTTTAGTCCATTCCCATCCAATATCTTTGATCCATCCTCTTTATCCCTTCATCATCATGAATCCTTATCCTCCATCAATAGTAGTCAAGGGAAACCCTAATTACGTCAACAACGATAACGAAAGTCTTGTCGATCAAGAAGAATATGACATAGATCCCCTTGACACTATCATTGCTAGTAAGCTTTCTCGACCCGCTTTCCAAAATCCAATCACCCCTTCAAGTTATCCTATTATGTCTTCATCCATGCCTAATCATGTTGCTTATGCTACCTTTGACAAGGGATATCCATCATATTCATCATATCCTTCATCTACATCATCCTCTTATCCTAGTCTACCATCACAATACCCCTATCCTAATCCCCCGTCCACATCCTCCTATCTCAATCCCTCATCCACATATACCCACTACCCTAATCTTCCATACCAATCTACTCACCCTAATCCTACATTCACACCTTCCTATCCTAATCCAACATCCACACCAACCTATCCTAACCCTAATCCGATATCCACATTTCCCCATATCCATCCACATTTCCCTATCTCAATCCACCCTCTCAATCTTCCCATCCTAATCCACCATCCTAATACCCTTACTACAATCCACAACCTGCATCCTCATGTACTAATTCACCATTCCCAAACCCCTATCTTAACCCTTCATCTAATCTTAATCTCCCATCTATTCCCAGTCCTGCATCCAATCCCATTCCCCCATCTAATCCTAGTCCACCAATCACTAGTCATAATCCCCCACCAATCCATAATCCTTCATCCACTCCTACCACGCCATGTCAGCCCAGAATATTCAAGTTTCTCACTCAAGAAGTTCTCCAAGGACTTATAAAAGAGAAGACATCCCCCAGTCCGCATCTTGAAGTTGTGGAATCATGCCATCCCAACCCATCATCCATGGTCATTAGTGACAAAACCCTTCTCCACCCAACATCTATTATTGATGATACCACCCCTAGCACCACTCAAACCATCAAAACTGTAAGAATTAGCTATGAAGGTAGCCACCCAAGATCTAGAGGCCTAATAGAAAGCACAAGAATAAGAGAGATAGAAATAAGATGACAAGAATAAACTGTATTCAATGTCAATGATATGAGAGAGTTGATAGTACATAGGAGATCCCTTGGATATATAGCCAAGGTGAGAACATAGAAGGGCATAAGATTATGACAAGTGTCATAATCTTATGACATGAGACAACAATGAAGATTTATCACTCGACCTAAAGTGGAAAGGGATAATGTGATAATCTCCACAAAAGGTGGAAGTGATGAGGTATGAGATGTCAAGTCCACCAAAAGTGGAAATTCTCCAACAACCTCCTATGTGGTCCCTAAGTAAACTTAACTCAGGTGTAATCATGACCTAGGACAAGGTACAAGACATATAATTACACCAACACCCCCCCTTAAGTGCAACTTAGGGAGAATGTACACAAAAGAAAACAATGTGAGATGGGTCCCGGCTACTAGGCCATGTTAGGTACCCATGTACACACAATGCAATCTCTCATAAAGTGGAGAAAGGTAGAAAAACCCAATGGGAAAAAACTACCCTCCAAAAGAGAGATGAAATACAAAAGCCTATGAACATAGCATGAGAAGGAAAAAACCCCATGTGAGGAAAAAGTCCCCCCCATACAAGAGAAGAAGAGAGAAAAGGTAGCCCCCCCTCAATGTACAATGATCACCCATGGAAGATGCTCGAGAAGAAATGAAGAAGCTACTCCAAAACCGTCGAACAACGCTCCTCCCCTTGGGAAGAAACAATACCAAAGGTGTATGAATGAAGTCTCCCCAATCCACAAGTGAAGAAGGAAGAACCCTCAAAATGTAAGAAGTCTCTGAAATCTTCTCAAATGTCCCTGTGTTGATGTTGAAAGATGCCTTTCCCAAACCATGTGAAGCTGCAATGGTGTAGTCACTTCCTGGAAACTATGAGAACCCCTTTGCAACAACACTCTGATCTGCTGAAAAAGACAACTCAAGATCTAGCAAGGATGTAGGTAGAACATATTCCAAAGACGATGTCTCCTCAAAAGAGAAAGTGGCCTCCTCCAACTGTTGTACATATGCATCCACAATCACATCAACCTCAAAAGATTGATCATGTAGAGGAGGGTCAGAGTGTTCCCTCGCAACAACTAAAGAAGAATCACCTTCATCAAAGAGAAGATGTAAGGAATCAAATGTGTCTCCCAAATCTGCAATGTAGGATTCCACAAACAAACCACCAATGTCTGTCAAGTAGTCATCCCATGAAGCTGCTGTTGGAAGACAAAGTATGCATTGCTGCACTGAATCACAAGGCACTGAAACTATTAGAACACAAGTATCATTAGGTACATCAGTCAATGTAGAAGATGAAGTATCAACAATGGGTTCAAGAACCTCAAGAGTAGAAAGCACTCCAAGATTCAAGTAACCATACTCAACCTCCTCAAGTGTGTCCACACTAGGGTGAACTGAATCATTAATACAAGCAAAATATGAGAAGGTGTAGAACCAAGAACGATGATCAACCTCCCCAACTGCAACAAGAGCCCTGCTATGCAAATCCCAAACAATGACAGAATCTGGTGTGAACTCTACAGTCTTTCCTGTACCACTATGTGTAATTTGATAGATGGAAAGGATGTTCCTTGACAAAGTAGGCTCACATAGAACATCATTAAATGCTCCACCTTCAACGTCAATAGAACCCTTCCCACAAACTGCCAAAGATGTATTGTTGGCCATCAAAATGGGTCGTGATGAACAAGAATCAAATGAAGAGTACATATCCTTGCACGAAGTCATATGATGCGAAGCTCCTGAATCAAGAATCCACTGATCTGTATTGGAATTTCCAACTGCAAGAAATGCTTGCCCCTTATGTTTCACATATTGAGATGATGTAGAAGAAGGAGACGAGCTTAATATTGTTGCCATGAGAGTTGTTCCTTTTCCCTTAGAAGAAGAGGAAGGAGATGATTCCTTCTATTGATATGCAATTGGCAAGTTGATATTATTCTTCTTAAGGATATGTTTCAACTCATCAATTTGCTTAATATGACAACGATGCTCCTCATGACCAAACTTTTTGCAATATGCACATGTTGGTTGCTCCCTCCTACTTGAATTGTTGTACTTCTTTGAAGAAGATGAAGTTGAGCTTTGTTGTGGAGGAGTTGATTGTTGGTTCTCTCCTTGTGGATTTGGTGAATATTGCTTCTTCTTCTTATTGTAACCCTTTCCTTGAGTCCCTTGATTCCCTTGATTAGCCACCAAAGCCTTGGACTTTGAAGACTTGAGAATCCCCATGCTTACCAACTTTGCTTGTTCTAACATCAACATTTCTGTAAAAGCATCAAATGATGGCATAGTGAAAGAACTACCAACTATCAAGCGATGGGTTTGGAAGCTAAAAAAAAAATTTTGCATATTCTGATGGAAGTTTTCCCAACAAATTGTAGACCAACTGTGCATCCTTCTTACCAATGCCACAATCCTTAAGCTTTGCTCTTAGCTCATTTTCCTTAGTGACATAGTCTTGGATTGTATCAAAATTCTTAGGATCTAACATTGTGAGATTATTATCAAGCTGATAACCTCTAATCTCATCAACTTGGCCATACAATTGACCAAACTTGTCCCAAGCTTCTTTAATTGTTTTACACTTATCAATTTGAAAGATTGGATTTTTTGATACATATTTTCTTAGTGTTCCAAGAGCCATAGTATTTTTAATGAGCCAATCCAAATGAGAAACAAGATTAGCTTGAGGATCAGATGGTGCAACAATAGTTCCATCAATATAATGAGTTAATCCTTTTTCCATTAACTTACTCCATGCATCAATTTTCCAAGAAGCATAATTATGTGGAGTTAACAAAGGAAACTTAGGAGAACCCATAGCAGCAAAATGAAAGAGAACAAGATAGAGAGAGAGGCACAATCACTCAAGACACCCCCCCAAGTTCACTCAATCACAGAACCCCCCAAAAAAAGATGATTTGGCACTTTATAATTAGTGTATGTACAATGGCCACTTGCAAGCCAAGCAAAGTGGGCTTCTAATTTTCAATGTTTTACAACAGCCTTAAGTAGGCTACAATAGACTCAAATGACTAAAACAAAAGACCAAACTGAGATCTTATCTTTACAAATGCCAAAATAGGCCAAAAATGACCAAGTGTTGAAAGTACAATTTCTAATCACAATCACTACAAACTAATAGCACCACTGTGAAGTTCAGAAAAAATCATGCACTTTCAAAAAAAATGGCTGAAAAGGAGTTCGTATGACCCTGAACGGAGCCCCAGAAGTTGCAAAAATGGTGACAATCGAGCAAGATCTGAGACAAATCCAATTTTCTAGAAAATCCATGCACCAAAATCAGAAAATAACTTCACCACTGTGATGTACACAAAAAATTAGCCTAGATCAAAAAAAATTGCACCAAAAACGGCCTCAAAACGACCGAGATATGAGCCTCAGAAGTTGAACTACAAAACTAAAAACTCAATCCGTGAGGGGTTCTAAAATTTTCAAAAGCTGCTGATGTAGTGCTAACGTCAACAACTCAAGGCATTAAATTTGATGGTTTCTTGGACATCGAAAACTGCCATGGTTAAAATTGACGGCTGTTTGACCATCGTCATCGCCCTTCGCAGCCGAATCTAGACGGAATATTCTTCATTTACCGGAATATTCTGCTGCCAATTTGAAATTGCCATCTGGATTTTTAAAGTCACGGCTAGAAAATTTGAACCGGCCATGTGGGGGTTGTGGGGTTGTGGCGGAGCAGTGGCTATAGGCCACGTGGCGGGGTGTGGGTAGCCACAGGTACAATAGTACCTTCGATGGTACCCACTATACAACAGTCCGCAGAACGGACTTTTTCCTTTTTTTTTAATTTTTTGAATAAAAACTTTACATAAAAAAACTTTATACAATAAAAAAACTGCGAATTAAATTACAATATTTGATTTTTTTTAATGATTTTTTTAAAATATTTTGCAGAAAAATAAAATAATTTTTTTTTTAAATATTTTCAGTCTGCCTGGGTTGGCGTACGGCCGACCTGCTAAAATTTCCTCGACGGACAACTTGCTCTGATTTGGATGAATTGGCAGTCGATTTCTAGGTTCTTGACCCTTCTGAACGCAATGGCAGTGTCCTTTTTGGTTGAAAATGCTCCAAAGAGGTAGCTAGCTCCTGGATCTGGCAACCACCTCCAATCTTCAACCCTTTGCAAATTTGGTCTCCAATGTCCAATTGAGATGAAACAAAAGGCAAATCCAACTATCTCGGACACTCCGGACACAATGGCGAGCTCGGATCTGATGCAACAAGCTCCCAAATGCACCTGCAATAGAAGGCCAAAAATGGAACCCTCCAAGAATCTCTCCAAAAGACTAACTAAAGGCACTCCAAAAGCTCTGATACCATGTAAGAATTGGCTATGAAGGTAGCCACCCAAGATCTAGAGGCCTAATAGAAAGCACAAGAATAAGAGAGATAGAAATAAGATGACAAGAATAAACTGTATTCAATGTCAATGATATGAGAGAGTTGATAGTACATAGGAGACCCCTTGGATATATAGCCAAGGTGAGAACATAGAAGGGCATAAGATTATGACAAGTGTCATAATCTTATGACATGAGACAACAATGAAGAGTTATCACTCGACCTAAAGTGGAAAGGGATAATGTGATAATCTCCACAAAAGGTGGAAGTGATGAGGTATGAGATGTCAAGTCCACCAAAAGTGGAAATTCTCCAACAACCTCCTGTGTGGTCCCTAAGTAAACTTAACTAAGGTGTAATCATGACCTAGGACAAGGTACAAAACATATGATTACACCAACAGAAACCATCACATCCTCTAAATCCATTGAGCCCCCATCACTAACCATCACATCTACCGAATCCATTGAAAAGCCACCTCCTACTCCGAAAGTCATCGAACCCATTGACAACACCCAAATCCAATCCACTAAAGTCCATTCCCATGAATGTTTTGAATCCTCCATCCCTCCATCTTCCCCACCTAAAGAGTCCCACCAAGACTCCATTACCATGCCTCCCACTCACGAGGAGTCATGCTAAGAGCCTGATCCAAAGCATGCCAACATATCCCCCTCTCCATATCCGGATCCTACAATTCCATCCAGTCCACCTCAAGATCACAGTCCCCCATTCATTATGTTCCATGATCCCCTTGTCATTCAAGATTCCACTGCTCCATCTCCATCTCCATCGCATGAGCCTACTACCACAAATCCAGATCCTACCATGTCCCCTAATCCCTCTCCATTTACCACCCATCCAAATGCTTCTATCCCATCATCTCCTTCTCATGATCCCCCACCATTGCCTAAAAATTTTGTCCCCACATCACTTGCATATCCCCTTGGTACTATCACATTCTTCCATGGTGGCCTCCTTGCAAAAGAAAAGCACAGTGTATATACCACCCATCATCCTCCACCTAATAATGGAATCGCATCATGTTTTCATAATAACACAAATCCTATCATGGATCACATGTTCAAGAAGATGAACTATCAAGGAAAAGGTCTAGGCCTCCATGAGCAAGGTATTTTAGAGCCCATCCAAGTCAAAGAACAAATCTACATGCAAGGTCTTGGACCCATTTCCCAAGACTCACAATCTAAAGATGTTGGTACAACCTCTAGACGTCCTCAACTCACCTTTTCCAAAAGAAATGTCGGCCCTTCCCATTACTCCACCAGTTCATATACTGCCATCCCTCCTCTATCGTATCCCCTCAAAACAACCATCCACATTCCTCCTTCATCCGCTCCATCCATTTTGGGTCCTTATGTTCCTACCTCTGCCATCTCCCATCCTCCATTTACTATGTCCATGTTTCCTCCAGGTCCTACATCTATTTTGGGCCCCTATACCCTAAAATCATCTCCTCCATCTCATCCTTTCATCTGCCCAACACCTATCCATGTCATCCATCATAAACTTCCCTCTTGCATGCCCCCTAATCAGGATCAACAAAGGCACATACCTACGCATTCTCCATCTGCACATAATCCTCATAATCCTACCTCCATTGCTCCACATCACCCATATCCTTGCACCCATCCCATTGCTACTAAAAGAACTTTGGATGCTAACATAAAAATACATAAATCCAAACATCCACATGAATCTAAAGTTCCCCATGTCCCCTCTAAAATACATGGTGAAGAGAAGAAAAATCTAAATCCAAATCAAATCCATAGGCCACAAAGGCCCACCAAAGAAAAGATCAAAACCATATGGATCCCAAAGAAAAAAGATGCAATGCCATCAAAAGAAAAATTTGTAAGAACATCCAAACTTCCTAATCCAAATGCCAATCATACACTTCCTCCATCTCCTAAATCTATTTTGGGTCCTTACATCCCAAAATTCACTATCCCATCTCCTCCATTATCCTCACATTCCCCATCCATTAATCCTCTTATCATTCCACATCTGTCACCGTATGTGCCAATGTTGGTCCTAAACTCACCACCCTATCACACACCCACCCCATCATTCCATCCATACCATTTACAGCATCCCATCCATTATCCTGCGTATCTTCCCCATCAAATCCCTCTAATTCATCCTCTTGCATAATCCATTTATCCTAATAAGATTGTACCAATGTCCAACAGTCACTTCGAATATGGGCTCTTAACACCTTGTATGGAACTTGATGCTTGAGTCCTTCATCCATCTTCATATTTCATGTCTTCTAAATCCACTTATTCGCCTCCCTATCCTTATCCATCTCCTTTCGCATGCTATCCAAAAATGCAAAAAAGTCAAAAAAAATCCAAAAAAGTAAAAAAATAAACTAGTAAAGAGAAATAATATGTCCAATGGTGAAAGCTTGGAAAACAAGCGCCTTGGATAAATACCATGATGAAAACCTGGCAAACAAGTGTCATGCGTAAATTCCCATCTACACTTGGGGGCAGCTTCCTGATATGCATTCCCTCCATCCGCTATGCTTCCTGCTATGCTTCTGGCTATGCACCTATCTTCTTGCTATACGTCATTTTCATTCATCCCCTCCATCCTACCTATCTTACACATCCTGTTTGTCATATCTCATTTATCCCAATCCCTCCATCCTCCTTGTGCTCTTGATAATGATAGGGCCAAACATATAAACATGCTTTGGACACCTCTTAGCATACATTCCCTCATCTGCACACTATCCTACTCCTCAATTGCACTCGTCTACCTTCCTTATCCACCTGTCATACTACCTTCAATCTCCGTTCCTTATCCATGCATCCTCTCATCATCCATCTCACTCCTTTATTTTCCTATCCTTCTCTATTACATCCTTCATGCCTCCTCGCACATGACATATATAGAGTGGGGGCATCTATCTTCCTTTGTGATATAGTCCTTGGAGACATCATTAATTCCATCAGAGCAATCCCTTCCATTTCCCTATCCCCATCTCCTTATCATTATATCCATCTCCCCATCCTTATCATCCTATCCTTCCATCATAGCATCCCTTTTTATCTATCCATCTAGTAACCTTTTCCTCATCCAAATCCTTATCTTCCTATCCATCAATCCAACCAATCATTTTCATCTCCCCATCCTCATCTCCTCTATCATCATCCCATCTCATAATCCCTTGTCATTGGTATCTAGCTATAGGCTACTCCCCACGCAATCCAATGCCATCTATCCTATCATCATCACTTCTACTTCTTTTGCACATCTTTTCAATCTCCTCTCCTTTTTCATCCCTCATCTATCTGTCTTGTCATCCTCCCACTTCATCTTTATTGATTTGGATAACTATCCCATCCCTGAGCTTTGTGTAGTCACCATCCTCGGATCCCATCTAACAAGTCTATCATGTCCCATCATGTCAGTACAAACATTTTATTCCCTTATCTAGGGTTATCTCATCATCCTTTTGTTCTTTTGTCGAACTACATTGTTGTTGCGCTTTCACGTAGCCAAGATCGATCATTTGATCCACCCCTGGGGGTTCCATCATTGATCTATATTGTCAACTTTTCTCCTTTTTTCCATCCTATCTTTATCATCCATCAAAGTCTCCATCATGGTCTATCATCAGCCTTTTATAGAACTATGATGGCTCTCTGATTTCACGTAGGCAAGGCTAATCTTTGATTTTCCCATCGAGCCCCTAGGTCACTAGGATGAGTTAGTATCGTATCTTGTGTCACATCATCGAGCTATGCCCTTATCTAGATGGTTCTTAACAAATGAGATCCACTTGTATTATTAGACCCAATCAGTTTTGAACATCCTGTCTCATATCAATCTTTTAGTTTAGTATCCATCATCAGTCTCAATAAGATGCATCCTTCCTAACAGACCTCATTAATCCCATCCATCCCCTTGATCCTATGGAAAAGGACATTTGAAATTGATTGCAATATTTTGATGCTTTTGGCTTTTGTTTATCATTTGAGCTCCCTATCATCACTTTTAACGGTCGTCTTGATCCATCATATTATGGTGCACTTTCACTAGTCAACATAGGGGCGTATCTTGATCTTTTCTTTGTTGTTTTCTCGGTTGTCCCACGTAGTACCCACCAAGATTCCTAAGGTCTTGTATTACACTGGGGCATCCTTGTGTGCTTGTGGTTATCCCAATACCTAACCCGACCAAGGTCATTGTGACTTTGGGGTATTGGAATAGCCTTCTTGTTTGATGTGTTTCATGCATTAGACACTAATCTGCCTTCATCCTTTATACCTTGGTGTATCGTGTCTTCTACTATAGCAAAAATCAGTGCTCCTAATGATGGAAAATTGCATTTGGATTACATTTCATCTCCATCCTCTCATCTCTCAAAATCCCCCCATCCATTTATCCTTCATCAATCTCCCTCCCCTGTCCATCCATCATCTCTTTAATCATCAACACGCTTTGGCTTGTACCTTGACTGGGGCAACATCATATTTGTCCTCAAACCTATTTGTGCTTCATCCATCCCCTTATCACTTATCCTTCTATCTTGTCATCTGTTGATGTGTTTTTTATGCACTTTTCAACACAGGTAGTGCATAGATGCACTACCTCTCTTGAAAGACAATCTTCAACAATCAGATTGTAGAACACTATCCCAAGGTCTCTAATGTCAGGTCTTGACAGTGCTTGGAATATCTCAGTTATTTTATGTGATTTGTTGGAATCACAAGGTGGTCTTACGGATGAGTTACAATGCATGTAAGTTGGATCTTGAAATGGAGTTCTTGAGATGGAAATTTGTTATGCATTGGCTGTAGGTTCAAACAGCAGTCTTGGACTCCATTTTGTTGTTGGATTTGGCTTTACAATGTGCAATGAACCTTAGCATAGGTTAGTCATTAAAAAAAAAAAGATAGAAAAGAAGGCAAGGGAGAGGGAAAGTTCCTAAGTCTGCAACTAACTATGAATAGTGACAATGGAGTTCCTGCAATGGACAATTTCTCAAAACAATATCCCACTTAACCAGGGATTTCACAGTATCATGGAAATTGTGCTATCTTCTAAGGTCTATAGATATTTCATCCCTCATTCACCATGTACATGCATGAATCAAAGATAGATGTTTTAGAGAAGCTTCGAATTCAAGTCCAGGCTAACTTTACACATCTATCTACCATCAGCAAACAGCAAAAAGTATGGACAAAGAAATCATCAACATGGCAAGAATTTTCATAATCACCCAACAGCATTCCTAAAATCTATCCAAAGAAAGAAGATAGCTGACTAAAATAGCAATAAAACCTAAGTCAAACATCTAACATTAGAGATTGAATCAAGTAGCATTAGAGAAACTAGGAAAATACACCAAGTACATGCCTTTTCTTTATAAATTTCTGCAGTATGTCTTTACAACAACTCAACTCTCTTTTCAAATGAGAGGAGAGCCCTATTTATAGTGCTCAAAAGATTCAATGAATGGCCAAGATTAATCCTTATTGTGTGGCCAAGATTCATTACAAAATATGGTTTCACCTACCCCCCAATATCTAACAATTTAAAAATTACATTTTGTCTTTTCCCTATTTCGTCCTCTTGCTAATGGCACTGTAGCTTTTTTGTCATTTAGCAGATTGTTGTTTTACTGTAGCTACTCTTCAGAAAGTTCTTCACCTTTGGTAGGGCTGTCCTCTGGTCCCTTGGAGGTTGTGTATTCGATGAACTTGAGGATGACATCCTGGAGTTTGTCTATTTCGATGATCTCACATCGCGGCACCTAGTAGCTCCATTCCTTTGCATTATCCTCCAACCTTTTTCAATCATCATCATACTTTGAGCCTTGGTCTCTGAACAGCTCCGATTGATCGAAGGCACGGGCAGCAAAACTTAGGAATTCCATTGTGATTTCTCCAGCCATCCTGTCCCTCATCTTCTCCTGGAAGTAGGGTTTTATCTTTTCCGGATCCATTTGGACAGTGGGCATATCATAGTCCGTCATCAGCTTAAGGTATCGAGCACATTTTGCCCGGATCTCTTTGATCCATTCAATGTTCGGATCCACCTTGCTCATGATTTTCTCCAACCTCTCTTTCCGGTTGTCGAAGTCTCGGCACCACACATCCATCAACCAGTGATCTTCTTTCTTAAATGAAAGCTTCTCCTCCCGCGTGGCTTTAGGCAACTAAAGGATAGCTTCAATCCTTGGAAAGGTGGAGTCATAGGTCGCAGGGAAATTAGTGTAGAGCTTCTTTGGGCTCTCCAGAGACTACATTAGGTCTAAGAACTTATTGGTTGTTTGCACAGCCCAGCTAATTCCCATGTTTCCGACATGAGACATTTCGGAACCAATCCTCTGTGGTCTTCTCCAAGTTCTTTCTTCTTTCCATCTTGTCGATCTGTTCCTTGGAAAGTAGCTGAGATGCAGCCGTGGATGTAGTAGGTAGGCCGTCTATTGAAGAACATTGTTGTCTGTAATCCGTTAAGGCTACAACCTGTGCCTTGAGCTCATCCTTCGAGATTTTATCTTGTTTTATTAGGTGCACCACTGTAGCCACTGACTCCTCAAGGTGCTCAACTTTTTTCTCTCTAGTTTTGGTTCCCAAGTCAATGGTGGAGATGTTATAACTTACCCCAACCTGGCCAATTGTGGGTGTTGCAATTTGTGCCGCTCGAGAGCCAGAAGCATCCATTGTTACTCTGGATCGGACCTTGGGCTTCTTCTCCTTCTTCGTCGTAATTTGGGCTCGAGCCAAGATGCCCTCTAACCTTGCCCTTA
Organism: Sequoia sempervirens; assembly: GCA_007258455.2. Taxonomy (NCBI): domain Eukaryota; kingdom Viridiplantae; phylum Streptophyta; class Pinopsida; order Cupressales; family Cupressaceae; genus Sequoia; species Sequoia sempervirens. The sequence continues at coordinate 820,351,068 of VDFB02270651.1, forward strand.
GGTCCTTCAGCACAGGGGTTTTTCTTTCAAGCTGCTTCTCCAACCATTCGAGCACAACAGATTTCCCCTTGGGTGAATCCTGGTCACCCTCGTCTTTCTCAGTCAATGCCAAGATTTCCACTCCCTTTTCTTTTGGGGACTCTCCTTTCTTTTTGGCAGCATCCTCCTCCTCTTCATCAGAGTTGTGGATGAATATGAGGCATTTGATAGGCAGCCCCATGGGTGGTTGTTGAATGGGACCTTCTTCTCCTATTGTTTCTCCTTCCTTCTTTTCCTCAGTATACTCAACCTTGGGGCTTCTGACAACATGGGCTTCAGCCTCAGTCAAATCCTTTTGCTACTATTCTTCTAGTGGTTGCCCTTCTTCATCATGGGGTGACCCCTCTACCTCTGCCCCAATGTCCTCCAATTGTTGTACCATTTCCTCCTCAAGGTCATCATTAAAGGTTTGAATGATTTCCATAGCACCCGAGCCATCTACCTCATCCCCGCTCTCAGAAGATCTCATTTCTTCCTCCTCATAAACCACTCTATTGATGGTTCGGTGTTCATGCTCCGGGTGCTCGTGATACTCATTAGCCTCCTCCTCAATAGGCTCTAAGGCTTCCCGTTCTCGTTCCTCCAACTCCTTTGAGATTAGCATTGTTGCCTCCATAGTTGGTGGCCCTGTCGGTGGTTGTGAAGGTTGGGTAGTTGCAAGGACTTGCACAAGGGCTGCTTGGAGAGTTGGATCCATTAAAATCTGGAAGAGCTCTGGGGGAAGGTTCTGCATGTGCCTTTAAAGATCCTCGAGCATAGTGGTAGTGGGAATAGGCGATGTTATTGTTGTCAGAGGAAGTGATGTGATTGGTGACATAGTAGCAGAGGAGGGGGGAGAAGTCATAGCGGAAGATGAGTCAATAACTATCACAGACTCGGCTGGAGGTGAAGGGGCAAGATGGACAGAAATGTCCACTACCAGTGGGGATGCAGCGACCATAGCCAGGGAGGTGGGTGGTGCAACAGGAAGGGCGAAGACAGCCAAGGGAGGTTGCAATTGACTCACACCCTCTATTTCTTTCTCTTGGGTTGAAGGTTGTTCCACAGTACTCCCTGCCTGTTTGAGTCTTTTGGGAGGTGAGTCTCCCGTTTCTTTCTTTGCATAAGCCTCGGGGTCCGGAGACTACTCAATTTCTATTCCCTTTCTTTTCCTAGACCTGGTGACCGGAGGAGACTCGGAAGTCCCGCCAGTTGAACTAGTAGCAGCAACATCCCCTGTGGCACTCGGCTCACTTTTGAGCCCTTCATAAGTTAAGATTACTCCTTGCCACTTTAAATGTGCCTCCTGCCCATTGATCCACTCCTTGGTATGAGTCAAAATTGGCCGGGTTATAGTATCTAGGTCATTGACCTCCTGTTCATCCCAGTCAATTGATGATATTGGTAAATTGGCGACTGCAGGGTACCTTGGATGCATCATGGTGGACTCGTCCTCCTCGACTTGGTTTGACACAGGGAATGGCTGTACCCTTCTTAGGAACTACACTGTCATTCGCATGTAGTGCCTTGCGCACACTTCCTTGTCATCCTGGCAGTCAGCCCATAAATCTTCAATGTGGTGAAGATGGGCATATGCCGGCCCCAGTGCTTTTTTGACATGGCCATGTGGGCCCATCCGCGGGCGAGCAGTGTGTAGGTAGAAGTGGTAATCCTTCAGCTCTTTCTAAAAGTTACCAGCACACTAGGAAGTCTGCAATCGGTACATGCCTTGGCCGAGGGTCATGGGATAGGAGATCCCCATTATATGTTTGCTGCTGGAGATCTCCTGCAAGTGCTGGAGTTGCCGAGAAAGCTCCAGGAGGATGATTCTATCATTGGGGTATCGGGGCAGCCTATTTGGCCTTTCAGTGAAGCCCTGGGCACAGATCTATGTGAACTTCGAATATTGGATATAGAGAAAGGTATACTGCTTCAAGAGCGCCCTGGCACTGTCGGAGACTCTCCTCTCAAAGTCTCCAGCAATCAACCTGATAATGTGGCCAATGAAGGCGTTGTTCACTCTGCAATAATCCCTTTTGAAGTTCTGGTATTGGAGTTGCAGATATTTATCATAGGCCTTGAGTCCTCACTTCTGCCCCTGATCGGGTGCCACAAACAACCCATTGTACTGCCTCTGATCCACTAAGAAATAGACAAGGTAAGAAGTCATATAGAATTTGGAGCTCTTTTTTATGTTGACAAACTGCTCGTGGAAGCAGTCACTTATGATTCCTCCTCAGTAGAATGAAACCTTTGTTGTAACGTCCTCATTTCCACGCAGGATCTGCTCAATGAACTATGCCATCCATTCCTAAAAGTAGGCGGCTATGGGGAGACCTATAATCCTACTCAACATGGTCACTAGGTTGTGGTAATGCTTGTGGAAATCACTGCAGAAGAGTTCCTAAGGAACTTTCGCAGCGCTACCCCATCTTTCCTTGAGCCAATATAGATTTATTGACTTCTTACAGCCACCCAGATTATCATCCCATGCATCCTAGCATTCTTCTAAGGTAATGACCTCCATCTATTGGAATGTAGCAATATGGAAGGTCTTTGTGATCCCCTCAGGCAACATTTCAGCAAAAATGTTTCCCTCTTTATCAACAATTATTCTTGTGTCGGTTTGATATGCTTCCCGACAATCCATGACCAATTCGAGGGCCACGAAAGATGGAGAGAATCTAGCAGCCTTAGCTATCCCACTTTGTCTTATCAATCTAGCATTCTTTGTCGTTGGATTCACCCTGACCCTTTGCGTGAATTCATCAATATCCACCTAGCCAACGTTAGTGTTTGTGATCTCCTTCCAATCTATTGTGACCTTTGAGTGGAGTGGCTCGCCCTGGAATTGGTACTTCATCTAGTGCTTGTCTTCTTTCCCTCGAGGGTTCCTTCTTGACTTCTTCCCCTTGTCCCTTTCAGAAGATGCCCCTGAAGGTCCTGCACCTGGTTCCATATATTCTACAAGCAAGGGTGAAGTTAGCACAACGGGTCACAAAAGTATTCATGTTAGTCAACATCTTGAGAATAATATTTATTTCAAATAATCAATCAAGCATATCATGAACTTTCATCTCAAGATATTATTGATATTTGATTAAGGGCATTTAGACAATTCGAACTCGGAGGGTCAGACTTCCCTGGCAGGAATGCTGCTTAGAAGGGAAAACACGGTGAAAGGCCCCGGGAGACTCCCTTCGATCAAATTTTAGTATATAAAAAAGTTGGCAATGAAGATGACCGAAATTCAACATGTGGGTTGAACTTAGATTCCAGATTTGGGCTCGTTTGGATCGATTTATGAGAGTTTGAAAGTCACAGGCTGCAAAGCTGTCAGGAGATAGCAGTTTGGAGCGGCAGATAGTAGACAAAAATTTGGAGACAGAACTCCAGGGTTCGGGGCCCGAAAGACCAAAGGACAGTAGGCAGTATGTCATTTTACTTTTAAGCACTCAAGCCAGCGACACCGGGAAGGCGCCCGAACTTCGTCGTTTGGGACGGCAAACATCTCACAAAAGTCTGGGGGGAAGTCCGGCTATAAGAGCCCGATGGCATGGTTTTCGCTTTGAGTTAGGCGGCAATCGGAAGGGCGGAGCCTGGAGATCGGGACACCGGGCAGGATTGTCTCATTAGCAACAGCGGGCGAGGACAGGAGTCCCAGGCCATGGGGCCCGGTGCGAATGAAGGCATTCAGAGTTTCAGCGAGATGCCATGGCTAACGGTGGTCCGGGTTCTGGTGGTCAGACAGACGTCTGGAAAGGGGATCGGCAAAAAAGTTAAGTCAGAGTGCGAAGTTAACCCAACAGAGGACGGACAGCTAGAACCCGAAACCTGGAGGGGCGGAGAGAGCTCGCCTTGAGGACAGTGAAAAAAGAGGCGTGGAGACCTGGCTCCTGGAGCCTGGACTCGATAAGGTTGTTGTGGGCGGCTCAAGATGCATTCCAGCGGGTAACGAGGGGCTGGAGTCCAGAGGGCGGGATGCTATCAGAGGTTCACCGTCAGGCGACGGCAAAGTGCGGGAGGAACCCTGGAATCGAAACTCTAGGGTCCGGGGCTCGAGAATGTGAAGGGTGTCAGCCCGATCTTTAAAACAACCACAGTGAGGAGACGGTCGGGCTCTCATGGACAGGAAGCCAGGGATAGATTGTTGTTTTGGTTCCGCAGTAGCAAGAGTGACATCCGGACAGGGAAGTCCGATGGCCCGGGCTTGATGGAAGAAATTGTCGTCAGTAGGTGTTCAAGGTTTAAAGTTTTATTAACGGATGGAAAAAGTAGGTCTCAGGCCTGAGGAGGACGTTTTCCCTGTGCTAAGAATAGTCGCAGCAAGGAAAAACTCCGGATTGGCGATGAGGGCTTTCTAGAAGGTTTCTCAATTTTCTAACACCTAGGTTTTGTGCGCAATCTCATGTTTTACTACCTTATGCCCTCTTAATGATTGCTATTTCATTTAAACACTTAGAAATCACCAAAATAATTCTCAGGGGGGCGAACGAAAAACCAACCTCAAAGACGCGATGTGGGGAGACATGGGATCCACCTACGATTGACGAAATGATACTGAGGGTGATGATCGGGACATTGTCGAAGACAGTGGGCTCCAAATAGTAGGTTCTCCAATCCCTCTGCAATCCTGTGAGATGATAATGATGGGTCAGAGTGGGTATTTTATACCCAAAACTGCCATTAATACGTATATTTAATGCAGGTACGGTGGCAAAAAAGTTTGTGGATTTGAAAGGTCAGCGACGGCGGCGGGAGAATCGGGGCCCGGCGGCCAGGGAGGCACAACACGGCAACTGCTTGAAGTTTTCACTCAGTCGAATAGCGGCGGTGGGAAGCGGTCAAGACCCGGGGGGTGGGACGCCGTAGGGAGTTCGCCGTCACAGACAGCGAAACAAGGTCGAAACCCCAGAATCAGAACTCTGGGGTTTGGGGTCTGGAGGGCGGGACGCTGTTCAAAAAATTCCACAAGTTTGGTAGGCAGCGGACGAGGATTCAGAGCCTGAGGTCTAGGAGGACATAGAGTGGACACCACCAGGAACGGCGGTTCCAGTGGGGAAACCCAAAGAGGGAGTCCTGAACACCCGGGCCCGACAGGGCCTACGGCTGTTGGCAGGGTCAAACTGCCAGAGGGACTCCGCGAGGTGCTAGAACGCAAAAAAACTACAAAGGGGGAGGCATGGTCAATTTATGGTGTGTCCTTAAAGCAACATTGACCGTCAGAGACATCAGAAAGGGAGGCATGCAAAATAAGGCAGTGACAAAAATGACCTGACAAGGAAAAAGGAAAGAGGGTCCCCATTCTGAACGAGGCGTGTGTGCCAAGGGCACAACAAATGGCGACTCCGCTGGGAAACGCTCTCGAGTATTCTAAGGATAAATATTCATCCAGGACCTAGAATCTCTGGTTTCGTAGACTAGGAGTGGCTTCGAAAGATGAATCTGGGAGGACGAGATCCTTAATTGGGTCAGCTTACAGGACATATCAGAAGTGTGTGTAGTGAATTCATTCCTTTCCTCGGGATAGTGACCAGGGTTACCAAGTCAACCGAGCGAACTACATAAATCATCTAACACCAAAAGTAACCTGGACATTGCTCCACTACCAATCAAGCGTCCATAGCCCTAACAGAGTTATCGCTGCAATCTCACGAGTATTGCTCTACTACCGGCCGGGCGTCCATAGCCCTAGCAGAGTTACCCAGACACCCATATGATCGTTTATTTTTAGGATTCCTTTTCCATTTTGCTTTCATATTTCACTTCTCTTTTATCATTTAGTTCGACTGGGTAAGCATTGAAGCCTACAATGGGTTTGAGACTGTAGTGGTCACTGGAGCAGACTTGAGATTTTTCACTTGCTGGGGTGTCATAACAACTATGGCACGGTCCTTTAGAAATGATTATTGTGTGCTTTGTGCGAGATCCGAGATGTGTGTAAGAAGATTCAGCTAAGGTTCAAGTTCTAAGCAGAGTTCAAGCAAGGAAATCATTCATAGGTAGCTTTCAAAGACCAATAATCGAGAGTGAATGTTTAGCCGAAGAACACAAAGAATGGGTAGGAAAGTAAACCGCTTGTCGAGAAAGAACGACCACCGCAAAGGGGTGGGAAACCACTTATGAAACAAAACCGCTAGGAGGGAGAAAAAAAAAGAGCGACGCAAATAAAACGTAAGCAAACCAGAAAGAAAACTACCCTAACCTATGTACAAATATTTACAACGAAGAGCTCGAATGAGCTCAAGCCTAGAAGTAATGCTTCAGGTGTTGCCCGTTGACCGGCAATAGGACGTTCTCACCAGTTAAGGTCTTTAAGTAGAAGGCATTATCTCCCAAATTCTTAGCTATCTGAAAGGGGCCAAGCTAGAGCTTGTCGAATTAGTTGTGTCCCCCTTTCTTTTCATGGGCCTTGTCCCAATACAGAACCAAATCTAGAATTCTAGAGGCCTTGATCTTGGCTCGGCAGTCGAACCATATTTTAACTACACCTTGATGTTTGGTGAAATTTTCTATTGTGCGGTTTCAGACTTCCTCTAAATGCAAGAGCTCAGCTAACCAAGCTTCCCTACGATCCCCTCCCTCATAAAAATCATTGATGAACTGAAGAGTAGGAATCTTCAGGTGGATGGGGAATATAGGTTCTAGGCCATAAACAAGGTGGAATGGGAATCACTTAGGGCAACCTTGTGGCAAGTGCAATCAACCCAAAGGGCGAAATGGAGCTGGGTATGCTAGTCCTTGGGATTCCTATCTAGCAATTTTTTTATCACAGTAATCAAGTTTTTATTTGTAGATTCAACGAGGCTATTGCCCTGGGGGTAGTAATTAGATGAGAATTTAAGGGCAATTCCATAGTCAAATTCCCAACTAGCAAATTTCAATGAAGCAAATGCAAGTCCATTATCACACACCAAAGCATAAGGACAACCAAAGTAATTTAAAATGAAACTTTCTAGGAAATTAGTAACTACTTCAGTTGTGCATTGCTTACATACTATTGCTTCCGTCCATCTAGTACAATAATTAGTAGCGGTAAGAATGTACCTGTGTCCCGCAGATGATGGAGGGCTTACCGGACTGATGAATTCGAGACCCCATTTCGCAAATGGCCTTACCTCCAGCACAAGCTATAGCGAGACAGCAACATTCTTTTCCCTGGTGGCAGTGGTCTGGCATGTGTGACATGAACGAACATGGCCATGGGCATCCTTGAAGACAGTTGGCCAATAATACCCTGCTCTCAATATCTGACGTGCTATGGAAGAACCAGAACCATGGCCTATGCCAAATTTGTTGTGGAACTCTTTCAAGACTCGATCTGCTTCTTCCTTGCTAAGGCATCTCAAATAAATGCCTTCATGATTCTTCTTGTAGAGAATGAAACCATGTAGCATGTAGCCATTACTTTTCAATCTCAGGGCCCGCTTTTGGACTCCTTGTAGGTGCGGCAGACACTTATGGTTCAGCAGATAGTAGATGACATTCTGGTACCACTCTCTGGGGGAGACATCCTCAAGCTGGTACTACTGCACAATGAGTTTAGGTCTAGCTTCAGCTATTGTTTCAGCAATTGTGCAAGTGAGTGCCTGTCCTCTCACCAATTTTATTGGTTGGATCTCCATGTCATATTCTTGGAGCAGGGTGACCCATTTAGCTCTTCTTTCGCCCAACTCATTCTGCATGAGTAGCACTTTTACTGTTGGGTCGAGGACGATGGCAAACACCTTATTGTGTAAGATATAGTGTCTAAATTTCTTCACTCCTCTAATAAGAGCATATGCCTGCTTTTCAATGTTGTGCTATCACAATTCAGCATCCTTAAGTGGAGCACTCATAAAGGTGATCAAATGCTTGTTTCCTTCATCATCCTTCTGGGTCAACATGCTAGCACACGAATGCTCTGAAGCAAATGAGTAGATATAGAAAGGCTTGAGATAATCTGGGCTGACTAACACAGGTGCCTCAGCGATGGCCCGTTTTATGTCTTTGAAGGATTGTTTGGCATTGGGTGTCCATTCAACTTTGGCGTCTTGTTTCAGCATAGCATTGAGAGGTTTAACAATCTCCGTGAAACCTGTGATGAATTTCCAGACAAAGTTGATTTTTCCAAAGAAATATTTTAATTCTTTCTTGCTTCTTGGGGGCAGGATTTTGAGTTAGGACTCGATACGTTTGGGGTCGATGGAGATTCCCTGTTCTGAAATGATATGCTCGAGCAACCTACCTTTAGTCACTCTGAAAAGGAACTTCTTGGGGTTAAGGGAAACCCCGAATTCCCTGCATCTCTGAAATACCTTGCATAAATCGAAGACATGATTGCCCTGCCTTTTAGAAAATACGGTCAAATCATCCATGTAGATGATTATGCACTTTCCAATTAAGTCCTTGAAGCTGATATCCATGGTGCGTTGGAAGGTGGTACCAACATTGATGAGCCCGAAAGACATTCTTCTATAAGCGAACGTCCCCCACTTAGTGGTGAACATCGTCTTGTGACGATCCTCATACTGTACCATTACCTGGTTATACTCAGAATATCCATCAAGGAAAGACATCATCTAGGAGCCATTGATGATCTGTAGCACCTCATCCAACGAAGGTATTGGATAGTTGTCTTTCTCTGAGGCACGGTTCAGATTGCGAAAATCTACACACAATCTAATCTCCCCATTCTTTTTCTGACTAGGACCAAGTTGGCCATCCATGTGGAATGCCTAACTAGGAAAATGATTCTTGTTGAGAGCAACTTTTGCACCTCTTTGTAGACGATAGGTTCCAGCAAGGCATTGATAGGGCGATGTCGCTGGCGGAATGGCTTCACCTCCACCTTAAGAGGGATGGTGTGTGTAATGACAAAAGTGTCATATATTTTTAAATCTTCGTAACTCCATGCCACCACATCATGGTACCTCCACAACGCATCCGTGATTCCCTTCTTTTCCTCTGCACACCTTGCTGATAAAAACATTTTTGATCTCCTTGGCTGTCCCAAGGTTGTGAGTATTGCACTGGTTGCTTATAGCCTCCTTTTTCATTTGTTGATTCTGATCTCTGATCTGGTCCAAGTTGAATATGCATTCCAACTAAACCATACCCCTGGGGATCATATTAGTTTTGAGGTTAATAACCCCCTCTATGTCCAATTCGGCTTCCTATGGATCAGCTTCATCAATTATTTGAGCTGCGAAGACATTGGAACTTATGATGAATTGAAGGATATGTTTGTCATCATTGAAGACTTGCAAGTGGATAACATTATCTAGGACCAATGGCGTGGATGTTAGTTCAATCGTGAATTTCTTGAGCCCAGACAGAGAGAGGGGTTGTAAAGTGTTGGCGACTTAAGCCAAGGTATCAGCTGTACGGTTCTGAGCACGAGGGATCAATTGTATATTGAATGCATCTAAGCCCTCCAAGAGATCCCAAACCCTATGCCTATAGTTTGTAAGTCTTCGGTCTTGACAGGAATACAACTTCCTAACCTGTTTAACCATGAGTTTGGTATCTCTGAAACTTACAACATTTTTACATTTTTCTTCAAGGCTCTGAGAAGGCGAAGGACTAAGGCCTCATATTCTGCCACGTTATTGGTGCAATAGAACTACAATCTGTGGGCAACTAGAAACATCTTACCCGTTTGAATGATGAGTTTGAACCCAGCTCTGGCTCCTTGCTTGGACTTGGATCTATCAAATCGGAGCGTCCAGCATGCAGAGGGTTCTTTGTCTTCGAGACTGATTAAGCTTTTGTTCCCTTTCAGCTGGGTGGCTGGCCCTACGACCTTAGGGGAATTTTTTGGTTTGATGCATTGCTCAATAGGTGGTTCCGCTAGTGCCTCATTTGGCATTTCTATCTGAGGAGCAGCTGATTTTTTAACATGTGCAATTGTCGCTTAGCACAAGCAACAATCAAACTCAGAGTGTGCAGCATTGTGAACCCTGCACCAGTTTGGAAACAAGAGATCCTATAAATTCATTCGGGCCCCTAGGCTGAGCTGATCCCTTACGCACTTCTCTATGAACTCCTGGAAGCCACTGAGTAGTTCCTATTTGTCATCCTTATCAGGCTCATCATCGGCTTCTATCGATATTTCTATGTCTAGGGGCATTCATGTAGAATCAGTCAAAGGCCTACAAAGCACTAGTAACACTTCATCTGTATCCTCTTCCTAGATCTCGACCTCATTTTGGTAGGCGAAAGGGCGGTAATTCCCCAAGTCGGTCTCGGCAAACAGCACCTCGTTAATATTATTATACTCCGTGATCATGTACTTCATACGGGGTTCACGGTCGATATAAATTTGATTTGGCAGCCCCTTCCATGGTAGCCACATGTGAAAAAGGTCTGTGGCGGTATATCCATTCAGTGCCCTAGTGAATTCCCTTCCCAAGATGATTCCATATGCATCGAGAATGTTAGCCACTTGAATATCAATGACCTGTTGTATCCGCAGGTCTATAGCAATCTGCATTGGGATACGGTTTATTTCACCCACAATGTTGATCTTTGTTTTTTCTAGCTGGGTCACCTTCCTCTTTGAAGGCATGGGGGTGATGCCAAGAGCCTTGCAAACGGCCAAGGGCAGACATTGGCAGATGCTCCTGAATCGAGCAGGCAGTTATGCAAGTTCTTCCCAAATATCCTAATGGTGGTCAAAAAAGGGGGAGTTTCTAGTCTCCCCTGGAAGATGCCCATAGGCATGTCCATGTGAGTTATCTAACCTTTATTCTTATCATTGCCCATATCCCTAGCCTGCCTAAATGGCTGGTCCTTGGAAACCTGCCTATTAGCCTGCTCTAGTTCCTTTTCAATTTGTTTACTTGCAGACTGATTTACAGGAACATCCTTCCTTTTCCCAACATTATCCTGTTTCTCTGGTTCCTTCCTAGGCTCTTCAAAGGTAACTTTTTTGGCTGACATTTCTGGAGTCATAGTGGACGATGGAGTCCCATTAAAAACCCTAAAGAAGGCATGCGTTACAGTAGGGACTTTGAGTAATTCGAAGGCTGACAAGCTGATTTTTACCTTCTTGAAATCTTCTACTACATACTCACCCATTTGCTCAATCTCTGAGTTAAAAGCTTGGCCTATGACAAAACTAGGACATTGGACCTCCGTTTAACTAGACGGATTTTGGGATTGGCCTTGAAGCTGATTGTGTGACTACTTTTGAGATCCATTCTTGTTGAGGTATTGGGTAGGTATATGAGGAAGTGCAGGGTTATTGCTAGCATTAGGATTAGGCGGAGTGGCAAAATTGTTTGGTGGGGTGGAAGTTGTAAAGGGTCCACCCGCCTGTCTATTGCTAAGAAAGTAGGAATTCGACCTTTGATGGAACATGTGGACCTCATTTACAAATGGTTCTTCTTCATCTACCAGACCATTATCTACTGAATCAAAGAGCTGAGCCAAAATTTGTTCATTACTTACCTCTTGTGCTTCTTCATCCCCAATAGGAGTAGGCTCGACTTCGGGCTCGTTGCGGTCACCTCGCGGAAACGGTGCTTGATTAACCACGAGACAGGAGGAATCATATGGCTCAGATGGGACAATGTCCCTACAGCCGGCATTGTCGACTACGATTTGCACCTCCACCTGAAAGATTTTAGCAACTGTCTGGAACTCGAGACAATCCAACTCGAAATGTCTGCTGGTTTTGTGAACTCAACACCATCTGGACAAGGCTGCCTCGGCAAGGTATACTCCACTAGTCATTTTTTCATTGCTTGCTGGTTGGTCAAAAGGCGTAGGGACTCCTCCATTATTGGGCCTAGTGTTCCACGTACGATTCTGCCTCTCAGAAGGTCTCCTTTCTGCATTCTGATTTGCGTTTTGCCCCCTATCATAGTTCTTCCTGGAGGAAGTGCCTACTTCTCAATTATCCCTACCATCCCTATTGTCTCGACTGTCCGGTTAAGATTAGCCTGAAAATTATGCTGGGAGGCATGTAACTGGTTATTCTGATTTTTTAGCTGCGTCATTTCTGTGGACATTTTCTTTATCATTTCAGTCAGTTCCTCTAGCTTATCTTTCTTAGTCCTATTCCCGAGAGACGGCGTCGAATTTTAGAGAAAAGTGGGTGGAGCCACCGGCTGATTCTGATTAGCTGGAGGAAACTCTGGTCCTGATAGATACAATGGCGCCTGGGGCTGTTAGGAATACGGCTGTTGTTATGGAGCTACCTGAGAATAGTTATACTGCTGCTAGGGCTACAAATAGGGAGGCATGGGAGATGCGTAATTCAGTGGCTGCCCTAGATGTGGTACCACAGGCAGTTGAGGTACTTGGTTCATAAGAGGGGTTTGATGAGCAAATGCCTAGTTAAGCCCCTGAATCTACATTGGGTGAGCTACCAACCCTAGAGAAGGCAGCGGGCTAGAGATATTCTACCCCAAGTCTGCATTGGCAACAACGGCCTCTTTATAGGCCACCACCAATGAGGTGAGCAGTGCTTACATCCTTTTTACCAAAGCCGAAATGAGGTTGTCCAATGCTGCATACTAGACTGGGAGAGTTGCGACATCATTATGAAGGTACAGGTCCTAAAGCCTTCTGTAGGCCTAATGAAAGTAGTCATTGAAGGAGCCAATAGGTTCGTTGACTTCCCTTTTGACAGACATGAACTGCTGGTAAAGCTCCGAAGGGTTGATGGGGATCTTGTATTTCTGCAGGAAAGCATTCTTCATTAGAGTCCACGAGGTAATGAATGCCCTCGGCAGATTGATGTACCAATAGAAAGCTTCTTCCCCCAACGAATGTCGAAAGAGGTGACATGAAACTTCCTCATAGTCAACTTGCATTTCGGTGATTGTTCTCTCAAATATTTTGATATGCTCCTTAGCTATTCTTTGTAGGTCGTGCAGATGGAACTTCAAACAAAAGCCTTCTAAGTTCTTGGGCATATCATTGTAGGTAGTGAAATGTATCAGCGAAGGGTTATGTGCTAACCAAGCCATGGAGGGTGGCGAAGGTGGTACCTACTGTTGGAGAATGGAAATTTGGGGCTGTATCTGCAATACAACAACAATCTGGGGCTGCACTTGAACTGTGGTTGACTGGACTGTGCCCTAGGCTAGAAGGGTCGGGAGAGGAGCAATCCCCTGGCTGCCAGAGATAGGAGGTGCAAATGCAGTTTGAGATGGTTGGGTGGAAGACGAAGGCCATCCAAATGAAGGTGAGGGTGGGATGGAGGTGGATGGAATGGTGGAAGAGGAAGAGGCAAGACTACTTCCTTTAGCTCGCTTTTCCCTTCTAGGAGGCTGCAATTCTTCAAATTCTCCCTTGTTTGGTGTTGACCGTAGAACTCTTTGAAATCTTTCCAGGGAGAATGATCTGATTCGATCCAGCTTCACTTTTAACCCTTTACTTGGTATTTCCACCATTTGCCTTCCTTCTAGTGCCAGTTCTGTTGATGTGTTTTTTATGCAATTTTCAACACAGGTAGTGCATAGGTGTAATACCTCTCTTGAAAGACAATCTTCCACAATCACATTGTAGAACACTATCCCAAGGTCTCTAATGTCAGGTCTTGACAGTGCTTGGAATATCTCAGTTGTTTTATGTGATTTGCTAGAATCACAAGGCGGTCTTACGGATGAGTTACAAAGCATGTAAGTTGGACCTTGAAATGGAGTTATTGAGATGGAAAGTATTTATGCATTGGTTGTAGGTTCAAATAGCAATCTTGGACTCCATTTTGTTGTTAGATTTGGTTTTACAATGTGCAATGAACCTTAGCATAGGTTAGTCATTTTAAAAAAAATAAAAAAAAGGCAAGGGAGAGGGAAATTTCCTAAGTCTGCAACTAACTATGAATAGTGACAATGGAGTTCTTGCAATGGACAATTTCTCAAAACAATATCCCACTTAACCAAGGATTTAACAGTATCATGAAAATTGTGCCATCTTCTAAAGTTTGCAGATATTTCATCCCTCATTCACCATGTACATGCATGAATCAAAGATAGATGTTTTAGAGAAGCTTCGAATTCAAGTCCAGGCTAACTTTGCGCAGCTATCTACCATCAGCAAACAGCAAAAAGTATGGACAAAGAAATCATCAACATGGCAAGAATTTTCATAATCGCCCAACAGCATTCCTAAAATCTATCCAAAGAAAGAAGACAGCTGACTAAAATAGCAATAAAACCTAAGTCAAACATCTAACATTGGATATTGAATCAAGTAACATGAGAGAAACTAGAAAAATACACCAAGTCAATGCCTTTTCTTTATAAATTTTTGAAGTATGTCTTTACAACAACTCAACTCTCTTTTCAAATGAGAGGAGACCCATATTTATAGTGCTCAAAAGATTCAATGAATGGCTAAGATTAATCCTTATTGTGTGGCCAAGATTCATTACAAAATAGGGTTTCACCTTCCCCCCAATATCTAGCAATGTAAAAATTATATTTTGTCTTTTCCCTATTTCGTCCTCTTTCTAATGGCACTGTAGCTCTTTTGTCATTTAGTGGATTGTTGTTTTACTATAGCTACTCTTCAGAAAGTTCTTCACCTTTGGCAAGGCTATCTTCCTGTCCCTTAGAGGTTGTGTATTCAATGAACTTGAGGACGACCTTCTGGAATTTGTCTATTTTGATGATCTCGCATCTCAACACCTGGTAGCTCCATTCCTTTGGATTATCCTCTAGCCTTTTCCAATCCTCATCATACTTTGAGCCTTGGTCTCTGAACAGCTCTGATTGATCAAAGGCGCAGGTAGCAAAACTTAGGAATTCCGTTGTGATTTCTCCAGCCATCTCATCCTTCATCTTCTCCTAGAAGTAGGGTTTTATCTTTTATGGATCCATTTGCATAGTGGTCATATCATAGTCCATCATCAGCTTAAGGTATCGAGCACATTCTGCCCGAATCTCTTTGATCCATTCAATATCTGGATCCACCTTGCTCATGATTTACTCCAACCTCTCTTTCCAGTTGTCGAAGTCTTGGCACCACACATCCATTAGCCAGTGATCTTCTTTCTTAAATGCAAGCTTCTCTTCCCACGTGGCTTCAGGAAACTGAATGATAGCTTCAATCCTTGAAAAGGTGGAGTTGTAGGTCGCAAGGAAATTGGTGCAGAGCTTCTTTGTGCTCTCCAGAAACTGCATCAGGTCCAAGAACTTATTGGTTGTTCGCACAACCCGACTAATTCCCATGTTTCCGACGTATGAGACTTGTCAGAACCAATCCTCTGTGGTCTTCTCCAAGTTCTTTCTTCTTTCCATCTTGTCGATCTGTTCCTTGGAAAGCAACTGAAGTGCGGACGTGGATGTAGTAGGCAAGTCGTCTACTGAAGACCATTGTTGTATGTAATCTATTAAGGCTGCAACCTGTGCCTTGAGCTCATCCTTCGAGATTTTATCTTGTTTTATCAAGTGCACCACTGTAGCCACTGACTCCTCAAGGTGCTTGACTTTTTGCTCTCTGGTTGCGGTTCCCAAGTCAATGGTGGAGATGTTATAACTTACCCCAGCCTGGCCAATTTTGGGTGTTGCAATTTGTGCCGCTCGAGAGCCAGAAGCATCTATTGTTACTCTGGATCAGACCTTGGGCTTCTTCTCCTTCTTCGTCATAATTTGGGCTCAAGCCAAGATGGCCTCTAACCTTTCCCTTAGGTCCTTCAGCATAGGGGTTTTTCTTTCAAGCTGCTTCTCCAACCATTCGAGCACAGCAAATTTCCCCTTGGGTGAATCTTGGTCACCATCGCCTTTCTCAGTCAATTCCAAGATTTTCGCTCCCTTTTCTTTTGGGGACTCTCCTTTCTTTTTGGCAGCATCCTCCTCCTCTTCATCGGAGTCATGGACGAATACAAGGCATTTGATAGGCAGCCCAGTGGGTGGTTGTTGAATGGGACCTTCTTCTCTTGTTGTTTCTCCTTCTTTTTTTTCCTCAGTATACTCAGCCTTGGGGCTTCTAACAACATGACCTTTAGCCTCATTCAAATCCTTTTGATGTTGTTCTTCTGGTGGCTGCCCTTCTTCATCATGGGGTGACCCCTCTACCTCTGCCCCAATTTCCTCCAATTACTACTCCATTTCCTCCTCAAGGTCATCATCAAAGGTTTGAATGATTTCCTTAACACCTGAGCCATCTTCCTCGTCCCCACTCTCAGAAGAGCCTGTTTCTTCCTCCTCATAAACCACTCTGTCGATGGTTCAGTGTTCGTACTCCGGGTGCTCGTGGTACTCACCGACCTCCTCCTCAACAAGCTCTGAGGCTTCCCGTTCTCATTCCTCTAACTCCTTTGAGATTAGCATTGTGGCCTCCATAGCTGGCGGCCCTGTCGGTGGTTGTGAAGGTTGGGCAGTTGCAAGGCAAAGGCTACTTAGAGAGTTGGATCCATTAAAATCTGGAAGAGCTCCGGTGGAAGGTTCTACATGTGCCTTGAAAGAGCCTCGGGCATAGTGGTAGTGGGAATAGGTGATGTTATTGTTGTTAGAGGGAGTAATGTGATTGGTGACATAGCAATAGAGGAGGGAGAAGAAGTCACAGCGGAAGATGAGTCAATAACTATCACAGACTCGGCTAGAGGTGAAGGGGCAAGATGGAAAGAACTGTCCACCACTGGTGAAGATGCAGAGACCATAGCTAGGGAGGTGGGTGGTGCAATAGGAGGGGCAGAGAGAGACAAGGGAAGCTGCAATTGAGCCGAACCCTCTATTTCTTTCTCTTGGGTTGAAGGTTGTTCCGTAGTACTCCCTTCCTATTTAAGTCTTTTAGAAGGTAAGCCTCCTATTTCTTTCTTTGCATAGGCCTCGGGGTCCAGAGACTGCTCAGTTTTTGTTCCCTTTCTTTTCCTAGACCTGGTGACCAGAGGAGACTAGGAAGTCCCGCGAGTTGAAGTGGTAGCAGCAACATCCTCTGTGGCACTTGGCTCGCTTTTGAGCCCTTCATAAGTCAAGATTACTCCCTATCGCTTTAAATGTGCCACCTGTCCATCGATCCACTCCTTGGTACGAGTCAAGATTGGCTGGGTTATAGTATCTAGGTCATCGACCTCCTGTTCATCCCAATCAATTGATGGTATTGGTAAATTGGTGACTGCAGGATACCTCGGATGCATGATGGTGGACTCATCCTCCTCAACTTGGTATGGCACGAGCAATGGTTGTACCCTTCTTAGGAACTACACTGTCATTCGCATGTAGTCCATTGCGCGCACTTCCTTGTCATCCTGGCAGTCGGCCCATAAATCTTCAATGTGGTGAAGATGGGCATATGCCGGCCCCAACGCGTTTCTGATATGGCCATGTGGGTCCATCTGCAGGCGAGTAGTGTGTAGGTAGAAGTGGTAATCCTTCAGCTCTTTCTCGAAGTTACTAGCACATTGGTAAGTCTACAATCGGAACATGCCCTATCCAAGGGCCATGGGATAGGAGATCCCCACTATATGTTTGTTGTTGATGATCACCTGCAGGTGTTGGAGTTGCCGAGAAAGCTCCAGGAGGATGATTCTGTTGTTGGGGTATCGGGGCAGCCTATTTGGCCTTTCAGTGAAGCCCTGGGCACAGATGTATGTGAACTTTGGATATTGGATATAGAGAAAGGCATACTGCTTCAAAAGCACCCTTGCACTATGGGAGACTCTCCTCTCGAAGTCTCCGGCAATCAACTTGATGATGTGGCCAATGAAGGCATCGTTCACTCTACAGTAATCCCTTTTGAAGTTTCGATATTGGAGCTATGGATATTTATCATAGGCCTTGAGTCCTCGCTTTTGCCCCTAATCGGGTGCCACAAACAACCTGTTGTACTGCCTCTGATCCACTAAGAAATAGACAAGGTAAGAAGTCATATAGAATTTGGAGCTCTTTTTTATGTTGACAAACTGCTCGTGGAAGTAGTCGCTTATGATTCCTCCTCAGTAGAACAAAACCTTTGTTGTGACATCCTCGTTTCCACGTAGGATCTGCTCAATGAAGTATGCCATCCATTCCTAAAAGTAGGCGGCCATGGGGAGACCCATAATCCTGCTCAACATGGTCACCAGGTCATGGTAATCCTCATGGAAATCACTACAGAAGAGTTCCTGAGGAACTTTCCTAGCGTTGCCTTGTCTTTCCTTGAGCCAATATAGATTTATTGACTTCTTACAGCCACCCAGATTATCATCCCATGCCGCCTGGCATTCTTCTAAGGTAGGGACCTCCATCTGTTGGAAAGTAGGAATATGGAAGGTCTTTGTGATCCCCTCATGCGACATGTCAGCAAGAATGTTTCCCTCTTTATCAACAATTGTTCTTGTGTCGGTTTGATATGCTTTCTGACAAGCCATGACCAATTTGGGGGCCACAAGAGATGGAGGGAATCCAGCAGCCTTAACTATCTCATTGTCTTATCAATCTAGCATTCTTTGTCGTTGGATTCACCCTCATCCTTTGCGTGAATTCAGCAATATCCACTTAGCCAATGTTAGTGTTTGTGATCTCCTTCCAATCTATTGTGACCTTTGAGTGGAGCGACTCGCCCTAGAATTGGTACTTCATCTGGTGCTTGTCTTCTTTCCCTTGAGGGGTTCTTCCTGACTTCTTCCCCTTGTCCCTTTCGGCAGATGCCCCTAAAGGTCCTACACCTGGTTCCATATATTCTACAAGCAAGGGCGAAATTAGCACAATGGGTCACAAAAGTATTCATGTTAGTCAACATCTTGAGAACAATATTTATTTCAAATAATCAATCAAGCATATCATGAACTTTCATCTCAAGATGTTATTGATCTTTAATTAAGGGAATTTAGACAATTCGGGCCCGGAGGGTCAGACTTCCCTAGCAGGAATGCTGTTTGGAAGGGAAAACATTGTGAAAGGCCCCCGGAGACTCCCTTTGGTCAAATTTTAGTATATCAAGAAGTTGGCAATGAAGATGACCGAAATTAACCATGTGAGTTGAACTTAGATTCCAGATTTGGGCTCGTTTACATCGATTTAGGAGAGTTCGGAAGTCATAGGCCGAAAAGCTGTCAGGAGATAGCAGTTTGGAGGGGCAGACATCAAACAGAAATCCAGAGACGGAACTCCGGGGTCCGGGGCCCGGAGGGCCAAAGGGCGGCCGGCAGTATGTCATTTTACTTTTAAGCACTCGGGCCGACGGCACTGGGAAGGCGCCCGAACTTCGCCATTTGGGATGGAAAACATCTCAGGGAAGTCTGAGGGGGAGTCCGGCTATAAGAGCCCGACGGCATGGTTTTCGCTTTGAGTTCGACGGCAATCGAAAGGGCGAAGCCCGGAGATTGGGACGCCGGGCAGGATTTTCTCGTTTGCAACGATGGGTAAGGAAAAGAGTCCCAGGCCACAGGGCCCAGTGCGAATGAAGGCATTCAGAGTTTTAGCAAGATGCCATGGCGAACGACAGTCCGGGGTTCGGCGGTCAGACGAACGTCTAGAAAGGGGATCAGCAAAAAAGTTAAGTCAAAGTGCGAAGTTAACCCGACAGAGGACGAACGGCCAGAACCCAGAACCCAAAGGGGCGGAGAGAGCTCGTCTTGAGGATGGCAGAAAAAGAGGTGCAGAGACCCAGCTCCTGGAGCCCGGAGTCGATAAGGCTGTTGTGCACGGCTCAAGATGCATTCCAGTGGGTAACGGGAGGCCGAGGTCTGCAGGGTAGAACGCCGTCAGAGGTTTTCCGTCAGGCGATGGCGAAGCACGGGAGGAACCCCGGAAGTGGAACTCCGGGGTCCAGGGCCCGAGAATGCGAAGGGCGTCAGCCCGATCTTTAAAACAACTGCGGAGAGGAGACGGTCGGGCTCCGGCGGATAGGAAGTCGAGGACAGATTGCTATTTTGGTGCGGCGGTAGCAAGAGTGTCTTCCGAACAGGGAAGTTTGACGGCTCGGGCCCAACGGAAAAAATTTTTGTCAGCAGGTGTTCAATGTTTAAAGTTTTATTAACGGATGGCAAAGGTAGGTCTCGGGCCCGAGGAGGACGTTTTCCCTATGTGAACAACAGTCGTGGCAAGGACAAACTCTGAATTGGTGATGAGGGCTTTCTAGAAGGTTTCTCAATTTTCTAACACATGGCTTTTGTGCGCAATCTCATTTTTTACTACCTTATGCCCTCTTAATGATTGTTATTTCATTTAAACACTTAGAAATCACCAAAATAATTCTCGAGGGGGCGAATGAAAAACCAACCTCGAAGACGCGATGTGGGGAGACATGGGATCCACCTATGGTTGACGAAATGATGTTGAGGGTAATGATCGTGACGTTGTCGAAGCCAGTGGGCTCCAAATAGCAAGTTCTCCAATCGCTCTGCAATCCTGTGAGATGACAATGATAGGTCAGAGTGGGTATTTTATACCCCTAACCACCATTAATATGCGTATTTAATGCAGGTACGGCGGCAAAAAAATTGGTGGATGTGAAAGGTCGGCGACAGGGGCAGGAGAATCGGGGCCCCATGACCGGGGAGGCGCAACATGGCGGCCGCTTGAAGTTTTCACTCGATCGAACAGCGGCAACGGGAAGCAGGACGAGACTCGGGGGCGGGATGCTGTAGGTAGTTCACTGTCACGGACGGTGAAACAATGTCAGAACCCCGGAATCGGAACTCCGGGGTTTAGGGTCCGGAGGGTGGGACGCCATTCAAAAAATTCCACAAGTTTGGCAGGTAGCAGATGGGGATTCGGAGCCCGAGGTCGGGGAGGACACAGAGTGGACGCCACCGGGAATGGTGGTTCCAGTGGGGAAACCCAGAGAGGGAGTCTCGAATGCCTAGGCCCTGTCGGGCCCAGGGCTGCTGGTAGGGTCAAACTGCCAGAAGGACTCTGCAAGGCGCCAGAACGCAACAAAACTACAAAGGATGAGGCATGGTCAATTTATGGTGGGTCCTTAAAGCAACATTTCCCATCAGAGACATCAAAAATGGAGGCACACAAAATGAGGCGGCAACAAAAATGACTTGACAAGGCGAAAGAAAAGAGGGTCCCCGTTCCGAACGGGGCATGTGTGCCAAGGGCACAACATCATCTTCTTCATCTCCCTTTGCATCATCTCATCCATTTCAAGAGCACATCCGGGTTCTCTTCAACCCACATGTCCTCTCAAGGGGGCATCCTTCATCCCTAATTTTCATCATTTTTTTTCATTTTTTTTCCCTTCCTAGTCACTTCTTTGAATGACTGGGGCATCTTTCCCAATCTAACCACCTTCTTCTAGGTTCTATGTTTTAATATTCTTTGAAATGATGCTACTTCGTAACACCATCTCAAAGAGGGGAAAAATGCAAAAACCTAAATTTGGACTCTTAATTTATCCAAATTTATCCCCTTTCGTCTAAGCATCCCCTTATTTGAATTAATTAAGTAATATCACTATTATTTAATTAATATCTTTAATTCTGTCAAATCCCTAAGTTATTTAATTAATAAATAAATACCTTATCTCTTTAATCCTCATTTTCATCAAATGAATTAAACAAATATGGAATTTATTTAATTCTTCACATGTCACATCCCTTTCTTAATCCTAATTATTCTCCTAATCTCATCAATAGGGATGTACACATGTCTAATCCTTGATTAGGATGTGTCACATCCTCCAACTTTTGCAAGTTGGCCTCTAATCTCTCTTAGCCACCTATCCCTCTTCTAATCCTTCATTAACTAACCTAATCAACCTCTTAAAGAATTTGTGATTCCTTTTATCCTTCCAAGGAATATTAAATTCATTTTTCTCTTCCCCATGTGATCTTTGACGTGTCACATCAAGTCACATGTGAACTCTTCCTAATTTCCCACTTGCCTCTAATCTATCATTAATTTGTCTAATCAGGTACTTGCACAACCTTAATCACTTAATCAGGTCAACCTAATCCCCATGTCATTTATGGAATGTGTCATAAGTCAACCTTATTAAAGGCTTTCTCCTTTTGGAGAAGGCACTCCATTCCCCATGTGAATTTTTAATTCACATTTAATCCCCCAATGCATTTTAAGGATTTTTAAATTTCTTTTCTCATCCCCATGAGGATATTTGAGGAATTTTTAATTCCTCACATGTCCTCTCACCCACATGGGGACAAGGACCTCCTTTATGAGGAGATCTTGTTCCAATCCCAAGGTACTATGTACTACCTCCATGTCATGTACTCTCCTTCCAACTCATGTACACCATCTTTCTCAAGCCACTTCACATGCCACATGTCAAGATGTGAGGGCTTGTGAGTTCTCAACTCACCATAGCCCTACATCTTTGCCATGTTGGTTTAATCTCAACCGTCCACTTTCCTAGAGAATTCAAAATTCTCTATAAATACCCCCTCTTTTATCTCATTTTAGGGGCGAGATAATTTATGCTAGTCAAACTCTTGCAAAATTTTCTCTTGAGTCATACTTAGCCAAATTCTCATACTTGCATCCATTTTCACTCATTTTCCATCCTCATAGCATCTCATAGCTTGCATCTCTTGCCACCAAAGGAGCATACAATACCAAAGATCAAAGGGCCAACCAAAGGATCGATTTAAGACAAGGTGAATCCACTCTATTTGTTGTTTTTATTTTGTTTTGAATCCAACTAGGCCAATCTTGAGGTGTAGGGTGTTTATAGTTGTTATTTGGACTCTTTTGTTTGCTACTCATTTCCTAACACGTATTTTTTCCCTATCATAATATCATAATGCTATTTTAATTTTTATTTGTATCATACTACTCTTTCAAGTCATATTCATATTTGTATCATATTGATGTTTCAAGTTTACATATATTTGTATCATTATGTCGTTTCAAGAAGGGTTTAACGTCATCACCCAAGGGTTTATAAGAGTTAGAATTGGGGATATGATAGTATAAAATTTATTGCTTGTTTCATTTAACATGATTACCCAAGGGTTTATAAGAGTTAGAATTGGGATATGATAGTATGACATGCATTTCTTGTTTAATTTAGCATGATTACCCAAGGGTTTAAAAGAATTAGAATTGGTGATATGATAGTAGACTATGCATTGCTTGTTCATTGCACACATACCCTTAATTGTTTGCAATAAACTCAATTAGATGCATGGTTAGTTTGTTCTTCAATTACACTCTCTTACATGTATCAAATTTTTGTTTCAGTTTGTATCATTCTTTTAATTGTAAGAGTTATAATTGTATTTTTTTTACTAATCTTACACTTGGCTCAATGTAGAGGAAGAATAAAGTGACAACAAAAACCACGCGACCTGTAATGAAGTAGAGGCAAACAAGTGTGCCTACTCACAAGAGAGGTGTGAGGCTACCACATAGCGATGACGATAGCGTAGTAATTCCTATTGAGCATCCAACTAAAAATCCCAACAATGATGAGGACGTAGTCATTCTTGTTGAGTAGCCAACTGAACTTGTAGTCCAAGTAAACCCAACTGTAACAACTAAAAAGTTGTAGTGTGGCAAGAATGGAACATGGCTAACATGGAACATGTCATTAAATATGTTGAAGATAATAACATATCAAAAAGAGGGGAAACCAAAAATTAGGGTCTTCCAACTACCACATTATTGAATTAGTTGAATGGTATTACCACTACAAAAAGGAAAGGGCTCCCAATAATCCTAAATGTTGACGAAGAGGAAAATGTCATGGAATGGTGCAAGAAGCTGGATATTGTTGGCCATGGTTTTGAGATTGTGAATCTATAATTTGAAGTGTCCCAAATATGCCAGTCAAGACCTAATCCCTTCAAAAATGGACTTCTTGGTAAGTCTTAGTGGACAAGGTTCAAAAGAAGGCATCCCGATCTATGTTTGAGGACAACCCACAGGCAAGATAGAGACTGTGTTGTCAATATCAATCCTGCAGTTGTAGTTGCATTCTATGAAACATTGGAGAAGGCATATGCAACTAAGAATTATGGACCCCAAAAGATTTGGAACTACCATGAGATAGGGGTGCAAGCTAGGCAGAATGGTGCAATGAAGGTGCTTTCCAAAAAGGGTAGCAAAAGTGTTGCATATAAAGATCTAGGAGTGGATCATAATTTTGGCTTGTGCAAACACTTCCAGTCAGAAAAATCTAGGCTTTTACTTGTTTAAAATCAAAAATCACGTCCAGAACTATATAATCAACTATGAACCAGGAGCATGTATGGTTGTTTAGCCTCATGCATGGATGATGTAAGACCCTTTTGTAAGATGCCTAAAACATTTTCCTTTGCAAGTACTTAGGTTTTCTAGCCCAACCATAAAAACCTCCTCATATTTGATGGCCATGGTAGCCACGTAGCCTTTTCTACCATTTCCAAAGCACAGGCACTGGGCATTAACTTACCCTACAACCCCACATATAACACAAGTTGAAGCCACTTCATGTGAGTGTATTTTCCTATTTCAAATCAAATTTCAAAAGGGAAAGAGCAACATGGAGTACTAGACATCCAAATTTGGAGATAATAAGGGAAGAATTGGCTACACTTGGCAACCTTGCTTTTGAAAAGGCATTGACTATTAGGAACATAACATTTAGGTTCAAGAGGAAAGGTATTTTGCCTCTTAATCTAGATGCATTATTGAATGACATGAGGCCTAGCAAGACATTTTAGTTTGCTACCCCTGAGGAAGAATATGCTACTGAGAACATTCTTAGTCTATCCAACAAAGGTTTTCCACAAACTGAGGGTGATTGCATAGATGGAACAACAAAACTTGCAAATAAGCAAAGCCCACTTGAAGTAGTCAAATGTGCAGACCACTAAATTCCACCACAAACTTCAAGTTTGACAGACTACTAATCACCACCAACATAGTTTTTGGAGAGAAAAATAGTATTGTAGACATCTCTCTTTCCCTAATGAGTCCACCTAAGGAGCACTCGTGGTTGTTAGAGGGTGCTACAAATGTTGGAATTGATTTGCGTGTGGAGCTAGATAAAAGTCTTATAATTCCTTCTCCACCAAACACCATGGGCCAAAACACTTTAGTTCATTATTATGCTAATTGGGGAGAAAGTCAAGCTGAGTAATTAGGAGATGAATTGGATGATATGACTAGTAAGGTGTAGGAGAAAAACTATGAGGATTCAATGGAGTCATTGGGAGGCCAAACATCTTCACACCTATCTTGATTCTTGAAGCTACCTTATCTTGTAGTCAAATACAAGTCCAATTAGGTAGCTAACTATGGGATTAAACTTCTGATAATAGTAAAAAATTCTATTTGTGATAAAAATATATATTTAAAAGCTAATATTTCTCCCATTTATTTAAAAAAATCATATCTTGATCCTATTGGATCCTAATTTCACAGGCCTCAAGATTTACAAAATCCATCTAAGTCCTTACCCTATTTTACCCATCAATTATATACAATCTGAAAGAGCTTCAATGTCTCCCTTTGTTGAAAATTCTAAAACCCCCATAAAACATATCTTGTAGATATCACTCAAGTTTCTAAGTAAAAATATGACCAAGTTAAAACAATTAACAATTTCATGATTTCACAAACTTGTTGAAAGGCCAGAAAGTTAAAAACATCAACAAGTTCATAAGTTCACAAACTTGCCAAAAATCCTAGAGAAAAGTGTCAAGTTTCAATTTTTCAATGATTTTTGTGAGTTTGTGCACTCACTAGAAAGTTGACAAGAAAGGGTCAAGTTTTAAATTCCAATGAGTTCACAAGCTCACCAAAAAGCTAACAAGGTTCATGAATTTCCAAAAAAATTGAAAAGGGAGAAAAAAAGAAAAATAGCAAAGGAAAGAAATTTCTTGTTGTTAGAAAGTTCATGAGTTCATGAATTGCCAAAAACTCCAACAAGAGAGAAAAAATTTAAAAATAAAAGTGGCTAAGGAAAGAAATTTTTGTTGGTAAAAAAATGAGTGAGTTGTTTTACCTACCAATGCGTAACAATATGTTTATTTTACCTCTTGTATTGAGCAATAATGGAGCTTGACCACAAATTTATTTATATTTACATTCAACAAGAATATAGCCCCAATTGAAATGACTAGATTATTTTTTCCAATAAGTCCTAACCAAGTGTCCATTTTCCTCTATGGATTGAGCAAAAGTGTTAAACATTAAAATGAGGAAACTTCTTAGGTCATAATAAAGCCTAACCATGTTTGTATTTTCCTTTATATTCAACAATAATATAGGCTTGATTAAAGGATTGCATTGAGCAAGAATGGAGCTTGAATACGTATGTTTATCTTTACATTCAACAAGAAGGTAGCCCCAATTGAATGAAGTGGTTGTTTGGGCTAGTAAAGTCAAACCATGTGCTTATTTGCCTCCATAGATTGATTAAAAACTTTTTATGCATTAAAATGTGAAAAAGAAAGGGTCACCAAAATCTAACCATGTATGTCCGCAAATATTGTTTACATTTAACAAGAATAGAGACTTGATTAAACAAGTGTATTAAATCTATGTTAAAAATCCTAATTATGTGTTTATTTTCCTTCACAATTGCTAAGAATATAGCTCCAATGAAATGAGTGTATTTCTTAGGTTCAAAAATCCTAACTATGTGTCTATTTGCCTTCACATTTGACATGAATAGAGCTTCAATTAAATGGGTGCATTGTCTAGATTGCAAAATCATAACTATATGTCTATTTGCTTTCACATTTCACATAAATACAACTACAACTATATGAACTCGTATATTTTCTAGATAAAAAAGTCTAATTATGTGTCTATTTACCTTCATATTCAACAAAAATAAAACTCCAATTAAATGAATGTAATATG
This sequence comes from Sequoia sempervirens, assembly GCA_007258455.2. Classification (NCBI taxonomy): domain Eukaryota; kingdom Viridiplantae; phylum Streptophyta; class Pinopsida; order Cupressales; family Cupressaceae; genus Sequoia; species Sequoia sempervirens. The sequence goes on from VDFB02270651.1 coordinate 820,377,764, forward strand.
TAGATGGAAAAAATCTAACTATACCTACTAACCTTTAAATTCAATAAAATGAAAAGCTTCGATTAAAACAAACCTTTCATTCACATTGAGTGAGTCAATTTACATTTGCTTAAACCCTTTTAATAGAAACAGAAAGAGTCTATACAAAATGTAAGGCCCTTTAAGCAAATTTGATGGCCCTTGGAAAAGACCTTCCCTTCTCTTAAAGAATAGGTAGCAAGTATTTTCTAATTGTTTCAAGCAGGGCCAGTAGTTTTGTTAAACAAGCGAAAGACAACTAAGAGGGGGGGGTGAATCAGTTGTCACTCAAATTCAAACTTAAAACTTTATCACTTATCAATTCTTCAACCACACTATTTTGTTATTAATTATAAGCATGAAACAAACATAACAGAAGGAAAATCAACACTATGAACACCAGATTTTTACATGGAAAACCCAATAAGGGAAAAACCATGGTGAGGGTTAACTCACAATATAAAGATTATAAAACTAAATATAGAGGCTCACTTCCCAGAAGGTGACTCACTGTTCAAATACAAACACTTGCTACCTACAAAGGACTCACTGTCCAACAAAGAGGCTCACTGCCTACAAATACAAAAGAGAATAAAAGATCCACCACTACAATTAAAGTGCATTCGGAGGATTAAAGAAACCCTTGTCTCACTGTCTTCAACACCACTCGTGCACACACTTCTGCTCTTATGATTTGTGGCTTACTTTTATCACTTTGCATCAAATTGTCAAACAAATCTTCACAATTCAACTTATTTTTATACCATTCTCATCCTTAGAAACATTTACCAAGGTCGGCCACAAAACAATGTTTCATAAATTCAAATTAGGTCAGCAGCTCAAAATTCCCGTAGTGGAAAGGAATAAGAATAGACCAATAAAATTATTTTCTTGAACCATCTACATGCTTCCTTAATTGAATTTTATTCTTAGAATGAAGTGTAAACACTAGGTCGGCCAAATCTAATGAAAACATAGATAAACATTGATGCACACGCTTCCCAGCAAGAAGATGACACACGGATGCCACAACATGCTTCATTAAGCACAAGACAACATCTTAGAACCTTATAGATACATCCACAACAAAACAATATACTTCATACACTTAATACATTTCACCATATCAACTGAGCTATGCAAACCCATAAAGAAATATTGAATCATGAATTCCTTGTTACCAAACTCCAAAACTCTTCATCAAAGCATAGGAAAGACCTTCATAAGACATATCCCAGATCCACAAAATCTAAAATAAAATAGCAGAGGACTGCAAAGCAGAAAAATTTCTCCCAGTCAATAGGAGATCAAAACTACCAGACAGTCCACATGCCGATGAACACAACTTCCACATACAATCTCATCAGAAGTTAAAACTCAGAATATATCATAATCAAATCATCATTAACAGACTTCCAGAACCACACAGGCAAAGGATCAACACAAGAGAAACACAGAGCACATATGTGAGCACAATTTGAACAAACTCATCACTCTAACTTCTTTCCTTTATTAATTTTCTCAAAAGCACTTGGAAACTCCTCAACACAACTCATCTACAACCAAATAAGATAACTCCATGTACTCAAAGCAACTCAACAGTATCTCAACTATAAATGTACAAACATCAACATACTAAAGTGTGTTGACATCAATGACAACACCACCAAACTAGCCCATACTTGCAACAATCTCCCCCTTTCTCATTGATGGCAACATAGGGTGTGAAAAACCATCAAAGACAACAATATACACAATATTCTGAGAGAATACCTTCCCTTCATCTGCAACTATTTTTCAAATACCTTTCTCTCCCCCTTTGACATCAATGGAAAATAACTTCTCTAAATACCCATCCTTACGAGTACACCCATATTGCAACAATGAAACCACTTCTACTCCCCCTACGAAGTAGACCCAACAACCAGTCCAAATAAATGAACAATCTATCAATTCATTGGATTGATGCACCTTCATGTGCACTTAGTTCAAAGGGCCAATGACCCCTAACCTCTCCCTAATATATTCAAAAGTATCCTTCGGAAGAGCCTTAGTGAATATGTCTACAATTTTCCTTTATTGTCACATATTCCAGTCTGACCTCATTCTCCAACACTTTTTCTCTCAGAAAATGAGACATGACAAATATGTGCTTCATCCTTGAATGCATAATTGGGTTCTACGAAATGTTTATTACATTTTTATTTTCACAAAAGGTAGAGATGGGTTCATCACATACTACACCAATATCTTTTAGAGTTTGTTTCATCCACAAACCTTGTGTGCAGTAGGATGTTGCAGCAATATATTTTTCCTTTGTAGTAGATAAAGAAACCAAGTCTTGCTTCTTACACAACCATGAAACCAATCTCCCACAAAGAAAGAAAGAACCATGACTGGTACTCTTCTGATCATCTACACATCTAGCCCAATCAAAATTTGTATAAGCACTCAAGTTAAAGTCTTTACTCTTAGGACACCATAGTCCATAATCTAGGGTACCCTTAAGATATCTAAATATCCATTTTATAGCCATAAGATGTGCTTCTCTAGGATCTACTTGAAATTTAGAAACTAAACATACTGCATGCATAATATCTAGTCTGGAAGTGGTGAGATACAACAATCCACCAATCATGGATCTATATTTACTATGATCAGACTTAGCAGATTCATCATCCTTGCTCAGCTTACATCCAGTTATCATAGGAGTACAAACTAGTTTAGAATCTTCCATCCCTAGCTTTTTCAACAATTCTTTTACATACTAAGATTATGAGATGAATATCCCTTTATCGATTTGATTCACTTGTAGACCAAGGAAGAAATTCAATTCACCAATCATAGACATCTCAAATTCTTTCTGCATTTCTTCAACAAACTTTTTACACATGCTATCATTTCCACCAAAAATGATATCATCAACATAAACACTACAATCAACATCTTATTACCTTGTACTTTGAAGTAGATTTTACTATCAGCAAAACCTTTGTTGAATCCTTGCTTTGTCAGATATTTGTCCAATCTTGCATACCAAGATCTAGGAGCTTGCTTCAATCTATATAATGCTTGAATCTTTAGTTTACAAACCATACCCAGTGGTCACACCCACAAAAGGATATGAAAGTCACAACATAACTAAACCTGGGAATTGGACATTCCAATAGGCGACTAACATCTTCTCATGGACGTTCATTTACTTTGTCAAACCAAGGAATGTATACTTGAAATGGAGCAGCACGGTATGTGCACTAAGAAGTAGTTTCCAGTCATCATCTATAGAAAGCAAATGCTTAAAAGAAATGCAACACAAAGCTTTTTAACTCAAACACAACTCATCTAAAACAGAAATCATAGCAGCTATTGTTAAAAGACAAACTGTGAACTGGTCTTATGCTGCAGGAACAATACAAGGCTGAGTTTGTGTTGAAATCTACAGAAATAGATTCTAACTAGTAATCAACATGAAATGAATAGTTAACTACAACAACTTGCTACAAAATACTTACTAAGTGGGCCCCCTTAGCAAGCATCAACTAGATTACACAAGAAGTTGACTCAAAGCTTCAACGAATTTTATTCATACTCAGAACTAGGATACATCGATTACTCAGTTTGAAAATAAAACTTAACACAGAACTCTATTGCTTCTTCAACTTAATTTTAACACATACTGTTTCATCATCCTCGTTCACTCATGCAGGAGGAACGGTTATTTAAATGAAAAAGGAAACTAACTAACTAACAAAGGAAGTTGTGATCATAAATACATTCTGAATCCGCGGAATAGATATTCATAAATGAAAGTCTATCTACTCAACGTGACCCAGAGAGAATATAGCATTACACACTTCCTAGATTGAAGGACCGTTTAAGCTCCTTCCCAAAGATTCGGTCAAAGAGTTATTACTGGAATAGCTTCTTCAACAGAGCCGAGATTCTTTGTGCTTGATCAGCTCCTACTCCCTCCAGTAACCTACAATAAGTGACAGAGGCGAAGGAAAGCATACACACAAGTGACACGACATCAATTCATTAATCACACATTAATCCTATTCCATTATCCAAAATCATAAGCATAAATCAGCCATGCGGGAGGTAAGAAAGGTAGTTAATAAAGTTGTCAAGCTACAGGAATATGAAATTCATTGCTACATGATACCACCCAAAAATTCTTTAATCAACAGGTTTAAACAACTATTAATAACAAAAGTAAGAGTATCAAAAGTTTTAAACTATGAGCATATTTAAGGCTCATCATTTTTCCCCCTACTTATTGTAAAGTTGGTCCTCCAGCATTGACTTTCCTTGTTATTTCCCTGAAATTTGTTGGAGCAATATGACCCTATAGTGAAGTTCCAAACTTGAAATAAAAACCTCGGGTAAATTGCCATCTTTCAAATCTGCGGTTTTCTATTTCTTCATTGATTTCCTTGGCTTGGTAAGGATAAAGCGACCACATTAAAACTGGGGGTTGGAAGGTCAGTGGCATCCATAATTCAAATCTGCTTTGCAAACCCGATTGCATGTACCTTTCTGTTCTCCTGAGTGTTGCTGTGAAGTTTAAAGGGCTATGAGGCTCTGTCTTTCTTAGACCAACCATAAATCTCTCCCACCTTGTCTCAATTCTGGAAGAGGCAAGTTTCCAAAATATATATTTCTGCTCTTTGAACTCACTGTATACCTATTGTCTGATGTCAAAAAATTTCTCTTTCCTTAGCATGATACGATCCATAAGTAACTCTAAACTAGGTTCTTAAAACTGTGCATGGGTCTAAACTCTCAGCTCTTAGAAGAATAGGTTCATCTCTTTCTTCTTCTTCATATGTTTCCAATTGTTTCCCATAATTGACCTCATTTGTATCCCAAGACATAAGTGCTCTTAAATGGATATCACCTATATAAAGGAGTGGGTTCCATTCAGTTTCTGCAGGAATTAAATAACCATGTAAATAAAGTTCACACATGGAGTTTTTCAACCAATTAGGGGCCACTTCATAAGCATCATAAAATTCCTTGGTTGTTTCAATATCGAGATCCAAATTTTTGGAGATCCTCAATAGTTTGAACCAAAGAAACTGTTCCTTGAGGCACATTGCATATAATTTGGGTGGCGGCCTACACTCCATTATCTTTCCAGTTATTTTCATCATTTCATCCATTTTCTTCTACATATCTTGAATTTCTTGCTTTTTCCTTTTAATTTCCTTTTGCATCTTTTTCTTTTCCTCTTCCCATAAACTTTGTTGGACTTCAGTTTTGGAGAAATGGCGAAAACATAAAGTCTGGAATGACACAGGCTTCCTCTTAATTCTCAGAAATTCCAAGTATGCAATCAGTAGAGTCCTTTTGTACACAACTAAATATGTGAAAACTTTAGTGGGAAATGGATTATCATAGGGTATTTCAGGCGGTTCAAGCACACCTTCTTCTTGTTGTAGGACAAAATCCTCTTGCTACAGGATGAAGCCCTGTTGCTAAATGGAAGAAGATTGTTCTTCCTCAGAAATTTTCTCAGCCACACAAACCAAGTCATCTAGACTCAGTATTTTCCCCTTATCAACATTACTGGGTTGTGCTACCTCAGGAACAGGAGAGGAGCTTTGTGGAATGTTTGCAGACATACCCAGGGAGTTATCATGACCTGATTCAGTAGAGTTCTCCAATATTATGACAGTTTCTGTTTGAACAGAGGTTGTAGGAGGCTTAGACTATTTTCTTAATGAACTCCTTCTTGGTAGTTTTTCATAAGGAGCAGTAGCAAAGGATGCCTCCTTAGCAGTCCTCTTCCTAGCTAGTCTTGAAGATCTAGACTCAGCAAGGGAAGTAGATATTGAAACTAGAGTATTAACGGGTGTTGCTGCAGGACAGACAGAGACAAGCGAAGACTTCGCAGGAGAGGATGAGGCAAAAAAAATTTGTTTTTGAGTATGTGGGTCCGACTCACGGGTCTTCCCTACCCTAGATGACTCACCTACAATTGTCTTTCCTTTTTCTCGCCTAGCAGCAGACCTTGTTTTCACACCAATAGAGGACATTGGTATAGAAGCCGCAAGACTGGGTGTTGCAGGAGTAGTGGATTCTTGCTCTATTTCTGTACTTGTAGACTCAATTCTCATTTTCTTTCTTCTAGACCGTGCAAGTAGTGCCCTAGGGGGTTCAAGCAATTGAAGACCTTTTCGGGCAACAAACTCATTCCAGGAAAGAGGTGAAACATCCCTTAAAGATCGCTCAGTCAAAATTTTTATTAGGGCATGATGTGTGACAGAGTTTCCTTTACCCTTTTGGGTTTCATGTGCACTACTTTGCAAAAGGTTTAACAAGAAATTCATAACATTCACTACTAGTCCATGTCTCATATGACTTAACAATTTGAAATGATATGAATGTAGGTAAGAGAAGTGCCCTTCACAAGTTAAATACCTGATAATAAAGATGGCATATTCAGAGTATGGATAAGACAGGGACATTCTTTTGCACCCTTTCTTTGAGATTTCCAAAGGCCCATCAACTGGTAGGGTAAACTCTGCCCTAGCAGAGACAGCATCCCTTCCAATAGAAAAAATTTCACCAACTGTCGGTAATCCAGTAACTTCTGCAATTCTTTCCTCTGTCACAGCCACTGCCAAGCCCCATACCGTAGCCTCATTTTCTAAAAATATTCTTAAGAATTCACTTGTAGCCTCTTCATCAAAAGAATCAATTCTAAAGAAATAATTTAACCATCCACAATTGGAAAATGCTTGCATTAACTGGGGATCATGTATCAACGCCTCATGAGCCACAGGTTCGTGCCTCACCAGTTGACCACCTATGATCAAAAATCCTTAAAACAAAAACTCAGACTGATGCTGAAAGCTTTGAAAAAGACTCTTCTTCCTTACTGCACTTCCTTTTCCTTACCAAGAATAACAACTAGACATTTGCATAAAATAGTTTTAATAACTACTTAACCTAAGTAGTTAGCTTGTTCTTAGGATATGGCTTCACAATCATACTTTAGAAAGTACAAGAACATAACTATTTTGGCAAACGTAAATTTGGTACAGGAAAATATCAAATTAGAATACCCCATCCCCCTACTTAGCATTCAACATGTGTCCTCACATGTGCAGGTTGATAAGATTAAAGCATGCAATTACGACTGATGTATACATTACAATTAATGAATAAACCGGAAGAATAAATTATGCGATAATGAAAAGATTTCGCGTACCTTGAATTTAGTTCTCAGGCATGCCATAAAGGACAGTAGCATATCATGAAATGATAGCTGGGAGAGTGAATGCATGAATGAGGCAGAGTGGCAATATGGATGGCGTGGCAGATAAAGGAATGAATGATGTGATAGATGAAAAAAATGGAGAAAAGTGGTTTCTTTTTTTTTTTTAAAGAAAACTTTATTATGGGTAGTCAACACAATACTTAAAAAGAAGTTGTAGGAAAAAGGCCTAAGCCTTTTGCTGCAGGAAGACTAGTTGAAACAAACTTTTTCAGGAACTCTTCCTTTGATGTTGGCTTATGATATAACCGCAGTTGATGTCCATTAACTAGCAATCTGAAATGGACTAGATCAATTGTGGCCAGCTGTACTGAACTATTTTCAAACATATTCTCAACTTCATAGGGACCGAGCCAGCGAGTTGTGAGCTTACCTTGGTTTTCTTGATATCTGGAATCATATAGTAGAGCCCAATCACCAACAGAGAATTTCTTGGTTTTGATGTGTTGATCGTGCTATTTCTTCATTTGCTGTTGGATAGCTTCTGTATGCTGCAGAGCAGCTTTTCTCATTTTGTCCAAGGCATTCAGCTGCAAGAGACCTCTCTTCTGTGCTTCAGAAATGTCTATATTGAGTTTGAGAGTTGTCCTCATAGTTTTATGTTCAAATTCAATGGGCAACATGGCTATTTTCCCATAAAGCAGTTCAAAAGGTGTAAACCCAGTTGTTGTCTTCCATGTAGTTCTGTAGGCCCAAACCACTTCAGGAAGTCTACTACTCCAATCTTTCATATGGAGTTGCACTGTCTTTATTAGGATTGCCTCAATTTCCCTATTTGTAACCTTCGCCTGACCATTGGCTTGAGGGTGATAGGGGTTGGAATTCCTATGCTTGATTTTATAGTCATTCATTAGTACAGTGATCAAATTGGATGTGAACTGAGCTCCCTGATCAGTTACAAGCTCTTTGGGAACTCCAAATCTAGTGAAAATTTGCTCATACAAAAATTCAGCAACCTTGTTATCACGAGCATGAGTCTTTGCCTTTCCTTCAACCCACTTTGTTACATAATTTGTGCAAACCAGAATGTATGACTTTCCATTTGATGGTGGATCAATTGGTCCAACAAAATCCATTCCCCATTTATCAAAGGGGGTGACTATTACTTGTGGATACAGTGGCATTTCATCTGACCTGGTTGGTCTTCCCATACGTTGGCATCTGTCACATTTCCTTGTATAAGCTACAGCATCCTTGTGTAATGTTGGCCAATAATATCTTGTTGTAAGAACCTTCATTGATGTTCTCTTAGCTACAAAATATCCCCCACATGGTTCATCATGGAAAGCATGCAAGATATGATAAGTCTCATCTTCTCTTACACATCTTCGCATAACTTGATCAGGGCCTGTGTAAAATAGACAATTTGCAATCCATGAAAAATTAAAACTTTTCTCAATTAATAATTTCTTTTCTTTTGGGGAGAAGTGAGCTGGTATTCTGCTTGCTGCTAGATAATTGGCAATGTCTGCATACCATGGAGTGTGTGCAGCAATGGAAAATAGGTGTTTATCAGTGAACCTATCATCAATGACTTCTTGTTCAGCAGGTGCAGTTGTTTGAAGCCTTGATAAAAAATCAGCCACAACATTAGCTCTTCCTGGTTTATCAATGATTATAATATTGAATTCTTGCAACAACAAGAGCCATCTTACAAACCTACCAGAGATGGCAGGCTTGTTCATTAGATACCTAATTGTTGCATGATCGGTGTGGACAAATATCTGATAACCTGTGATATAATGCCTAAATTTATTCAAAGTATACACTACTGCTAGCAACTCTTTTTTTGTAACAATGTAGTTTAGCTCAAGACCTTGAAGGTTTTTGCTAATAAAATAGATAGCATGCTCAATTGAATTTTCTTTTTGGGCTAAGATTGCCCCTACGCCAAAATCAGAAGCGTCTGCATATATGTGAAAAGGCAGAGTCCACTTTGGACCTTGAAGAACAAGGGCTTTAGTAAGCAAGTCCTTTAGCTACAGGAAAGATTTTTCACAGGCCTCTGTCCAATCGAATATAGAATCCTTAGTTAATAAGGCATATAGTGGACTTGTAATTTTGCTTAAATCTTTTATAAACCTTCTATAATACCCTGCATGGCCCAGGAAACTTCTAACATCCTTTTGTTTTGCAGGAGTTTGTAAATTCATAATAACTTCAATTTTAGCAGGGTCAACCTAAATTCCATCCTTGGAGAGATGATGGCCTAGAACAATACCTTCTTGCATCATCATAAAGCACTTTTCACTGTTCAGAGACAAATTTTTCTCTCTACACCTTGCCAATACCTTTTCTAAATTCACCAGTGCTTCTTCAAATGTAACCCCATAGCTAGTGAAGTCATCCATATAAATTTTCATATAGTCATGAGATATATCATCAAAAATACTAATTACTGCTCTCTGAAATGTTGCTAGGGCATTGCATAGACCAAAAGGCAAGACTGAGTAAGCAAATGTTCCCTATGGATAGGTAAAAGTGGTCTTATCTTGATCTTTAGGGGCAATTTTTATCTGATTGTACCCACTATAGCCATCCAAGAAGGAGAAATAGCTTTTACTAGACAATGTAGCACTTGGTCTACAAACGGTAGTGGAAAGTGATATTTTTTAGTGGCAGTGTTCAACTCTCTGTAATCTACACACACTCTCCATTTTTCACCTTTTTTAGGGACAATAACTAACGGAGATACCCACTGACTGTCAAAGATTGGGTAGATAAAACTAGCATCAAGCAACTTTTGAAGCTCATTCTTAACTATTTCTCTAAGTGCCAGATTTATTCTTCTTTGAGGCTGCCTCACTAGTAAACAGTCTTCTTTGATATAGATCCTATGAGTGCAAATTTGAGGATCTATTCCTTTCATGTCCCCATATTCTCATGCAAAAGCTTTATGCTGATCTTGTAGCATTTTGAATAGGATAGCCTGTTGAGATTGTGACAGCTTGCTATTTATATTCAAACAGTGACCTGGAGACAGTTCTATCTACTTAGTGAGATCACTCATAGAATCTACAGGTGATGTTTGTACCTCTTGTGGAAGCAAGTTATGAAAAATGGCAAAAAATTTAGGAAGCAAATTCTCAGAATTCATTTGCTACAGGAAACATTGTAGATGACTGCTATTTGGATCAGATGAACTACCTGTATCAGAGTTAGACTGCAGAATTTGAAAAATCAAGGTATCCTCATTCTGAAGTTATGAGAATGAATCAGTTTGGAGCATCATTAATTGAACCAACGAATTGGCTTCTTTAGTTTCTTCCCCCACATCTGGGTAAACAGGTTGGGACAAATTTGGTTGAGGTCTAGCAGGCAGATACAAATCTAATTTTTTTGTGTACTGTCCATCAGAAATAGTCATATCTCTAAAATGGCATCCTATAAAAGCATCAGCAGTTGCTAACCATGGTCTACCTAGGATAACAGGGTATCCTCCTAAAGTTGCCTTGGTAGATAATATTGTAAAATCAGCTAGATACTCCCAAGATTCAAGAGTAACAATTACATCTTCCACCATTCCATCAGGTGTGACTGTAGAGCTATCAGCAAGCTACAAGACTGTAGGTGTAGACCGAATGTTTAGGATGTTCAAGTTGTCCATAGTATGCTTGGTCATGACATTGATGGTAGCACCAAGGTCAATCAAAACATTTTTTACAATTTGGCCATTTATATGTATTTGCACTACAAGACTTTCAGGGTCAGTGTACTTTGGAATGACTACATTTCCCAACATTATATCAGCCAATTTTCCTAAGACATGAATTGTTTGGGGATCCTTTTTCTTCTGTCCAGGTTTCTTCAAATAGGCCTCTTTAATAACTTTTCCATAAATTGGAACATCTTTAATGGCCTGAAATAAAGGAATTTGAATTTGTACATTCTTTAATTGATCCAAAATGTCAAAAGTGGGTTCTTCCATGGATTTAGGTGTGGTACTTTGTAACCTCTGAGGAAAAGGTGGTTTGTCTTGACTTTGCAAAATAGGCTCCTTAAAAACTATATCAGTTATAGGCATATGCTCAATAGGATCAGCAGGTGCAGTAGGTTCTTTAGGGGAAGAATCTAGTATCTCAGTAATTAGAGATGGTTGTAGAGCAGAAAGAGTGATTCCAGACCTCAAATGGATATCATGAATGTTTAAGGCATAACGTAGATATTGGTTAGCTTCAGCAAAATACATGGGCTGCTGTGGCTGCTACTATTGCTTATTATTGGGATTTGGCAATGGCTGAGCAGGCATAGGCATTTGTTTTGGAGGGCCAGTATTTGTGGCAATTACTACAGGAGGTGGCATGAGGACCTGAGGTTGTGGCTGTGGAAGCTATAGGAACCCAGGGGATTAGTTCTGCCATTGCAAAGAACCTCTCCATTGAGGATTCTGCTTCCAATTACCTTAGGGTGGGTCCATTATCCTTGTGGCTGCTGCCAACCTCCTTGAGGAGATTGCCATTGAGGGGTCTAATAGTTAGGTCAAGGTGGTTGAGATGTATTCCAAGGTGGTGATGGTCCATATGTAGGTTGCCATTGGTTATTATAGCTAGAATAAGGATTACCAAAAGTCAAAGGGTCTTGAGGCATACCTTTTCTTTGAGCCCATGGTCTCCTTTGTGTAATGAAGAACACTTGATCATCATCACCTTCTACTGGCTTAAATTCAGTAGGTAATTTCTTAGCTTCTAGATTAGCCACCATCTTGCATCTGCAGTCACGTTTCTTCTATCTATAATGTGGATAGAACTTGGCCAAGATTGCTTCAGCTTCCTCATGTTTCTTTCGAGCTTGCATAGTGTCCAGTTGTGTAGCCATATTGTTAATGATATTCTGCTTGAAATCAAAGAGAAAATTTGTTATCTCCATCCATGAGACTCCACTAGAAGAAGTCTTTCCCACTGTAGCTTGATGACCTCTACCCTTCTTTACATTTTCTTAGGAGTAATTGAGACATATCTTCATGAGATCATACTAAGATGCTTGAGTGATATCACCACCTCCCATCAGGTCCAAGGCACCTATGCAGGCATCATTGATTCCCCTTAGAAAAAGTAATTTTTGAGCTTCTTCATTAAGAGTATGGTCTGAATTCTTTTTCAGAGAAAATAGGAATCTTGATGTATAATCCTCCAGACTTTCATCTTCCTTCTGTTGAATTCAAAATATGTCATCACCTTTACTGCCACTCTTACAGTATTCCTTGTATTTCTCAAGAAATTTGGTTTGCATGACTGGCCAACTATCGACAATACCCCTTCCCAGACTCATGAACCATTTGAGAGCTCCCTCCTTCAAGGTAGCAGGAAACAATTTCAGTTTGTGAGCATCTGAAGTGCAGTCATAACTACAATAGAGGATATCAAACTCGAACAAGAAGGTCTTTGGGTCTTCTGTGACTAAGCCAGAGAACTTGGGAAGTAATGAAGAAGGAATGTTCTTAAGGTTGTCATTGTTTTGCTGAGGAGCAATGGGGAATTCAAAAGCAAGAGGTCGATTCGGTGGATTACGTGCCATGTTCACCTGACCAAGTATAGGAGCAAATGGATTTTCTTCAGGTTCTTTGTCAAATGGGCCAAATAGCAAGTCAACACACAGATCTTTAGCAAATGGGTCAATATCTAAGTCTCCTTCATCCTCAAATAGGCTATAAGCTGGTTCAATTTTCTTGGCAATGAATGGTAGGTTGGGGAGAAATCTTCCCTAAGCATCTCTCCTTCTATGCATGCAATGAAAATGAATGGTATTTTAAAAGATTTTGAAAAACTGACTAAACTACTGCTAAAAATGACTATAGCAGGCTCTTAGATTGACACCATCCCCGACAACGGCGCCAAAAATGGTCACGCCCACAAAAGGATATGAAAGTCACAACATAACTAAACCTGGGAATTGGACATTCCAATAGGCGACTGACATCTTCTCATGGACGTTCATTTACTTTGTCAAACCAGGGAACATATACTTGAAATGGAGCAGCATAGTATGTGCACTAAGAACTAGTTTCCAGTCATCATCTATAGAAAACAAATGCTTAAAAGAAATGCAACACAAATCTTTTTAACTACAACACAACTTAGCTAAAACAGAAATCATAGCAGCAATTGTTAAAAGACAAACTGTGAATTGGCCTTATGCTACAGGAACAATACAAGGCTGAGTTTGTGTTGAAATCTACAAAAATAGATTCTAACTAGTAATCAACATGAAATGAACAGTTAACTACAACAACTTGCTACATAATAATTACTAAGTGGGCCCCCTTAGCAAGCATCAACCAGATTACACAAGAAGTTGACTTAAAGCTTCATCAAATTTTATTCATTCTCAGAACCAGGATACATCGATTACTCAGTTTGAAAATAAAAACTTAACACAGAACTCTATTGCTTCTTCAACTTAATTTTAACACATAATCTTTCATCATCCTCGTTCATTCACACGGGAGGAATGGTTATTTAAATGAAAAAGGAAACTAACTAACTAACAAAGGAAGTCATGATCATAAATACATTATGAATCCGCAGAACAGATATTCATGAATGAAAGTATATTTGCTCGACGCGACCCAGAGAGAATATAGCATTACACACTTCCTAGATCGAAGGACTATTTAAGCTCCTTCCCAAAGATTCGGTCAAAGAGTTATTATTGGAACAACTTCTTCAATAGAGCCGAGATTCTTTGTGCTTGATCAGCTCCTACACCCTCCAACAACCTACAATAAGTGACATAGGTGAAGGAAAGTATACACACAAGTGACACGACATCGATTCATTAATCACACGTTAATCCTATTCCATTATCCAAAATCATAAGCATACATCAGCCATACGAGAGGTCAAAAAGGTAGTTAATAAAGTTGTCAAGCTACAGGAATATGGAATTCGTTGCTACAGGATACCACCCAAAAATTCTTTAATCCATAGGTTTAAACAACTATTAATAACAAAAGTAAGAGTATCAAAAGTTTCAAACCATGAGCATATTTAAGGTTCATCACCTAGTTTGTCAGAACACTAAAACCCTTCAGGTTGCTCCATGAACACTTCTTACTCCAACTCACCATTCAAAAAAGCTGACTTAACATCCATCTGATATACCTTAAAGTCCTTATGGGTAGAGAATTCCAAAAACATTCTGATAACTTCCATTCTAGCTACAAGGGAAAATTTCTCTTCAAAATCTAAACCTTCAACTTGTGAATATCCTTGCACACCAATCTTTCCTTATTCCTTACTACTTCTCTATTTTCATTCAATTTGTTTTGGAACACCCATTTAGAGCCAATCACATTTTTGTTCTTAGGTCTAGGGACTATTTCCCATGTTTGATTCCTTTTTATCTACTACAGTTCCTCTTTCATAGCTCTCATCCAACTTTCATCTTCACATGATTCTTTTATAGATTTAGGTTCTATTTTAGAAATTAAACACAAATTTACCTCTGCTACAATTCTACTTCTTGTCTTCACTCCTTCATTCTTGTCTCCAATTATTTGATCTTGTGGATGATTCTTCTGCATAGATTTAGGAGTCTTAGTAGCAGGTTTTGGTTCATCCTCTTCTTCTTCCTCCACTTGTTCCTCTTCTTCTTTCTCTTCTTCTTCCTTCTACTTATTTTCTTCAGGTATATGTTTGCAGATAGAATCATCAAGTTCAACTTCACTTATCTCAATAGGTCTGTGTATGTCTTCATCAACTTTCACATTAGCACTTTCAATGTTTTTTCTCAATCTCTTGTTGAAGCATATGTATGCCTTACTAGTAGTAGAGTATCCAAGAAAGATTCGTTCATCACATCTAGCATCAAACTTACCAAGATATTCATCATCCCTTTTACTATAACATCTACTTCCAAATAACTTAAAATATTTTACAGTATGAGTATCACCATTCCATATCTCAAAAAGTGTCTTCATATTTTTTTGTCTAATCTGAACTCTATTAAGAACATAAACAGCAATATGTATCACCTCTCTCCAATACACATCTGGTACATTAGATTCTTTCATCATAGTTCTAGCGGCTTCTTGTACTATCATGTTTTTCCTTTCAACTACTCCATTCTGTTGTGGGGTTCTCGAGGCAGAAAAATGTCTTTTTATGCCATGCTTCTCACAAAATTGATTAAATTCACCACCTCTATTATATCTCAAACATTTGATTTTTAGATTTACTTCATTTTCAACTCTTGCTTTGAATAACTTAAACCTATCCAGGGCCTGAGTCTTTTCTCTAAGAAATTCAACCCATATCATTTGAGTATAATCATCAATAAGCCACATAAAGTACCTATCTCTATTTAGGCTTCTAGTCCTAGTCGAACCACAGAGATCAGTGTGAACTAACTCCAACATTTTAGTTGTAGAATGTTCTTTTCCCTTAAAGTTGCATCTAGTCTGCTTCCCCAACTGACAACTCCTACAAATAGTATGAGCAGGACTTGTGATTCTAGGTAGTCCTCGAACAATCTCCCTTGAATTGATCTTGACCAAGTTATCAAAATTCACATGTCCCATTCTTCGGTGTCATAACCAACATTCATTGATTTGAGATACCAGACACTGACAATCAACTCCCTTCAACTGATAGATATTTCCATGAGTTCTCATTCCAGGCGCAACCATATCTCCATTCCCAGACTCGTTTCTAATTTCACAGGTATTGTTCTGAAACACAAGTTTAAATCCATTACTACACATTTCACCAACACTTAGAAGGTTATGCCTCAAACCCTTCACATAATATACATCATCAGTATTATGCACTCCATTTAAACTAATTCAACCTTTACCATAGATTTTAGCTCCTGAATCATCACCAAACATAACCAAACCACCATCATATTTCTCAAGTTTAGTGAACTTACTCTTATCTCTAGTCATGTGATTCGAACATCCACTATCAATTACCCAGTAGTATTCATCTTGTCTTACATGAAAATTGGTAACCAAAGTACCTTCCCTCATATTCTTCTGAACCTCCAAAGCCCTCTTACTTACACATTTTCTAGAGTTAGTGGATATAGGTTTGTTTTCCAAAGCTAAGAATAAGCATTTACTATCATCAACCTCATTGTTGGATTCATCATCATAAATACCTCCCTCTTCCTTAACATAATACAACTTCTTATACTTCTTATCCTTCCCATCCTTATCCTTATAATCCTTGTTCTTTTTATGTGTAGCCCTATTTGAACATCTCGAAGCATAATGACCAATGTTACCACAACTGAAACATTTAAAGGGAAACATACCTTTATATTTTTTTATACCTTTCTTCAGCTTTCTTTTGAAGTTTGCTTCCAACTCTTCATCACTATCTGGTTCTTCAATCTTCTAAGCCTTAAATGTCATTTTTGTCTTTTCTTTTGTCTTTTCATCTATTTGGAACTTTCTTATCTCAAATGCTTGCAAGGTGCTGAACAAATCTTCTACAGTGCACTTCTTAGGATCATACATTTCTTTAATTACAAAGATCTTGTCGCTATAGTAGTCCAATAGGGTACTCAAGACTTTCTCCATTATATCTTCAATTTCTAGTTTTCCTCCTTGATTTCTAAGTTCAATTGCTGCCAATTAAATTCTCTAAAAGAAACTTGTAAATTCTTCACCTTCTTCCATCTTCAGGTTCACAAATCTATGCTTTGATGCCAGTCTCTTTTTCAATTTCACCTTTTCATTTCCCTCATACATGTCTTCCAACTTCTTCCGGACCTCATATGCAATATCTAGAGAGGAAACCTTAGGTCACTCATTTTTAGATAAACCACTACAAATCACATACTTCTCCTTCTCATTTTCTTCAAAAGTAGCAATCTCATCTATAGAATTAACACCTTCAGACAGTTTTGTATACTTTGACTCAACAGCCTTCAAGGTCTTGAAACCAAGAGAGATAATATATCCTTTCATTTGTCCCTTCCAATATTTATAGTTGGCTCCATCAAACATGGGGATCACCAACTTGTGCACCATCGAATCTTCCTTAAATGGTTAAGCTTCTACACAAGGAACCAAAGCTCTGATACCAATTGTTAAACTGGTGTAGGACAATTGAGAGGGGGGGTGAATCAATTGTCACTCAAATTCGAACTTAAAACTTTATCACTTATCAATTCTTCAACCACACTATTATGTTATTAATTATAAGCATGAAACACAAATAACAGAAGGAAAATCAACACAATGAACACTATATTTTTACGTGGAAATTCCAATAAGGTAAAAAACATGGTGAGGGTTAACTCACAATATAAAGATTATAAAACTAAATACAAAGGCTCGCTATCAAGGGCTCACTACCAGAAGAGGACTAACTATCCAAATACAAAGGCTCGCTACATACAAAGGACTCACTGCCTATAGATACAAAAGGGAATAAAAGATCCACCACTACAATTAAAGTGCATTCACATGATTATAGAAACCCTCGTCTCACTATTTTCAACACCACTCACGCACACACTTCTACTCTTATGATTTGTGGCTTACTTTCATCACTTTGCATCACACTCTCATACAAATCTTCACAATTCAACTTATTTTTATACCATTCTCAACCTTAGAAACATTTACCAAGGCCAGCCACAAAACAACATTTCATAAATTCAAATTAGGTCGGCAACTCAAAATTCCCGCAGTGGAAAGGAATAAGAGTGGACCAATAAAATTATTTTCTTAAACCATCTACATGCTTCCTTAATCGAATTTTATTCTTAGAATGAAGTGTAAACACTAGGTCGGTCAAACCTAATGAAAACATAGATAAAAATTGATGCACACACTTCCCAACAAGAAGATAACACATAGATGCCACAACACGCTTCATTAAGCACAAGACAACATATTAGAACCTTCTAGATACATCCACAGCAAAAAAATATATTTCATACACTGAATACCTTTCACCATTTCAACCAAACTATGCAAACCCATACAAAAATACTGAATCATGGCTTCCTTGTTACCAAAATCCAAAACTCTTCGTCAAAGCATAGGAAAGACCTTCATAAGACATATCCTAGATCCGCACAATCTGAAATAAAATATTGGAGGACTGCGGAGCAGAAAAAATTCTCCCAGTCCACAGAAGATCAAAAGTACCAGACATTCCATATACCAGTGAACACAACTTCCACATACAATCTCATTAGAAGCTTAAACTCAAAATATTTCATCATCAAATCATCATTAACAAAATTCCAGAACTGCACAGGCATAAGATCAACACAGGAGAAACCTGGAGCACATACTAGAGCACAATCTAAACAAACTCATCACTCTAACTTCTTTCCTTTATTAATTTTCTCAAAAGTGCTTGGAAACTGATCAACACAACTCATCTACAACCAAATAAGATAGCTCGATGTACTCACAACATCTCAATAGTATCTCAAATATACATTTACAAACATCAACATACTAAACTGTGTTGACATCACTGTGTTGACATCAATGACAACACCACCAAAGTAGCCCATACTTGCAACAAGTTTCACACTTTTGAAACGTCTATGTTTGATAGATTCAACCAAGAGTGCTTGGAGTGTGTTCCATAGATTTTAGAGTGCATGTAAACAGTCTTGTTACAATATTTATGATAGGAGATTAAAGCAATTTTCTGACAATGCCTTTATTTTGGTGGGCCTACCCTCGTCTTATCCACATGATGTTTAGATTTATTTTACCGACTTATGAAAGCCACGTGTTAGTCGAAGATTGATCTGGTGGCACCACTAAGCCATGTCATAACCATGTCATTCGCTAAATCCTATAAATTCACCTTTTCTCCCAACCAACTTCCTCAACTACTCACAACTATTTGAGATTCTTGTATTTTCCTTTGGTGGTTTTGTATTTTATTTCAATTCTTTTTCTTTGCAATGGCGGAGGAAAATTTAGTAGAGCATCAAGGTCAAGGGTTTTTTGGCTTGCTTGGGAAGAAGAAAGAAGAGAAGACACATTAGTAGCATAGACAAGGGCACGTGGCTAGTGTAGCTCCCCATGAGCAGGGAGACATAGGCGAGGCTCACCCTACGCCTATGTCTCATGACCATGTTGAGGAGGGAAAGTTCCATGGAAAAGGTGAGAAGAAGAAACATGAAGGGGGCCACACGGTTAAGTTGCATCGCACCAACACCTCTTCTTCTAGCTCTATAAGTTTTACATTCCATTTTTTGTAACTAAAGATAGATTACTTTCATTATTCTTCATAAAAAGATCATACATTGCATTTTATCTTCCACTTTCTATAATGTTAGTAGTTTTTTCATTTGGATCTGATCAAATTAATTTTTTTATAGTCTAGTGATGAGGAAGAAGATGAGAATGAGGAGAAGAAGAAGAAAAAGAAGGGTAGACTAGATTGAAAGACAAGAGAAAGCTTCCCATCTGACATGAAAAGAAAGAGGAAGATTACAGTCATGGAAAGGATGAAGAATAGGGCAAAAAGAAGGGTTTGATATATAAGATCAAAGAGAAGCTTCTTGGACACCACAAAGAGGAAGAAAAAGAGCATTTAAAAGCAACTAGTTTTTTGGTTGGTTTTATCTTATGTTAAGTTGTGTGTAGCTATGCTTTGGTTTGAAGAATACTGTGGATTGTCTATATGTTGTGTTTATCTTCTATATGTAATAAGAATGTAATGGTTGATGTTTTTTTTTAATTTCAATGTTTTGTTGAGGAATTTGGAAGTGTACAAGGTTTTTATACCTGTAGTTTTTCCATAAAAAATTTGGACTGGCAGTTTACTTTATGCCCACTATATTTGCAAGGTTTTAGCACATAATCATTATAAATAAAAAAGTTAAACTAGTAGTATAAAAAAAGGAATTCATATTTAATGATAATAATCAACTTAATTTTGAGCAACTAAAATAAACAGCATATGATAACCATTGATAACCATTCCTTTGGGATTATTAATGTTTATGCCTCTAATGATGTTGTGGAACGCTTTGTGCTTTTGGGTTGGATTGTTGATTCATTGCCAATTGCTACTTGGTTATTGTGATGGGATTTCAATATAGTTGAAATGGTTGATGATAAAGATGGCATTTTGTCATTCAGATGGGTAGCTGGCCCATGGGAGGCATGGTTTTACATGCATAATAAATTGGGGCTCTTTGATCCCAATACTGGTCATCGCCATTCTCATTCTCTCTGGCACACTTGGTGTAATTACTGGGCTAGCTCTGATAGGATATTTAAGTGCCTTGATCGTGTCATGATCTCGGCTCAATCTTTCTTCTCTTTTGATAGCTCTTCGCTCCTAGTTAAGTCAGTTGATGTGAATTTTTCAGATCATTTCCCCATTTATTTTTGCATTGAATGGGAGACAAGACAGCCTCTGGCCTCTAAACATTGTTCTTTTTTAACATGTCTCTGCTTTCACATCATCCCATGTTGGCTCACATTTGTAGGGTTTGGAATTTGGAGTGTAGGCCACCACATAATAAAGGCTGGATTAATTTTGTGGAATGATGTTATCACTCGCATGGCTAGGTTTTTCCACATTTATGGGCGCTAGTTGGCCATATTTCATCGGTGGTCTTATAAGGCTACCATTGTCGACCTACGCTTAGCTACTGAGGTTCTAACAACCATCCCTTTCTCCTCATCATTGCAATTCAGGGTGGTAGAGTTAAGGCACAAAAACAACTTGTAGATAACTATGTTGCCAAAGGTGCACAAATTAAAGCCAAGTTGCACTAGTTAAAAATTGGAAATCGTGCCTCAAAGGAATTTTTCTTGGCCCTGCATGCCAGGAACTCTTGCCCAGGCATAAAAAAAATCAAAGATGGAATCCAGGTGCTTTCTGAGCTACCTAATATTCTTTGGGCCTTTGTTAGGCATTATGGACAAGTTTTCACTACTCAGGAATACACGCCAGAGTGACAACAAGCCCTTCAGGATTGCCTTGTTGTTGTGCCAAATAAGCTATCTTCAGCCCAAAAATATTTTTGCAAGTAGTTGCTCACTATTCAAGACTTGAAGGAAGACATTCATACCATGGCAGATGACAAGGCCCCGGGTGTTGATGGCTTCCCTTGTGAATTTTACAAGACCCTTTAGGATTGTGTTGGGAAACACTTACATAAATTCTATCTTGAGGCTTTTCATTCCAAAACTCTAGGTAATATAATTAATAAGGGAAATATTAAATTCATACCTAATCCTAGAGATCCCAAAGACATCTGTAACTAGCAACCTATCATGCTCCTCAACGTCTCTCAAAATTCATTGCTAAAGATTTGGCCTTGATGATTCGCCATATTTTTCCTCAGATTATGCGCCTAGAGCAAAATGGTTTCATTAAATCTAGATTTATTCTGGAAAACATTATTATCGTGTGGGAAGGTATGGAGTGGGTCAAGCATTCGAGTTAGAAAGCCATTTTTCTCAAAATTGATTTTGCTAAAGCCTATGACCGCATTGAGTGGACTTTCATTCTTTCCATGTTGAAACCCTTGGGGTTTGGGCCTAACTTCATTCAAGTCATCCAACATGCTTTATTGGTGCAGGAGCACCTTGACACAATTATGCCTCCTTGTGGAAATTTAGGAATTTGATTCAATTTTTGTGTTCTTACCTTGTATTAAGGTTATTTGAGTCATTTATCATTTATTTTAGGAGGTCATTTAAGGAAATGTTAAAATATGCCAATGTATCCAAAAGTTGTCAACACAAAAGTTCAAAATTGCAAAAAAAATGTAAAAAGTTGCATTAAGCAACAATTAGTTGTTAAGAGGTCATTAGAGACTAAACATAAGTGGGAAGTTGGAAATCAGTTGGAAACTGATTATTCATGTTGTAATTTCTTTAAAAATACTCTTTGTACATTCATAAGCTTGTGGGTGATTGAAATTTTGAAATGGAATAATAGAAAGCATAGTTTTCTATAATTTTCTTCAGAAAATTCACAGTTTCTAGACTTTGTACGGATTTTTATGGCTTCAAATGATGAAATAAATATTTTTAAGTGTTAGAGGGAACAATCACCTTCCATTTTCAATTCGTTTCATGCAGATTGGTTCATTTTTAAAGAAGTTATGCTATTTTTTTGTAAAAATAGTCTAAATTCTGATCTAGGGTAACAGTTTGCAGTAAAATTCATGTTTCTCAAAATTTAACCATTGTATTTTGCTAAAAATTGGAGAAAATGTCTACAATGATATATTCTAAAGTCTCACTAGAGACATTGGATTAATTTCTTGATATGTGAAAGTTATAAGTGACTGTTTGCATGCATATCTGGTTATTTCAATCTAATTTGTAACAAAGAAGTTCGGACAACAAGTATGTGTTCCAAAACAAGTGTACCTAAAAATGAAATATGTTTTTAAAGGCTGAAATGGGTGCTCAAAAATGTATTTATTTTTTTGAGATTCAATCTGGTTTGAAAATTACACCCGATTTAGTGTTTTGATTCCCTTCAAGCAAAATTTGAGTTTTTGGTGTAAATAATTGGTAAATCTGATAAAACAGAGAAATAAGGTTGTGTAATTGGTTTATTTCTATCAAAATGATGATTTTGAAGATGTATGAAGGTTTTGTTTGAGTTTTATAAAGGTTTAGGGTCAAGGTTGGAGAGTTGGGCGGCTTTGTAGCCATGAAGAAATTCAAAGAAATTGAAGTGATTTTCGTAAGGGGTTGAATGAGAATTGTTTGAAGTATTGTTGTTTCTTCCTTTGCATCTGCATTAAATTGGTATCAGAGCCCAGGAAAGATATGGGCTGATAAATTGGTTGTGTTTTGTTGGTTGTTTGCAGCAAAGTGAGTTGTGAAGCAAGGAGGAATCTTGCTTGAGAGGATGGAGAACTTGAGAAAGCATTTGCAAGCAGAGGAAGAGAGAAAGAAGAAGAAGAGACAAGCCAATTTTGATAAAGAGATTGCTAAGATTAAACAAGATATGAAAAGGATGGATAGAGAGTTCCTATAATCCATAAAGAAGATAGAACAACAGATGAAGCACTTAATGAGTTGGCACTTGAAAATACACAAGAAAGTTTCATGGCCTATTCACAAGATAATCAAAAAGAGGAAAAAGAAAATCAAAATGAAAGAACAAGAATCCTTCGAAGATGCAAAGGAATACTTTATTGAAGAAGAATTTGTAGATAATCCAAGCCATGAAGATGAAGAGAAGATCAAAAGCATATACTTGATTCCAAAGGTTAAGGACATTGAGTTGGTTAAGGGAATGATCATGGATGAATTGTTCATAGAGGTTTGCAAGGAGTTGTAGCATGATGGAGGTATCATGATTGTCACCTTATATTATTTCATTGTGTTACTAATGCTTTGGACAAAGGATTGTTTGCAAGTTGAAGGACAAAGGGAAAATCATGGTTTTGAGATGTATGGAGTAAGGCATATGATTTCAAAGGGGAAGCATGGTAGATCACTAATTTGCATGGAAAAATTTAAACCAAAGGTGAAGATGACGGTGATTAAGAGCAAGTAAAATCAGTGGTAGAGCATAGAAGGATGCAATTTTTTGGAGAACATCAATCCAAGTGGACTTGGATTCTTTTCTTGGTCGGGAGTATGGTGTAGGAGCACCTTGACACAATTATGCCTCCTTGTGGAAATTTAGGAATTTGATTCAATTTTTGTGTTCTTACCTTGTATTAAGGTTATTTGAGTCATTTATCATTTATTTTAGGAGATCATTTAAGGAAATGTTAAAATATGCCAATGTATCCAAAAGTTGTCAACACAAAAGTTTAAAATTGCAAAAAAAATGTAAAAAGTTGCATTAAGCAACAATTAGTTGTTAAGAGGTCATTAGAGACTAAACATTAGTGGGAAGTTGGAAATCAGTTGGAAACTGATTATTCATGTTGTAATGTCTTTAAAAAAACTCTTTGTACGTTCATAAGCTTGTGGGTGATTGAAATTTTGAAATGGAATAATATAAAGCATAATTTTCTCTAATTTTCTTCAGAAAATTCACAATTTCCAGACTTTGTACGGATTTTTACGGCTTCAAATGATGGAATAAATATTTTTAAGTGTTAGAGGGAACAATCACCTTCCATTTGCAATTCGTTTCATGCAGATTGGTTTATTTTTAAAGAAGTTATGCTAGTTTTTGTAAAAACAGTCTAAATTCTAATCTAGGGTAACAGTTTGCAGTAAAATTCGTGTTTCTCAAAGTTTAACCGTTGGATTTTTCTAAAAATTGAATAAAATGTCTATACAGATATCCTCTAAAGTCTCACTGGAGCGATTGGATTAATTGTTTGATATGTGAAAGTTATAAGTGACTGTTTGCATGCATATCTGGTTATTTCAATCTAATTTGTAACAAAGAAGTCCAAACAACACGCATGTGTTCCAAAACAAGTGTACCTAAAAATGAAATATTTTTTTAATGGCCAAAATGGGTGCTCAAAAATTTATTTATTTTTTTGAGATTCGATCTGGTTTAAAAATTACACCCGATTTAGTGTTTTGATTCCCTTCAAGCAAAATTTGAGTTTTTGGTGTAAATAATTGGTAAATCTGATAAAACAGAGAAATAAGGTTGTGTAATTGGTTTATTTCTGTCAAAATGATGATTTTGAAGATGTATGAAGGTTTGGTTTGAGTTTTATAAAGGTTTAGGGTCAAGGTTGGAGAGTTGGGCTTTGTAGCCATGAAGAAATTCAAAGAAATTGAAGTGATTTTCGTAAGGGATTGAATGAGAATTGTTTGAAGTATTGTTGTTTCTTCCTTTGCCTCTGCATCATTTACTCAGGTGCCTCTACTTGTATTACCATTAATGACTACCAATCTTTTGTTTTTGGTCTTTTCTACTCTATTCGGCAAGGATGTTTGCCTGCTCCTTCTCTTTACGTGCTTGTTGCCGAAGGATTTGGCTATTTATTGGCCAATGTGGTTTCTCTACAATGTGTGAGAGGCATTTCCCTACCTAACTCCCAAGCTCAACTTGTTAATGGCCATTTTGTTGATGACTCTTTCCTCACCCTTTTGGAGGAAGAGAATAATATTAAGGTGACCCTTGAATGTCTTCACATTTTTTGTCTTGCGTCTAGTTTCACCATTCAATGGCATAAAAATTTGTGTTATAGGCAATCTATTTTTCCAACTCCTCACTAGTTTCAGTAGTAGGGTTGGAAACGGATTGAGCCAAGGGAAATCTTTAAATTTTTTGGGAATTTCCTTCGCCTTCCAAGCCTCTCTAGTTGAGTTGTGGCAAGTTGTGCTCTCCAAGATTGACAAAAGTTGGCCTATTGAATTACCAAGCCTCTTTCTTTGGTAGGGAAATTTCAAGTTTGTTCTAATATTTTGGCTGCTACGCATGTTTATTACCCCTCTTATTGGGCTCCTTCTAAGGCTGCCTATGCCAAGCTCAAAAAGCTTCTTCGAGACTTTCTTTGGGCCTTTGTGGAGTCCCATAGAGGTTTTTGTTGGATTTTGTTGATATGTGGTTGTCATTGATGTCAACACTATTAGCATTAATGTATTTTAGGTTGTATATTTCGAGGATATTGAGAAAATTGTAATAGAAGTTGTAGGTTGTTAGTGGTGCAGTGAAGTTCATGTTGTTGCCTAGCTCAGTATGTTGTTGATCAGAGGTTGTGGACTAAAGGGTTTATTGTTGAGTATATCTAGTTTATCCACTGGAAGTTTTAGAGATCTGCATGAAGATTTGATCATGTTATGAGTAGTTGTGCTCTGACAGTTATTCTATTGTTTCAGTTGGTGTTCTTCAATGAAGATGATGTGATTATATAGTAAGTTGAGTTGTAGTGGTTGCTTCTTAGGTGATTCATTATGCTCGTGGATGTTTCTAGATCATTCTCTATTTGTGTTGTAGGTCTACATTGATCGTTGTACTCGTGATTGGTGATTTTTTTTTGCATGTTCATGTTTTTCATGATCACGGCCAATAGGGTGATTGTAGCGTGTTGTGGATCTTTGAGGAATAATTTGTGAAAGTGTCGCATGCATGGGAATATTATTTTGGGTCTTCATTATGTCTTGGTCAACTATGCTTTGTTTGCATTGAAAAATGATTTATTAATTTGGGCCGACAGTTTGTACATGTTTTATACTTTGTTTTGGCAACATGTGGTTGATGTAATTCTGAGTTGTGAATATATAAGAGCGATTTTTTGTGCGATGTTAAGTATGCAAGTGTGTGTGTTGATAGCATATGTGTGAATAATGTTCTAATCATTTGAAGGCAGAAGTAAAGTGTTAAGAAGATTGAGCGAAGTGTGAAGAATAATTTTTGTGCTTAGCCGGAACTGTAATCAGGCATTAAAAAATGCCATTTTCTCAGTTCAAAATCCTGCAGATGTAATTTGATTTTTTTTGTAAGATAGTGTGTCTTCCTTGGGAAGTGATCCTTTTTGTATTTGAGCTATGAGCTCTAGGCAGCGTTCCTAACTGCATGTGCATTCCCATTCATTCTTCGTTATACTTTTAACAGGGTATAATCTTGTGCACTAACCTCCATCGTGGTTTTTCCCCTAATAGGGTTTCCACATAAAAATCTTGGTGTTATGTGTGTTTATGATGTTGTGATGGTTTGTGCTTTCATGTTAATTTATTACATTTGAGAATAAGTTGAATAAGTTTAATAAGTTTAAATTTTTGTGACAATTGATTCACCCCCCTGTCAGTTGTCTGCCCTTGTGTTGCCAACAATTGGTATCAGATCCTAGTTCCTTGGAAGAAGTTTAACAGCTTGGGGAAGATCCGGGAAAGTGATTCAATGGATTCAAGCAGTCTTCAACAACAACTTTTGGTGGCCCTAGATGATCTTGATCAATCCAAATATGAAGTCTAGGAATTGCAAGCAAGCCTTATGAATGTTGAGAAATTAATTCAATCACTAAAAGACAAAATCAATGAACCAAAAGAAAAGAGAAAGGAACTTTGTAATCAGCTCAAGTAGAAAGAAAGTAAAAGCATGGAAGATGAACACCTGAATCAAACCTTGAAGGAGAAGACAGAAGAATGTGAAAAGCGCACTAGAGAAAATAATGTTGTAAAGCATGAGATGGAATCTATTATGATGAGGATGACCATGGAGATTGAAGACAGGAAGAAGAATGAAGAGAATATTGCTTAGTCCTTGAATGAAAAATCTGAGGAATGCAGTAGAATTAATGATAATTTCATGCAACTAGCTCTTGATTTGCAACAATCTAGAGACAATGAAGAAGAACTTAAAATACATATTGCTACCTTGAGAGATGAACTTGCTATTGCAAATGAATACAAGGAGAAGTTCAAGACTAGCTCAGCCAAGCTTGATGAACTAATTAAGAGTCAGAAGATTGAAGGTAACAAGTGAGGTCTTGGATATGAGAAAGGAGAAAGTTATGGATTTGGACAAAGGAATTTCAGGAAAAGAAATCAAATGAACAAAGTTGGAAGGTATCTAGTAAGACAACCTAATGCTCAAAGGTTCAATGGATATTGTTTTGTTTGCAATTAATTTGTTCATATGGCTGCTCAATTTATAAGTAGAATGAATCAAAGTGATCCATCATTCTTCAATCAGTGTTTCAATTGCAATAAGTATGGTCATAAGTCAGTTGAATGAATAAATATGTCAAACAAATTTTTCAATAGAGATGTCAGATGTTATACCTACAACAGATTTGGTCATATTTCTAACCAGTGCAGATCAAGAGAAAATCAATGGAATAATTGGTCTGGATAAAGAAATATTGTGTGCTACAACTGTAACAAATCTGGTCACATTGCTAGATTATGTTGGAGCAAGAAAGGTCCAATAAATCAAAGGAAAAACATGTAAAAGGATGAAAAGGGAAAAGGAAAAGTCACTACAAATGAGATCAAGAAGCAAATGAAGAATACATGGGTGAAGAAGAGTCCTTCTGATACAGGAAATGGTTCTGCACCGGAATCTAGTTTTCTTAATTCCTCCAGGAATTAGGTTATGGCCTATGTCCTAGGGGGAGTTCTCAAGAAAATATTTTAACCCACTTGTCAGTAGTTGATACCGGAATGTGGTAGCTAACAATGATTGCATTAGTGATGTGCAGATGTTTTGGGATCTTTTGTGGAGGAGATTTGTGCAAAATTGAAGGTTCGTAGAAGAATTTTCTCACAGTCTATGAAAATAAGGTATCCAGATGACTTAGGGAAAAAAAATTTATTGTGATGAAAAATTTAGGTGTGAGAATGATAAAAAGTCATTTCTATACCTCATCTGTCACATTGCACTTTGAGAAGAAAAAGGTTGCAGAGGTCTGCAAATGAAATTTGGCATAATTCAAGTTGTCAGTTAAAAAAAGCATTGTATGGACTCAAGCAAGCCCCTAGAGCATGGTATGCCAAACTGGACAAGTACTTGTTAAATCTTGGATTTAATAAAGGTACTGCTAATAGTAATTTGTATTTCAAGATTGATCATGATAAAGAGTTGATTATTGAAGTCTTTGTTGATGATATCATTTTTGGAGGAGATGATAATTTGTGCATGAAGTTTGTTGATGAGATGAAGAGTGAATTTGAAATGTCTATGATTGGAGAAATGAAATTCTTTCTGGGATTGCAAATTACTCAACTAGATGGTGGGATTTTTATATCTCAGTCCAAGTATGTGAAAGAATTGTTGAAGAAGTTTGGTGTGGAAAATTCAAAGCCAATCAATATACCCATGGTGACCGGATGTAAGTTGACACAAAATGGCGATTCTCCTAAGGAAAATCAGACTAGATACATATCTATGATTGGTGGATTGCTCTATTTAACTCAAACCAGACCTGTTATCATGAATGTTGTATGCATTTATGCTATATTTCAAGCTAATCCTAACGAATCTCATGTGACAACTGTGAAGAGAATTTTCAAATACTTGAAGAGGATAGTTTATTTTGGCCTATGGTATCCTAAAGATGATGATTTGACCTTGAGTACCTTTACTGATGCTAATTGGGAAGGAGATGTGGATGATAGAAAAAGTAGTAGTGGTAGTGCATTCTTCTTGGGAAAGAAGTTGGTGTCATGGTTAAGTAAAAAAGCGGAATTCTATTTCCTTATCTACTGTAAAGGCAGAATACATTGTTGCTGCTAAAAATTGTACTCAAGTGTTGTGGATGAAGCAAATGTTGAAAGATATCAGTGTAGTGTATGATGAGCCTATTTCTATATTCTATGGAAATTCAAGTGCAATTAACATTTCTAAGAATCTGGTGTTGCATTCAAAGACCAAGCATATATATATCAAGTTTCACTTTTTGAGAGAGAAGGTGAGTGAAAAGGAAGTCAGACTGGAGTATGTGCCTACTAAGGAATAGATTGCAGACATCTTTACCAAGTTGTTGCCTAAGGATACTTTTGAGTATCTTAGTGGGAAGCTAGGGGTGATTACCCCTCCTAATCAGAACTAAAGATGCATTATCTTGCATCATTCTGTGTACTTAATAGTCATATCTTATGATATAGATTGATGTTGTGGTGGCTGATACTCAAGGGGAGTAGTCAAATGTTCATATATGTGGTTCAGAGAAGAGAAAGATATAAATTAACTTTTTCATTGATGTCAAAGGGGGAGAAGATTCATGTGAAAAAATTTGTGGAGAAAAGAGTTAGAATCAAAGGGGGAGTAAGTGCTAAGAAAGAGTTGTGTTGATGGTGTTTTTCACACCATGTGTTGCCATCGATGCCAAAGGGGGAGATTGTTGGATGTTTTTGATATGTGGTTGTCATTGATGTCAACACTATTAGTATTAATGTATTTTAAGCTGTATATGTCGAGGATGTTGAGAAAATCATAATAGAAAAAGTTGCAGGTTGTCAGTGGTGCAATGAAGTTCATGTTGTTGTCTAGCTTAGTATGTTGTTGATCAGAGGTTGTGGACTAAAGGGTTTAATGTTGAGTATATCTAGTTTATCCACTGGAAGTTTTAGAGATCCACATGAAGATTTGATTGTGTTATGAGTAGTTGTGCTTTGACAATTCTTTTTTTTTCTTCAGTTGGTGTTCCTAAATGAAGATGATGTGATTATAGTAAGTTGAGTTGTCGTGAATGCTTTGTTAGCTCTCAAAAACACAGGAAAAATACCTCAAGAGGTTTCCAATCTCTTGATACATTTCAGGGTAATAGACAAGGCAAAATGATTTAGACCTTCTACTCTTCAAGTGTTGCCAGACCTAGGCGGGTGTACCTATAACAATGAAGTAGACTTGACCAATGTTTTTTCCTTTAAAGTGATTTACCCACAATGGCAAATAGGAGTCGATAAATGAGTTTTATTTTGGTACAAATTGTATAAGCAATATCAAGGCTAAAATCTAATGTGTTCATATGAAAAAATGAATGAAACTAAATAGTGGAATGGTAGAGACTAGTGCCTTATTGGGTGTACGAAGTCAAATAAAAATCTGAAATGAGTAACTTCTTTTTGGCAGAAACTCAAATTGTTTGGCATATAGGTTTATGTTTATAACCGGTATAAACATGCAAGAATGTGATTACCATGTTCTTCTTAATGATCCAAATGAGATTCCCTAATTACTATGATCGACTAAAAGGATTTAATCTCTCCTTGAAAGAACCAATTAATCCAACCATACAGATACAGCAAGTGTGCACTGATAAACTAAAAAATATCCTTGATATATCAGTTTAAATAATTAGAAAACATCAATCTTGGAGACAAATTCAACAATAATTTCAATTAACACAACAAACAATTGATACCAGAAAAATGTCACCACATCAAATGAATTCAATTGAAATCTCCATTATTTCAAACATGCATCATAGTCTCAAAATTGTAAACATTTTGTATCCTACTGTATTTTTTACTCACTTTCTCCTCTCCCCCCTTTTTACAATCGAAAATGAACATTTATACATCAGTATTTCAAAGGAAGCGTCCTTTCGTATTCAAATCTCGGTGATTTTTTATATTCGAGCTTTTACCAATATTCACTAGATACCCGCTATGACATCCTGCCACCTCCCCAACACTCTGAGTCTCTCCAACTATCAATAGATCATATATCGCCACGGTGTCATGTAGTTTGACTGTTGTTCTAATTCTCCCCAATGTTTTACCCCTTTGGTCTCAAGTGTATCGCTATGACTCTCGCCGATGAAAACTATCGTTGTGACTTAGGGAGTCGGAAAAACGTTCCACAACTTACTTTGTGTCTTGTTGAGACATCTCCTTTAGTTCATTTTCTGATTGTCGAGACTTAACAATTCTCCTGCCGATGGAAAAACACCCGGTGTGACCTTCCTAGCTCTCACCGATGAATTTTGTCTCGCTGATGACCAATCCCTCCAAATGTGTCACCAAGTCTTTACCAATACAACACTTGTCGCTGTGACATAGGGGGTCGGTAAGACTCCCTGACTTCATCCTGATGACAACAACATAAAACTTCCTCTGAACATTTTGCTAAGACCAAGTGAATACTTTGGGACATTACATCAAAGACGTAAGTCTGGCCGATGAATTTCATTATCGGAAAGACCATGAATATCGCTAAGTCCACTTACCGAAGTATTTCCATTATAACAATATGGTAAGTTGGCAAGACTTCCTCGAACTCACCCCAATGACATTATACTACCAATAGGATCTACCTCTACTTTATCAGCAAGACTGAATGAATGTTGCAAGATGCTACTCCAATGGCTCTTATCTCGCTGACATAGCTCTTTATATTTCATTGGTAAGACACATATATGCTCACTGTGACTCACCTCGATAACTATTGTCTCGCCGATAGGACCCTACTATCACTGAGATTGTGCATTACCTCTTGCCGATATCAATCGTCAGATGAAAACTTATTAGTATGACATTCCTGATCTCTTGTCAATAGACTGCAAAAGACACATGTTAGTATGAAATACTTTATGGATCAATGAGACCTACATCATGTTATGCCGATATGGTTTATACATTGAAATACTCAAGGTTAGATGAATTCTATGGGACCACATGATAGAATATGGGAAAATATTTTATGAAGAGAGGATTCATGTGCTTATGGTATGGACTTCTTAGGAAACTTATGGGTACAAACAGCCATAAAATTTTCAAAATTTTAAAGTTCTAATAGTGCCTCCGTCTGGGGATGAATGATTGTGAGATCATTGCAAGGATCCAGATTTTTGGGAGAGCAGACCAAACTTTCATGGTTATGGACTAGTGAGCAAGATGGAATGAATGGAAATGGAGATGAACATGACCCTATACTACTGTACATGGAAAGATTTATTTTAAAAGAAGGAATTTCAGGATTGTCCATGTACTAGCAATTCTTGTTCCTTTTATTTCCTAGACTATTATGCATGGAAGAGAAATTTGAGAGGATTGTCAAGAGTTGTGCATGCACTGGTAACCCTTAATCCTCAGTATTCCTTTGGCAACAAAATAAGACTTCATTTTGGTAATTGATGGCTCCAGGACACCCAAAAGAAAGGCCCATACTTTCCTCTGTCATAAATTTTATTCTAATTTGAACTCAGTGAACTTCTCTTGAAAGTATTCATGTCATCCTCCTTGCTACTCTTGCTGTCATAAAGATACTTGCAACTCTTTTCCCCATTCCAATTTGGGTCATGCATAATGAAATGATATCCCTGCTGATTTGAAAACTGAAAAAATTCTTTATTCATCATATAACTGAGATTAATCTGCACAAGCAATTCGCAATCGTAATGCAACCAAGGAATACAACTTTCATGTACATGAGGAAGGAAAAAATCATGATCATCTGTGTCACTCATCTCAATATTTGAATGCTTCTCACACAAATCTAAATGCTCTATCATATCAACACTATTTGAGACAAACAACTCTGAAACCTTTTGCACCTCTTCCATATCACCATTTGGAGATGACACTGAATTATGACTCATATCTTCAATATCATGCATATATGAACCAATCAATGCTAGACTCCTATCATCCTTTGTATGCAAGTAAATGTCTTCTCCAAATGAGTCAAAAATTTCTACATCACATACCTCTTCTCGATCAACTTTAAAGGTTTCTGCATCATTTCGAGAAATGCACTAGGAGTCATATGAATCATTGCACAAAGAACTTTCACTATCAAAACGAATGTAGGCTGGACACAGGACTTCAGAATCACCTTCATGTGCACATCTCTGGTATTCAAGAGTTAGCATATCTGAAATTTGCTCACTGCTAAGTGAACACATTTCTTCTTCCATATCTTCCATTATTTCTCCCTCTTCTTGATCTCCATAAGAGTTGAAAATATCTCCTTGTTGTAGATCATGATTCACATGATTTTCCTCAAAATATTCCTCATTGTGGCATGATACATCCTCATCATGGAGGGGATTCGAAACCACAAATAAATCATTCTCTTTATTATCAACTGTGTCCCTATATTTCTCAACTGTAGCTGGAGGTATTATTTGTTCACTGTCAAATGGACCCACATTTTCAATTGCTTCTTCTTGATCACCACAAGAACTGCAAGAGTTGCCCCATTGTAAGTCAAAATCCACAAGTTCATCTTCACAATCTGAATATTCATTAGATCCATCATAACATGAATTTCCTTCCTTGTCACGGTCTATTATGCAAGAGAGATCTCTTGTATCTTCATCTTCATCATGCAGGCTATCATATGAATCATTCTGACATGCACATGTCTCATCTTCTATTGGCCGCATTGTTTGATCAATTTCTCTATACTCATCAGAAATACAACTATTGGATTCAACATTGATAGTGTTTACATACCTTATCCTCTCCATGGCATCAATAAATTTATTCACTTGATCAAAGGCATGTTGTATAGATGATTCTAGCCAATAAGTTGATTCAGGTTTCCAAACTCTTATGAATTGTGCAACAAAAAGGGGTCTTGTAGGCTTACAATTAGGAGGTAATTGCATAGAGATATTTATCATCCTGTTGTATAGAGAGATTTTATCTTCTCCTTCATGTATCCTTATGTTAAGAAACGCATCAAAGGGGTAAATTCCACATTATGCTTCTACGATGGAATCTTCACTTTGAGCATGTACATACTCATCTTCTTCCTCCTCAAACTACTAGTTTTGGCCTACATCTTACCATAGGTTTTGACTATCACTTCTACATGGGTTGGGATTGCATTGCACTTGACATTGATATGGATTTCCTCCATTGTGAATATTTCAAATTGTATTATCAAGCACTTGTGGGCTCCATTGCCTATATGCACTTGTGTATTCATTCTTATTACAGAATTCTCTTGATTGTAACATTTTTTGTTTCAATTGTAGTGTTTCTTTGTCCAATTGCAGCTGTTGCTTTTTCAATTCTTTAATTTCTCTTATCAACTGTTGCCTTCTAAAATATTCTTTTGTTCCATACACAAATTGTCTATCCATTCTTCATCAAGTTTTTACCAGAGTCACCACCTACTTTTCCAAAAGTAGGAAAATGATTCTTTTGAAATTATTTTTGATTTTCCCCAGCAAAATATCCTCACTCCAAATGTGAAATTTATATTGACTCTTTAAATGGAAAGGCTGGAATCGAATTTTCTGAAGTTTTTCCCCAGCAGAGTCACTAATTTGTTAAGTGTGTGACTCGAATGGGGAGTGCAAATGAAACAATTGTGAACCTTTGGTTAAAGACCAATTTTAGAACTGTATTGACTCTATGGATGGATAGGCTAGAACTGGATTTTTTGATGCTTGTCCCCAGCAGAGTCACCAATTTGTTAGCTCTCAAAACACAGGAAAAATACCTCAAGAGGTTGCCAATCTCTTGATACAGTTCAGGGTAACAGACAAGGCCAAATGATTTAGACCTTCTACTCTTCAAGTGTTGCCAGACCTAGGCTGGTGTACCTATAACAATGAAGCAGACTTGACCATTTTTTTTTCTTTTAAAGTGATTTACCTACAATGGCAAATAGGAGTGGATAAATGAGTTTTATTTTGGTACAAATTGTATAAGCAATATCAAGGCTAAAATCTAATGTTTTCATATGAAAAAATGAATGAAACTAAATACTGGAATGGCAGAGACTAGTGCCTTATTGGGTGTACGGAGTCAAATGAAAATCTGAAATGAGTAACTTCTTTCTAGTAGAAACTCAAATTGTTTGGCATATAGGTTTAAGTTTATAACTAGTATAAACATGCAAGAATGTGATTACCAAGTTCTTCTTAATGATCCAAATGAGATTCCCTAATTACTATGATCGACTAAAAGGATTTAATCTCTCCTTGAAAGAACAAATTAATCCAACCATACAAATACAGCAAGTGTGCACTAATAAACTGAAAAATATCCTTGATATATCAGTTTAAATAATTAGAAAACATCAACCTTGGAGACAACTTCAGCAATACTTTCAATTAACACAACAAACAATTGATACCAGAAAAATGTCACCACATCAAATGAATTCAATTGAAATCTCCATTGTTTCAAACATGCATCATAGTCTCAAAATTGTAAACATTTTGTATCCTACTGTATTTTTTACTCGCTTTCTCCTCTCTCCCCTTTTTACAATCGAAAATGAACATTTATACATCAGTATTTGAAAGGACCATCCTTTCATATTCAAATCTTGACGATCTATTGTAGTCGGGCTTTTACCAATAATCAATAGATACCCGCTACGATGTCCTACTGCTTCCCCAACACTCTGAGTCTCTTTGAATGTCAATAGATCATATATCACCATGGTGTCATGCAGTTTTCCCATCGTTCTGAGTCTCCCCAACATTTTATCCCTTTGGTTTCAAGTGTATCGCTATGACTCTCGCCGATGAAAACTATCGCTGTGACTTAGGGAGTCAAAAAAACGTTCCACAACTTACTTTGTGTCTTGTCGAGACATCTCCTTCGATTCATTTTCTGATCGCCGAGACTTAACAATTCTCCTGCCGATGGAAAAACACCCAGTGTGGCCTTCCTAGCTCTCACCGATGAAGTCTGTCTCGCTGATGACCAATCCCTCCAAATGTGTCGCCAAGTCTGTACCAATACAACACTTGTCGCTGTGACATAGGGGGTCGGTAAGACTCCCTGACTTCATCCTAATGACAACAACATAAAACTTCCTCTGAACATTTCGCTAAGACCAAGTGAATGCTTTGGGAGATTACACCGACGACTTAAGTCTGGCCGATGAATTTCATTATTGGCGAGACCACGAATATCGCTAAGTCCACCTACTGATGTATTTCCGTTATAGCGATATGGTAAGTCAACAAGACTTCCTTGAACTCACCCGAATGACATTATACTACTGACAGGATCTACCTCTGCTTTATCAGCAAGACTAAATGAATGTTGCAGGACGCTACTCTAGTGGCTTTTGTCTCATCAACATATATCTTTATGTTTCATCAGTAAGACACATATTTTCTCTCTATGACTCACCTCGATAACTGTTTTATCACCAAAAGGACCCTGCTGTCGCTAAGGCTGTGCATTGCCTCTTGCCGATATCAATCCTCAGATGAAAACTTATCGATATGACATTCCTGATCTCTTGTCAATAGACTGCAAAAGAAACACATTAGTATGAAATACTTTATAGATCAGTGAGACCTGCATCATGTTATGTGGATATGGTTTATACATTGAAATACTCAGGGTTAGATGAATTCTATGGGACCACATGATAGAATATGGGAAAATATGTTATGAAGAGAGGATTCTTGTGCTTATGGTATGGACTTCTTAGGAAACTTATGGGTACAAACAGCCATAAAATTTTCAAAATTTTATAGTTCTAACATGCTTCTAAGGTGATTCATGAAAATATTTTTTTGGGTCTTTATTATGTCTTGGTTGACTATGCTTTGTTCGCATTGATTATGTATTGGGAGATTACACTGACGACTTAAGTCTGGCCGATGAATTTCATTATTGGTGAGACCATGAATATCGCTAAGTCCACCTACTAATGTATTTCCGTTATAGCGATATGGTAAGTCAACAAGACTTCCTTGAACTCACCCGAATGACATTATACTACTGACAGGATCTACCTCTACTTTATTAGCAAGACTGAACGAATGCTGCAAGACGCTACTCTAGTGGCTCTTGTCTCATCGACATATATCTTTATGTTTCATCGGTAAGACACATATTTTCTCTCTATGACTCACCTCGATAACTGTTTTATCACCAATAGGACCCTGTTGTCGCTGAGACTGTGCATTGCCTCTTGCCGATATCAATCCTCAGATGAAAACTTATCGATATGACATTCCTGATCTCTTGTCAATAGACTACAAAAGAAACACGTTAGTATGAAATACTTTATAGATCAGTGAGACCTGCATCATGTTATGTGGATATGGTTTATACATTGAAATACTCAGGGTTAGATGAATTCTATGGGACCACATGATAGAATATGGGAAAATATGTTATGAAGAGAGGATTCTTGTGCTTATGGTATGGACTTCTTAGGAAACTTATGGGTACAAACAGCCATAAAATTTTCAAAATTTTATAGTTCTAACATGCTTCTAAGGTGATTCATGAAAATATTTTTTTGGGTCTTTATTATGTCTTGGTTGACTATGCTTTGTTCGCATTGAAAGATTATTTATTAATTTGGGCTAACATTTTGTACATGTTTTATATTTTGTTTTTGCCAACGTGTGGTTGATGTAATTCTGAGTTACGGATGTTAGTGTAGGTTTTTATTTCCTAGTTGGGATATTTATTTTCCATTTATTACTAGTTTTTTCCTACACCTTTTATTAATCTTGCTTAGGTTAATAAAGCATGTTTAATTAGGTGAGAGGATTATGAGGTGTCACCTTCCTACATGTGAGCATCCATTATCTATCTTGGGAAGATACTTTGCTATCTTTAGTCTGATAGATGGTTGCTCCTCATTGGTCGGTGTTGCCACCTACACCCCTCCCTCTTGCCTATATAAACATGCTACCTAGCTTGTATTTTCATCAATATCGAATGTATTGTGTTGTTACTCTGCCATTCTCTTGCTTTGAGCTCTTAATGCAATTTTGTCTCTTTGACTTTTGCATGTCTCTCGGAATTGTTGGTTTGCTTTCATTTGCATTTCAGTTTATGTAGCTTAGATCTCTCTTTCAGATTCTGGTTTTTAATCTTATTCAAGATTTATAATATGGTATCAAAGCAAGTTTTGTAAGGTTAGATTCTTTATAGAGATCTTGTAAAATTCTATATACTCTTCTCTTGCATTTTACTTAATGATCTAGAGAATCGGAAAGGATTTATGAAGATCCAGTAATCTTGTTTTTGTCAATTGGCTTGCATACTTTGTGTTTCAATTAGTATTGCACATTCCAGCATGCCTTTTCATGTTTTAGGTAGCTGATTCAACCTTTGCATGTCATTTTTTGGTTGCTGGGGTCGTTTTTTGTTGCTAAAGGCATCTATTTTACACTAGAGCTACATCTTTTGTACACCTACAAGAAAAATGCCATCTGGGTTTTGTTTGCCACATAAAAAAACCATCTGGGTACTTTTTAGTTTTTGCATGCAGTCTGTATATTTTTCAGAAACGAACTCAGAAAGCTTCAATCGTACCCCTCTTCGTTGGTAGTTGTAAATTTGAAGACAGTTTTCAAATGCTTCATTCTTGATCATACGGACTCCGTTTTTCACGAATTTTTTTTTTATCTTGGCTATTTTTTCGTGCTCTATGCACTAGTGTAGTTCTTTTTGATTTGGATGTAGAGATTTTTCAGAAATTACAGATTCTTAGTCATGACACTGCACAGTCCTCGTTTTGGGAACTTCGAAGAGGCATAACTTTTGCATAAAACCTCGGATCGAGGTGATTATTTTTTTGAAAGTGAATTTTTTTTCATGTAGCTTGCAGTGGTGTTGTTTAGTTTATTAGATTTTGTGCCTAAGTTGTATTTTCAGCATATGCTCCTTTTGAGGATCTGTAATAGCATTGAGATCAAGTCCACCCAGTATTTCTTGCTAGTGGTAATTGTAAACACACTAAATATAAAGTGCCAAATCAAATTTTCTTGGGGGGGGGTCTTTTGATTTAGTGAAAAAGGGGGGTTCATTGTGTTGACTCTTGTTAGCACAAATTCTCTTTTAGAAACATGATTTTATGCATCATGGTTAAAAAAATTTAATGGGGTTAATTGCAATGATGAACTGAGATAAATTTCCACTATTGGGGTTTATTCATGGATATTAGTAATGAATTTCACAAATCTGTTGTAAGGCTAAATTCAGAGAACTATTTTTCTTGGAAGAAAGGGATAAAGAATCAATGCCTTGAGCAAGATCTACTACCCTATCTCCTTGGACTTGTTCCTGAGCCAAGCAACTATGATAAGAACAATGCATGGTTTAACAATAATGGCATGGTCTATGGACTAATATGTCTTACTATATCTAAGGATATTTTGCATCATATTGAGCATACTAAGTGCCCTTTCACTGCATGGACCATCATCCAACAGTTGTATGGAGACATTGAATCTCCATTTGAAAGTGATGCTTCCTTGGATGACCAAGCACCTACTAAGATTCATGATACCTCTTCTCAAGTGGAAATATCTTTATTGGATGATTAGGGGTAAGTGCACAAAGTTGAGTCCACGAAACGTGGAAGTTTTTACATTAGGCAAAAAAATGAATTCAGCTTGCAAAAAAGGGGATCCCGCTTTTTAATAAACGGGATCCCGTTTTTAAAAAGCAGGATCCCGTTTTTAGAAAATGGGATCCCGTTTTTAGAAAACGGGATCCCGTTTAGCTTCGGGATCCCGAGCCTAAGTTTAAAAAACGGGATCCCATTTTTGGAAATTTCCATTTATGGAAAATTTTCAAAACGGGATCCTGTTTTGAAATTTTTCCAAAATGGAAAGTTTTAAACGGATCCCGTTTTGAAAATTTCTGAAAATGGAAACTTCCAATTTTTGAAAAATTTCTATTTTCGAAAAGTTTTCAAAACGAGATCCCGTTTTGAAAACTTTCCATTTTTGGAAATTTTCGTTTTTGGAAGAATTTCAAAATGGGATCTCATTTCATAGAACCATAAAAAATGGTTTTTTTATGAAACAGAATCCCGTTTTGAAATGGGATGCCGTTTTTTAATGAAACGGGATCCTATTTTAAAACGCAATCCCGTTTTTTAAATTATGAATTTTTGAGTAGGTTTTTTGGCTTGTTTTTTGGTTCAGGAAATGGCTTGGGAACCCGAACCTAAGCTTTGGACCTAGTTTGACCTGCAACTTGAAGGTCCTGTTAATGTTATAGGAAAATAATGACTTTGGACATATGTTTGAAGACCTATTTTGCAGAATTTTTTTACAAAATTAAAACCCATTATAGATGAGACAGTGCAGATTCCAAATATGTAATTTTTTTAATAATTTGATTTATTTTCTATTTTTCAATAAATTTCTAATGAAACTAGTCCATAAACTTGAATTATCAGGTTTTTTTAGTATTTTAATAACTTTTGATCAACATAACATTTTGACGAACGGATTGCACAAGAGCAAACTTGACAATTCTTTTCAGTTTAAAAAAAATTTCAAAAATGATAAGTTTAGGTCATCTTATGCGTGTCGTACACGACGATTTTTCAAAATGACAAATATGCCTAGTAAATATTTAATAAAAAGAAAATATTCAATAAAAAATTATAAAAAAATATTAAAAGCAAGCTTTAGTGAGTCACAAAACTTTTCCCAAAAGGATTTAGAAAAATATGATAAATTAGGTCAAAATATGGATGTCGTACACGTGCATGGTATGGTATAAAAAAGTGACTTTTAAACAGTGATTTTTAGAAACGCCTATTGAAAGTCAATTTTTACAATCTAGGTATTGAAATAAATTACATATTTGGAAACTAGACTCCGAGTACTACATTTTATGATTAGTGACTTTTTTGAAGATTCCATCTCTAAGTGCTTCAAATTTTAAGGTCAAATGTGTCAAATTCTGAAAATCAGGGAAAACACTTCCACTTTTTGGCCAAAAAGTGGACTGAACTTCTTGCACACACCCTTAGGTTATATGGTTGACATTCATTGATACCCCATCACCATCTACTATTGCTATTTCAAATTCCAATATTGCTTCTTTGAAAGTTTCTAGTGATTCTTTGCAGCAGGACATTCATTGTCTTTCAAATTCAGCTTGGGATGATCTCTTGACAAGTATTTCAAACTTGTTTATGGAGACACATATTGCAGATTTGGAGGACATCATTGATGATATTCATCTTCTCTATAATGAAGTAAAATTTTCTTCAGATGTTGTGAGGGATCACCTTGACCTCCTCCTCATTCTCTACATGATCATTCCCTACAGTTTGACATGAGTGTGGATACTTTGGATCATCATTTGGAGAAGATATCTTCAGAAGAGATACTTGAGTCTTTGGGTTATGCTCTACATCAATCTCTAGGAGATTTTGATTTGTCATCTTCAGCAGTGTGGCCTAGAACACCTAATTTGATTGTGGCAGCTTTCAACATCAACATGGGAATAATTGAGTCAACTTCAAATACTTCATTAATCTTGCATGTTCTTCCTACTTATTCCTACTTATTCCTACACATTTATTTAAGCTTGCTTAGGTTAATAAAGCATGTTTAATTAGGTGAGAGGATTATGAGGTGTCACCTTCCTACATATGAGCATCCATTTGCTATCTTGGGAATATACTTTACTATCTTTAGTATGATAGATGATTGCTCCTCATTGGTCGATGTTGCCACCTCCTCCCTCTTGCCTATATAAAGACGCTACCTAGCTTGTATTTTCATCAATATTAAATGCATTGTGTTATTACTCTGCCATTCTCTTGCTTTGAGCTCTTAATGCAATTTTGTCTCTTCGACTTTTGCGTGTCTCTCGGAATCGTTGGTTTGCTTTCATTTGCATTTCAATTTATGTAGCTTAGATCTCTCTTTCAGATTCTGGTTTTTAATCTTATTCAAGATTTCTAACAACGGATATATAAGAGTGATTGTTTGTGCGATGTTAAGTGTGCAAGTGTGTGTGTTGATAGTAAATGTGTGAATAATGTTCTAATCATTTGAAGGCAGAAGCAGAGTGTGAAGAAAATTGAGTGAAGTGTGAAGAAGAATTTTTGTGCTTAACTGAAACTGTAATCAAGCATTAGCAGATGCTATTTTCTCATTTCAAAATCCTGTGGATGTAATTTGATTATTTCTGTAAGACAATGTATCTTCCTTGGACAGTGAGCCTTTTTTTATTTGAGTAGTGAGCTCTAGGCATTGTTCCTAAATGCATGTGCATTCCCATTTATTCTTCTTTATACTTTTAATAGGGTATAATCTTGTGGACTAACCTCCACCATGGTTTTTCCTCTAATAGGATTTCCACATAAAAATCTTGGTGTTATGTGTGTTTCTAATGTTGTGATGGTTTATGCTTTCATGTTCAT
Organism: Sequoia sempervirens; assembly: GCA_007258455.2. Lineage (NCBI taxonomy): Eukaryota > Viridiplantae > Streptophyta > Pinopsida > Cupressales > Cupressaceae > Sequoia > Sequoia sempervirens. The sequence continues at coordinate 820,420,466 of VDFB02270651.1, forward strand.
TTATCAGATTTGAGAATGAGTTGAATAAGTTTAATAAGTTTAAATTCATGTGACAACTGATTCACCCCCACTCTTAGTTGTATGCCCTTGTGTTTCCAATAGGTTTCACCATGTTTCCTGGGAGTTTTGTTGCTTACCCAAAGACTCTAGAGGTCTTGGGCTGCTCTCCACTCAAAGACAAGGGATTTCCTTATATGTGAAATGGACTATTAAAGACCTTACTAGAGATGAAGCTTGGAAAATTCTCCTCAGGAATTTCATCCAATTCGGCTTCCCTGTTCATAGACCTGCCTAGAAGGGGATTGGATTTCAAACCCTTCTAGTTATGAAGAAACCAGTCCAAATTGTGGGAACTTTCATGGCTAAGAGCATTTAGAGATCCTAGGAAGCAGTTAAACCTTGGCTTCGTTGGCCTGGCTCTAGCTTCAGGGATGGGATTTTGCTCAACCAACAGAACATTTGGTGGTCGCCCCTTTTTTCCAGTAATGGTTAGCTGTTGGCCAATCACCTTGGCTTAAGGTGCTAAGGTTCCACAAGAAAGGCATTCAAACTTTGCAACATGTGTTCCATAGACCCACAATGTGTGTTATGCCATGGAAAGATTTTTTTCCTTGCTACAATCTCCATAACCAGGACCATGATACTTATGATGGTCTGGTGAATGCTATTATTATAGATATACTTCATAAACTAGGAATTTGTGGGTCCAAGCTCTAATGGAAGGACTGGAAGTGGTACCCAAACACCCCTTTCAGGAATTACAAGCCTAGGCTTGGCTATATGTGGCTTCCACCACATTTTCCTATGATTGAAAATATGAACCAGAGGTGGCTTCTACAATCCTTTGCTCATGTCTAGCAAAAAAGATTCTTTGCCACTTGGTCTGCAAGTGTTGAGCTAAAAATTTCCCACTTTTCTTGGTGTATTCTTTTGCAAGGCTTGCCTGTGGGGTCTCGGCTTGTTCACTTGGGGGTTGAAGACCCTCGATGCCCTTTTTGTGGGAAAGTTGAGTCTTTTGAGCATCTCTTCTCATTTTGCACCAGAGCTCAGTAGTATTGGAATTGGATTCATGACTTCTTTCGGCCTTTCAAATCACAACCCTTGTCTTGGTATATGGCTCTACTAGGAAATTTTCCCAGACTTCCTATTAAGTATACCTAGCTTTGGCACACTTTCAAGGTGGAAATCCTCTTCAATATCTTGAAAGATAGAAATGTCTGCATATTTTCTCACACTCAAATGGATAAAAATGTTTCTTTGTATTCTAAAGCTATTATTTTCTCTAACATACTTTTGTAGATACAAGTTCAAGCTGACAAAGTTGCACTTGAGGTGGCTCACGTTCAAGTGCCTCTAGATCATTGGGGCAATGCCCCATGTATTATCGCTCGAGTGCCCACTTCACCCACCTCCTCTCATAGCCGGTTTCCTTCTTAAGGCCAGCAGCAGAGTGGCTTTGCCCGCCCCCACTCTCAACCTCCTCTTCAGTGTGGTTCCTACCCTCCTCGACGGTCATATTCTCCTCCTCCGCAAGCTAGAAAAAGGTGGCCCTCTGGAGGAGCGGCGGGGAGTAGCGATGGCAGTTCTAGGTGGCCCTCTGATACTACTCCTAGTAGCGACTCTGGTTGGCTAGACTCTGGTAAATATTTTCTACATTTGGTGCTTGCAATCTCGCCCTAGTGTGAGGAAGATAAAGAGAAGGAAAAAGAAGCTGACAATGGATGGGGTCCTCCTCTTAACGTCACTCCAGACCTCACTGATGTATGGGGGAAGAAAATGGATGAAAGAGACCCTCCTAGCTCTGTTGGTACTACTTTGGCTACTTAATGGCCCTTTTCATTTATGTTTGTAAACATGGAACTTCTAGGCTAGGCCCATGTGACTGTTGGTATTTTTTTGGTTTCTAGGCATGGCCCATATGGCTCTCAAGGTGTGCCTTCTTACCACCCACTTTTTTTTGTGAATATGTATTTCTATCTTTATTATTAATATAGATATATGCTTATTCATCAAAAAAAATCTTTGTAAAATCAAGGTGGTTTTGGAGGAGACAAGGGAATGCACTTTCTTAGGTTTTGACAAATCAGATAATAAATTAGTACTCATATTCACACTCATATTGACAAATCAAATAATAAATCAGTACTTCTTAGTGTCAATATTTTTACAAAGGCACACATATAATAAGACAATATAATAATAATTTAGTACTCTTACTGTCATAGATACCAGTAGTATTACAAATCTTAGACATGCATGTGTGGGGAATCGAGGACACAATTTTATTCAATGCAAAATAAATATCCAACCTATATTTGAATGTGGAAGTAGCTAGGGATTTTTTCTCTGTGCTCTTTTCTCTTCACAGATGAGCAGCAAAGCTTTAGTCCAATCTTCATCTCCTCCTTTTCCCAGCAATCCATATCCTTGAAATTCTTAAACCCACTTCAGAAAAGCAGTCCTAAAATCAGTTGAAATCAAGAAGCATAAACACAAGATATTCTTTCATATCCCAATAAACAAACCACTTTGACTAAAGCACATTTACTCTAGTTTATGATTCAAACCCAATGCTCAATTTATCTTTGTAAAACCAATTCTAGAAAAATGAATTGAAATATATCAATTAAAAATAAATATTAGAAAGATTACACTTTTAAATAGGAGATGCTCAGATTGTAATTTGACAACTTGGTACTCACACATTTAAGAATTGCGTTACATCATACATGGCATTCTCATTCTATTGTATTATTTATGGATAGTAAGGCAGGTTTGGCTAATCCAAGACTAGATTTTTATTGGTGGAAAATGCATCTAAAAATAGCTCTATTCGCATGATTCTCCAAATCCGAGTAGCCAAGTGTTTTTTGATTGTCATTGACTGCTTTTTCATAGTCATATCTTATTCTTACTCTGATTATTATTCTCTTCATCTTCCTATTTTTCATTAATGCTATGATTGCAAAACGTAGGGTAGAACTATCATGATTTTATACAATAGGGGGCTTTCATCCAATTTGATTTACCTCATCTCACTACTTGTCAGCTTGACTAAATGTTAACAACATAGAAAGGAAACTCACTAATTGTATTTTGCAATAAGTTTTTGGAGTTGTGATCACTTATTTCTCCATTGTTATGATTCTTCGCATATTAACCATCATAAGGTAGGGGTCAAACAATATGCACATAATAAACCATTTTATTTTGCATTTTCATACCATTTTTCTTTCTTTTTGCATTATCCTTCTCATAGATTATACAATTTGATCCAAAAATATCAGCATTGGCATTATCATGGACTATATAAACTACATGCTATTAATTTCCATACCATATAAACCATTTCAATTTGAAAACCTACATTTATTGTTTGTCTTCTTGCTAATAACTTCAAATGCCTACCTACAACATCTTCTACTCTAGTCGACACATGGATGGGGTTTTCAATGAGTTTGTCACCCACAACCAAGAATGTTCAAAATTTCCACATAGGATTCCAAATTATCCTAGTTCCTAATTATCAATCAATTGGAATGAAGTTAAATGTTGTGGTTGAAACTATAGGCATGTATCCAAATTATGAAAATTTGTAACTATATTTTATACATGTATGGATAGAGGACATTGGAATTTTATGATTGTGTTGTATTGCTAAATATGCACTGTAGTAGTTTTGATTCATTATGACCAAGTGAATTTTGTATTATATAGCAAACTAAAATCAATTTGAAATTTTTTTTAGAAGACATTATGCAAACTGTGGATTTTTAGAATATTTTTTAGAAATTTTTTGTTTTTTATGTTTTTTTTAGTGTGCTTAAATAATTTTATTGATTGCACTTGTTTTTATAATGCTTAAAATTTTCATTTATATAAATATTAAACCATTTCTATTGGAGGTGTTTATATTACTTGTTGCTCGCAAATCTATTGAAATTTTGAGTTAGAATGAGCATACTATAAAAAGTAAGCTTGAATTTTACTTAAGACTAAATGCAATTTGGAATGAATGAGGATTGTTGAGGTAAAACATACAAAAAGTTTCATCTACTTGTTATGCCTTGCATAACCACCCCATTTTGTTCTGGAACAAAATAGGTCCCCCTTTTGTCTTTTCCCTTGGGCCTCTGGTTTTCTGCCTTAGGCATTTTCTTTTTTTTGGAGTTCTGTCGGAGGCGAAACCAGAACCAATACTGGACTTGGAAATTCCTTCCAGGTTTTGGTCTTGCTTCGTTCATGGTTCCAGTTCCAACCATTCTTTCTCTCTATTCTTTGTTCTTTCGCGGAGTCGTGTCCCGGTCCGATTCGGGGTGTTAAACTTTCTTCGGGTCCCATCCCGGGTCCGACCTCGCCTTTTCTCTCTCTTCATTGGTATTTGTTGATTTTTATTTCCCATGCCTTGGGTTTTTTCAGCCTTGTGCACCTTTTTCTTCTTTTTTTCTCTTGGCGGACTCGGAACCAGAACCGGAACCAAACCTTGAAACTTGAAAAAGTTTTTGGTTCGGGTTCCGTTTCGATCCCGATTCCACGTGTTTCTTTCTTTCATTTTCCTTTTCTTCTTTTGTTTCATCGTGGGGGTTTTCCCCTCCTTTTTCTCTTTCTTTTCCTTGTCCTTTCTTTCTCTTTTTGGATGACGTCGGAGGCGGGCCTGGAACGGAATCTGAACCTAAAACTTGGAAAAGTTTCTGGTTCGGGTTTGGTTCCGGTCCCGATTCTGCTTTATCCATTTTGTCTCTCATCCCCATCCTGACTTATTTCCGCTTCCGTCAGCTTTAAGGAGCACAGTGTGTTTTCAGTTCAGGTTTCATTCTGCCTCAGTTGGAATTCAGATTTTCTCCTAAGTTTGGGATTTTCCACCCAATCTAGATTTTTCCAGATCTCACTCGAGCTCCAGCCAAGCACTGTTGTTCGGGGATTTTTGGTCTTCGCAGAATTCCGCGTGGACCAAATTTTCCAGAAATCCCCGAGACCTCCGAGGAGATGTATCTTCTTCACGGATTTCTTTCTCCTCTGAATTTTCCCAAAATTTGTTGTTCCGTTTTTTTTTTTTGGGTTTACCGGAATGTATTCTCCTTCACGGATATCTGTCCTACGTGGATTTCCCCGGAATCTGTTGAAATGTGAAGAAGTACATGGAGTAATAGGAAGATAATAAATGATGATGCATTTTTTGATTAATTGATGCTATTTTGAGATCTCACATGTTGTTCCTTGATTGATAATGATCGGATTAACTTTCTACTAGGTGTTTTCATGTTTATTCCACTGGAATCTGCCTGACTTGGAATTCTCTGAAGTTCCCCTGGCTTGGATTCTACGATTCGACCTGAAACCTGAACTGTTTGTATGATCATTTTTTTTGAAGATTTAACGACACCTTACTGACACATGATTCGTTTCAATGATGATTTTGATTATTTAACTTTTGTTTGTGTGATTTTCATTATAGTTTTCTTTGTTGAATGCAGGATTAAATCCTACACTAGATGATATTTGCTAGGAGAGCTCAATTGAAATTCATGCCTCAATCCAGTTGGTCCTAAAAATTAGCTAAGGCAAAGGTCAGCATGACTTTCCTAACCTCTTGCCAACAGGTGGCTAGGCTCTATCTGCTAAGGATCTAAAGGGGGTGTTAGAACTGCACAATTTTGATGATATTACATATTGACCATACTCGCAAAGTTTCCAAAAAGGTCCCTCCATGAACATATTTTCCCAATATCTGGCCCTGTTGCGCTATAGATTCCATCAAGTCCGGATACTCCACATTACAGGTCATATCATCATGAGATCATATGAAGTCTCTCTGACTTATAATGCATTTTGCTAAGTATGCGTCACTATTTCCTATCGGCAAGATCTCAAGGATGTCACGCTGACTGGAGTTCACATGCAGTTGCCTATCAGCAACACATCATTCAAAGTCCCGACGACTAGGAGCTTCCCATCAGCATAGAATTTTCTTTCAGGAAAAGGTCTTGACAAGATCTTCAAGTCTCACCGACCAGTGGCAGAAGAATCCATACATCAGCAAAGGGTTTTCTCTTCTCCAAGAAGTCTTGGTGAATTCATAAAGTCTCACCGACTACCGCATAGCAAGCAAACACTTTAGCGGGAGTCATCTTCTTCGCCAACAAGTCTCAGCGAAATCTTCAGGTCACACCGAAAAAGCACAAGAGGAATTCTATCGGGGTGAGGTCTAGCAGTCTTGCCGACCCATAAAGTCTCACTGACATATTGTTTCATCGGTGAGAGAATCAGAATGTTACAGTGACACAAGTGGAGAGAAGGAAAGCATATCGGTATGACCATAAGAGGGGTCTTGGAAAATACAAAATTCAGAAAAAGCAGGGCTTCAGTCGGTATAATGTCTTACCGATCGAACGAAGTCCCACTAACAGAGGAGGGTCCCACCTAAGAATCTGAGTCTCGGCGATAATTTTTCCTTTGGTAGGAGGTTTGGTCGATTGGCATGGATCTCACCAAAGGGAGTTGCATTCGGCGAAGGATAAGTCCGTCGGCATAATGTCTGGCCAAAGAGGTGATCACGGTCACAGCAACAAAAGCGGTATTGACATAGTGATCTGGGCTCGCTAAAAGGTCTCGGCGACCACAAAGTGTCTCCCCAAAATGACAGGAGGTCGCCAAAAGATAATGCTCTCAGCAAGATGTCTTGCCGAAGAGCTGAAGTCACGCAGATGACAAGGATGGGCTCAAGGAGAAAGCAAGGGGTCACTATGAGGTCTCCCCAACCTCGGGATCTCTTGCCGACTGGTGAACACTCGGCAAAGGATCATGCCTTCACCAAAAGGTCTTAGCGAAGAAAGAAAGTCACCATGAAATAGAAAGAATAGAGCTCGAGGAGGACAAAAGGAAATCTGGGAGACTCCAAACAAATGAAGGACTTCGCTATGAGGTCACGGCGATGATCGATGGTCTCGTCGACATGAGGAGGCTCGTTCAAAGATTTGCATCTTCGTCGGGAGATCTGAGCGATAGTAGGAAGTTCAGATGACATGAAATAAAATCGCCAAGGGATCCAAAGTTTGAGGTAATCTCTCACAAACTTGTGGGGGTCACACCAAAACATAAGAGCTCGAGCTCAAGGGGATAGGAATGAACTCAGGGAGAAAAGATAGGGGTGCTATAAAGTCTCACCGACCTGGAATGATCTTACCGATTCATAATGGGCTCGCCCAAATCAAAAGGGGTTTGCTAGAGGTCTCACCGATCGGATGTGGTCTCAGAGTTAAGGGAAGGCATCAGCGTAGCAGTTGGAGTTCGCCAAGAAGTCTCGGCGATCCAGGAATGTCTTGGCAATGGAATTAGAAAGTCTCAACAACAGGAGAATGCTATTAGGGGACCCCACCGAAGGTGCAGAATGAGTTTGGCAAGAACAGAGGAGATGGGAAAAAGGTCTTAGCGAACAAAGAAGTCTCGCCGATGCAAAATGTGCTCACCGAGAGAGGAGGAACTTCGCTATGTGGGCTCAGCAAAGGAATGCAGTCTTGTCAATATGTTAAATGAGCTCGATGTGACTTCTAAAGCTCACCGAATGGTCTCATCGACTGGTCTAGGTCATGTCGATAGTTGTCAAAAGTGATATCATCACATTGGGGAGACACCAAAGGTGTCTCACCGACATAGGATGCATTCGCATGACCTATGACCTACCAGAAATCTCGCGTGGCCTCTATTCCAACAATCACAGGGAACTCGGGAATGAATCCATTGGCTCTTTGACCAATTGATTTCCCCTATGTAAGAAGTCTATTGGGTGCAAGCAAAATGGACTCCTTCTAAGATCCAAAGGCAATGAGTCCACTCGAGTGAAATATCCAGATCTACAAGTAGGCCCAATGATGCTTCCAGAGAAAGGTCAGCATGCCGAAGGGGTCCATAACGCAAAGAAGGCCAGAAGACAGGCGAACAAACTATGAGTCACAGGGATAGCTGTAACGGCTACTGGCAAAGAGGTTGACCAGTATTAATGGTAAAGTTCCCTAGAGATATTCTGAGCATTCAAGACGACCCTGAGCAGAGTTTGAAGGTGGACACAAAGACAAAAGAGTAAATTTTGTAGCTACAAAAATATCTAAAGGCTTCTCCTGAGCTCAAGCCATCACCAACTTGGACAGCAGGGCGTCTCATTGAATGTAGCTTTGACCCTCCTCAGAAAGATCTAGGGGCTGACCCTTTTGCAATCAGGAGATATTTTTTTGAAAACCCTAGTGCAGGGGACAACACATTCCTGTTGGTACATTATGTATATAAGGCATTCTTTCCTCTTTGTAAAGGTTGGAACTTCTACAGCTAGGAATTCAGAGTTAGAATTTTTAGAGCACTTCTAGATTAGAACTTCTAGGATTAGAGAAATTTTAGACTAAGAACTATTAGGAGTTAGTCAGTTAACAGAAGGAGATAGAGTTGTGTCTTGATTCTCAATAATGAGAGCTTCTCTTGTCTTCTTGTTTAGCAATTACATTTTAGTACAGACTGTAATGTATTTTCTAAATTCTCTTATTGTAGTTGGAAAAAATCTAGAGAAATAGATTCTCTGTACACTAGTGATTGTGTCAACTTTGTAAATATTGCTTATCTATTTTATTGATAGTAGAAGCAATTAGAGTTTAATCTACTTCATGTTGTGTTCCTGAATGGTAGTTGTCTTAATTGATCATTTGATTTGTGAAGCCTTCAAGGAATGAAATGTTATTTGTGTTTTATTTAAATGGTAGCTAAAAATATGTTATTCGAATTAGCACTGAGAATGAAAGAGGATGTGTGTCAATCACAAGCTTATCTTGTTCTGTAGTTTTAGTTTATAATTCCTTGAAGTTAACAAGTCTGGTTAAGATTGGATGAACTATTGTTCTTTTCTGTTTCAAAACCCTGATCTATCTTTTGTTGTTTCTTTAAAAACCCCCGTTAAATTAGGTTTTATTTCATGCTTGATCTTAGGACAATCTAGAAGCTCACACCAGTAGGCCCCTTGAATATTACTGTTGCATTGACCACTGAGTAACATCAGCATAGTTGAGATCCAACTACAAAGACCTTGGGAGCTAAGGCATCCATGTGTTTCCTTTCTCTTTCAGGAGAAGTAGAATAGTAGTATTCTTCTTGCATTGTTGTGGTGCCAAAATCATCATCAACACTACTAAAGGAACCTTGCAACCAACTTGCTAATATATGCTCTAAAAATTGTTAATCTTAAAATAAAAAAGATTTATAAAGATAGAGGGAACAAATAAGGGACTCTTAAACTATAATAAAGATAACATCCTAAAAATGAACAATCACTTATTTAATAATTGAACAAGAAAAATGAATAATTAGTAAAAAAAATGTTAACCTATCTAGAATATATGCTTTTATTAATATTAATTTCTATTAAGAAACAACTGTTGGATTTTTTTTGTTGGTTTGGTGACTTTCTCCTTGGTTCTACATCTTGTTTTTTCTATAGATGTGAAGACCGGTCCTATTGAGGTGGATTCCTCTTCTATTGAGGTGGAGATGGGTGTTGTGTATTTGGTCGAAAGCTCCCTACTCTAGTTTTCTCAATTTTTGTCCCTTTTGAGGTGGGATTTACTCCTATTGAGGTGGAGTCTATGGTTGCTGGTGATCTCAAGGTTTAGTGGAAAAGTTGTTCATGTTATCCTCTCTAATAGAGGGGAGCTCTTTCCTTCAGTTATGGAGAACGAGATGGCTTCATGGTTTGACCAATGTTTTAAGTGGATTTTTCTTCCTTAATTTTTCCTTGTATTTCTCATATTGAGGTTGAGAATTGATGTAAGAGGGTACTCCCCTCTCTCCAAAAACACCCACTCACACAAGTTTTAAATTTAATCAACAACACAGTGAACAATTGCAGCAACAAAATTAATTTTATTCAAATCAACATAAAACTAACTTGTTACAAAGAATTTCAATTATGGCCTTCAATGGCCTCTCCCTCACAAATCTGCACACATTGCCTTCATGGCTTCCTCTAAACAAAATCACTCCTCACCTCTATTCCCTTCCCATGGGCTGAAATTTTCCCTCCTTGAAATCTACCTCTGAGAAATCTCCCTATTAGAAATATATTTCAAATCAGCAATCATATTTTATTTTATTCACTTCTCTACAATGTTTGGCCTTTCACCTTCTCTTTGGCACCTACACAAGTTCGCCCGAATTTCTTCCTTTTCATTTGATAAATGTTGCAACCTCAAAAGAGGCTTGTGCCCCATATTTTTTCTGTACAATTTCATTAAAATTTATTTTAAACAAGGTGCCTCTTCTCCTTTAGTCACTAGAAATTATATAACCTTTCACCATAATTTCTATCCTTTTTTAAAAAATGATTCTTCATACTTTTGGCATGTAGAAAAAATTAGAGGAATAAAAACTTGAAAATTTATCACATAAACCCCCTTAATACTTTTCCATAATGAATTAGTTAAATTTTGGCAACTTTGCATGAGCAGAATCGAGTGTCGGAAAGACGAAAAAATGAAAGTTCTATGTTTTTCTTAAAAAAATTCCCAAAGGTGTGTTATGACAGCCTTAGGTCCTCCATAGAACGATTTCACTCCATCCTTCCAAAATTATGAAATTTTAAACTTTTTGTAAATCGATGACACACTTTCGGCTTTAAAAACATAAATTTCTAGTATGAATTTCTCCCAAACAATGAAAGATATAACTTCGATTCTTTTTTCACATTCTAAATGTTACCTCCAAGAATGCCCCTGTAAAAGGATTCTACTCTAGCTTTTATGGATTTTTGGGAATAAATTTTACAAAATTGCCTGCGGAGTGTTGAAACTGTGAACCGGCAAAAGTTTGATTCTTGCAATTTTATGTTGAATTTGAAGTTCTATAATGCCGAGAGATTCCAATGACTACCAAACCAAAACTAAACCTAAATTTTTTTTTTGGTGATTCCACTTGCTAGTCTGCCCAGATGTTCTTGCATCAGACACGTCGGGTAGGAAAATTTTGTGAGTACAACTCACAAAATGGAGTTGAGTAGCGCGACTACTCTTTCAAGTTGAATGCAACCTATAGTGAACTCCATCGCTGAATTAGACAGAAATAATCTCTTCCTCCACCTCTTCCAACACTTAGTTGGGACACTTGTCCTCCTTCACGAAGTGTGCACCTTCTTCAAATTCCTTCCTCTCATGGACTCATGTCCATCATATCCCAACCTCTCCAAATACTCTTCCCACTCCTCACATCCTTTTGTGGGATCCAACCCACCATCATCCAACCTCCTCCACCAAATTCCCTCATCACAACTTGCAACATCCACATACAAATCTATGTGTACACCTACAACTTCACCATTCTCTTCCTCCTTTGCTGCTATGACAACATCTTGCTCATCCTTTACCACAACCTTTTCATATTCACCAACAACTACTACCACCATCATCGTGTCCTCCAAAGGACTCACAACTATTGTAACATTATCCTCTTCAACTACTGCAACATTACATTGCTCCTCAATCTTTGTTGCGATCTCACAATCTTCCTCTACAACTATATCCTTTTTCTTTTCATCCTTAGAAACCTCTACCATAGCCTCTTCTCTTTCTTCTTTATCCTCAACCACTATTGCACTTTCCTCTTCTTTTTCAACATCTTTCTCTATGCCTCCATTAGGGCATACTGTTGCAACTTATTTCACCACTTCCTCTTGTTTACCCTGCAATAGACTCAAACATACTCTTCCCCATCCTTTATTATGCTATATGTATTTTCTCTTCTATTATGTATAGCTCTTCTCTATAATAGAGCCATGGTCGACCCAACAAAATATGGCAAACATCCATGGGTACTATATCACATACAATTTCATCATTATATCTATGAATTTGAAAATCAACAATACATTGTTCACTTACCCATATTTGGTAATCTCCTTGCAACCAAGAATTATTGTAAGGGTTTGGATGCTTTCTTCTCTTCAATTTCAGCTTCTCGACCATCTCTAATGACACCAAATTACATGTGCTACTATTGTCCACAACCACTCTACAACACTTTCAACCTGACTTGCAAATAGTTCAAAACACATTGCTCCTCTAGATGGGCTCTTGCTTCTCTTTTTGTGGCTTTAGAAATTCTTTCTCCATCATAAAATATTCTCCTAGCTTCCAAGACATTTTTTCAAACACTTTCCATGCAACCTCAACCTACAACCTGTACAAAGTTCAAAACCTATTATCCATAACTTCACCACTTCTCTTTTCCACCCACAGGTCTTGGTGTAGACTCTACATGCTCAAGACTTTTGGTTCTAATACCAATTGATGCAAGAGGGTATGCCCCTCTCTCCAAAAACACCCACTCACACAAGTTTGGAATTCAATCAACAACACTATGAACAATTGTAGCAACAAAATTTTATTTTATTCAAATCAACATAAAACTAACTTGTTACAAAGAATTTCAATTCTAGCCTTCAAAAGCCTCTCTCTCACAAATCTGCACACATTTCCTTCATGGATTCCTCTACAAACAATCAATCCTCACCTCTATGCCCTTCCCATGGGCTGATAGTTTCCCTCCTTGAAATCTACCTATGAGAAATTTGTTGCAAATCAGCAATCATATTTATTTTATTCACTTCTCTACAATGTTTGGCCTTTCACCTTCTCTTCGACACCTACCCAAGTTTGCCTAAATTTCTTCCTTTTCATATGATAAATGTTGCAACCACAATAGAGGCTTGCATCCCATATTTTTGCTATAGAATTTCATTAAATTTTATTTTAAACAAGGTGCCTCCTCTCCTTTAGTCGCTGGAAATTATATAACCTTTCACCATAATTTCTATCATTTTTAAAACAATGCCTCTTCATACTTTTGGAATGTAGAAAAAATTAGAGGAATAAAAACTTGAAAATTTATCACATAAACCCCCTTAATACTTTTCCATAATGAATTAGTTAATTTTTGGCGACTTTGCATGAGCGGAAACAGGTGTCGAAAAGACGAAAAAATTAAAGTTCTTTGTTTTGCTTAAAAATTTTCCCAAATGTGTGTTATGACCCCCTTAGGTTTTGCATAGAAGGATTTTGCTCCAGCCTTCTACAATTATGAAATTTTAATTTTTTTGTAAATCGGCGACACACTTTCGGATTTAAAAACACAAATTTCCAGTATTAATTTCTCCCAAACGGTGAAAGATATAACTTCGATTCTTTTTGCACATTTTTAATGTTACCTCCAAGAATTCCCTTGCAAAAAGATTCTACTCTAGCTTTTTTGGATTTTTGGAAATAAATTTTACAAAACTGCCTACAAAGTGTTGAAACTATGAACCGATGAAAGTTTGATTCTTGTAGTTTTATGCCAAATTTGAAGATTTGTGATGCCGAGAGATGCCAATGACTACCAAACCAAAACTAAACTAAAAACTAAACATTAAAATGTTTTTGGGTGATGTCGATTTCCAGTCCGCCCAGATGCTCCTGCATCAAGAATTTGGTTGGACTAATTATTTTGATTAGGAACTTTTGTTTCCCTCTTCTTAGTGGCTCAATGATGCTCTTACTGAGCAAATGGTTTGTTGCAACCTAGTTGTATTGTCTCCTAACTATTTCAAGTGGTTTCTATTAGTTTCTTGGGTTGAAGGTCCCTATTGAAACCTTGTTGTAGAGGGTTTTAGGTTCCCTTCAAAACCTATTTTTTGCAGCATGAGTAGTCTTTTGAATTTTTTAGGATGGTTGTTGATATTGGGTTGTTGATCATATAAACTTTATTTGTTTTTAGATTTCTATTGACGGAGTTGTAGGTCCTTCCAAAACCTTCTTGTAAAGGGTTTCAAATCCCTTCAAAACCTGCTTTGCCCCTAATCAAAAACTATTAAGAAACAATTATTGATTTATTTTTAATAAAGAACAAAATTGTCATTATAACTCTAATTTTAAAGCATTTTGACATTATTATTACCATCAATGACATATGCAATCCTCGGATCCATTTCCTTAGGTATATTTTTGTACACTGTATTTAAATTTTTCATCCCTATCGGAAGGAAACCATGCACTCATGATACATTCTACATTGGAATCCAATTGTGGATATCTAGTAATTAAGTACATCTTGTGCATTGAAGAAATCTTGTTTCTTAAACCATAATTGTAGATGTTATGAATCCTCAAAGACCTTATTATGTAAATATATTTTATCTAATGAACCTAGGCAAGATTAATAACCTTACATAAATCTTGAGAAATTCTTAAAATTATACTTGTATATGTTAATAAGAAACTCAATCAAGAATGAATCCAATGGTTGTTGTTTGTGGGTAAAAATGTGAGAATTCTATGTATATAAATTTACAAGTATATTATGATTAAGTAGAAACACATAATGAGTTATGATACTTTCAAGTTTAGTATTGAAAAATGTACTCCTTTACATTTTCACACTTTGTTTAGGTCCCCTTGATTACATCACTCAAACTACCACTATATTTTTTGAGTTGCGACATATATTTGTTCATTCATTATTCCTTTCACATTTCATTGTTTCAATTCAAGGTTTAATTACCAAAATTGTGTTTGACCAAGGAAAAAACCCCATTCACCAAAAATAAACAATTTTTCCCTCTTATGCTTGCATTGCAGATCTTAGGTTGAATAAGGATTGAATATATCTTGAAGTGTAAAAGTAGAAAAGTTATCAAAGTTGCAAAAAGTTGTCAAAGTTATTGTCAATTCACAAAAACTCACCTACAGGATTCATTTATGACTTTTTGACATTGAAACCCAGATTAGATAGAAGCTACAAACTAACATCAAAGGCTCCTAAAAGCTAGTTGATGATTCTATCTATATTATGCTTTAAATTGATGTTTCAAGTTTGAATGAGCATAATTGAGTATATTTACTATTTTTAATTTTTCTCCCAAAAATGTTGTTTAGGTAGATACCCTCATCCTCAATCATAAGGAAACAAGCAGATTCCCCCACTGTGTTGGCTCACCTAAGGGTTGTAAGTCAATTCTTTGTGGGGATCTCTTTTCCTAATGAAACAAAGGAAAGATAGATTCATCACCCCCATTTTCCCCATTTCAAATTGGTGAACCTATATTTTTCTATGTTTCACAAGTTAGTCAACCAATAGTTGGAACCTTGAGAGGATTATTTACTAGTGAAACTTGGGAATTGAGAGTGAACAAGTATTGGTGAGATGCATTATTATTCATATGTTTTTTTAATGTTTTCAATACATGTTGATTCCATGCCATTATTGTAAGACATATATACATGGTTTATCTCTCATGTATTATGTTTATACACACTCAATGTTACTTGGATCATGAACAATCTATATGGTTGGTTTAGGGCTTGTTGATGGATAGAATGAATAGGTATTTTTTCAATGATTGGGTTCATATGACTCATCCTTCTCCTAACTATTATATTTCATAGGATTGAAGGCTAAAATTAATGTCATACTTCTCTATATTTAAAATATATTACATAAAATTAGTAATTTATTCTTCTTCTTCTTCTTCTTTCATAACTATCTCTATCTCTTTCATAGATTGTTTTATAACTTTCTTCTTGATTTTCCATTTGAGTACATGATTCCTACTGTTTGTAGTGCTAAATTTTATCTTTGAGTGGTTGGCTATTACATCACTCAAACTACCTCTTCCGTTTGATTAATTTTGCATTGTCAGTGGAATATTTGTCTTTTAATGTAAATTTATAAACTTCTTCTCCTATGTACAACTAGATTGTACTCAATAGATCATCTTCCATATTTTTTCTTGTTGATAAATAATTTTTTGTAATTTTTTACTAAAATCAACATGACTTGACTAATGCACATCAAAAAAGGTTTGTGATAATTAGAAAAATCACCATTAAATAGGTGATTTGCATTTAAATTTGAGAAGGGAATCTCCCTTTTATAATGGAGGTATTTGAATTTTTTCTTTTAAAAAAATGTATAAAAAAGAAAGTAAGGGGAAATTAATAAAAATGGAAAGAATAAAGAAACCTTTGATAGATAAAGAATGAACAACTTGTTGAGCATAGGTTGTCATTGATGTCAAACTGATGTCAGCGGGTCATTGTTGTTGACAATAGTTATCAAAGGGTGTCAAGGCTGTTAGAATGAAGGTGTCAAAATGAAGAAGATTGTAGGAGTAGAAGTATCATCTATTCTGAAAGTATGTTTTATAGGCGATCTAATCTATCATATCTTGTATCATGTCAATAGTGGCATGACTACCTTTAGATAGCTAATGAATTTATTATACCATGTCGGGTATGTAGTCAACATGTGTATGGTGGTCTGGAGGGATATCTTTTGGGAAGATAGATTAATTAATATAAGTGGCATTTCTTTCATAAATGTGGTGTTCCTTTGTATTTTGGAAGAAGATTATTCCTACACTACTTCTATCAATTTCTTAAGTTTTCAGTGGCGTGACTTAGTGTGTGAGGATTTTGAAATATTTTAGAAGTTTCATCAAGCTATTCTAAGTTTGAGGCATGTGCGGTAATGGCTACTAGTGTGTAGAATTCAATTCAAGCATGTGGAGTGAGGATACAACCTATTTAAGGTTTTCATGGGTCTGTAAGCCATCAAGTTCTTTTGGCAATAAGTTTGGACCATTGTACTACATGTTTCATGTAATTCGAGTTTAGGTTCATCCTATATTGTCTATCGCTGGCTGACATAGAAGAGTGTTAATGTAGTATCATGTATATAATTCAAATGTTTAGATGCATTGTATGAATCAAGTTGTAATCAAAGAGTAATTATGTGTACTGAAGTGTGAGGGAATGTAATTAATGATCATAGTGAAATTATTGTAGTGGGATGTATAGTTATGACATTGTAGAAACATGAAGAAAATAGAGTGTGCCAATATTAGTGTATCTATTGGTGTCATATTTCAAATCCGCCATTATTTATGTTCCAGCAAAATTAGTGTTCTATCTATTGTATTTTTTTGTCAAGGATTGGTGTCTCTATTCTAGTGGGGATTGGTGTCACCTATATGTTAGATTTTATAAACAAGAACTTATCAATTAATGGAGAAAAATAAGAAAACGCAACAAATTTATAAGACCCAGAAAAATGGACAACAAGAAGACAACACAAAGATTTAACATGGTTCACCCAAATCCGAGCTACATCCACAAATAGAGGGTCTAAACTATATTAATCCCCCATCAAATAACCTTTACAATGGCATGCAAAGAAATGCAACAACTTGCAACAACGCTTTTCCACATTTTTCCACTGTTGATTTTTACACAACCTTTATTGCATGTACCCATGACACTTACTGCATTTTTCTAGCCACAACTCTGTGAGTTTCTACTTTAATTTTGCATGCCCATCAATCATAAATAACCCCAAAAATGTGTGGAAAATTCCTTCCCATGCATGTAGCAATTCATGCAACTAATAACTCCTTGGGTTTTGGACAGTTAGATTAATTATTGTAGTTTAACTAGTTGTAATTGCTCATTCCAACATTAACTATTTGTAACTTTATGTTCCAGCATGCATTAACTATTTGTAACTAAATGTTAAATAGAAAAGTAAAACAATTATTAAATTAAATAATGACAATTTTTTTTGCATTCAAATTTGATTGGTCTCCATACCACAACAATCTACCACTTGGATATTGATCAAACTCCACACCATACCATCTCCCACTTGGATACCAATCATAACATTGTTTCCCCTGCAACTCCCGCCGGAAATAAGTACCTTGGACCCTGCTGCTCTATTTTATTGTTAACCTTGAAGACCAACGAAAGTTGAAGAGGAACTTAGCTTCTCCCTTGTTACCACCTTCATAAACATATCTGCTAGATTGTCATCTATGTGTATCTTTTCCAACATTACTTCTCCATCCTCCAACATTGACCAAACAAAATGATATCTTAGCTATATGTGTTTATTTTTAGAGTGCAAGGAAAAATTATTTGCAAGATGTATAGCACTCTAACTGTCCATTAAAAAGTAATTTTCAACCTACTATTTTCCAAATTCTTACATTAAAAATTACACCCATATCATCTCCTTTGTCTCCTCTGTTGTAGCAACATACTTTGCATTTGTGGTAGATAAAGCATCTACCTTTGCAATCGAGAAATCCAACTCATTGTTGTCCCATCAACTATAAATACATAACCTATGGTACTCCACGTAGTATCTATATCCCCTATCAAATCTCAATCAACATAGCTTTTAAATTAGTATTAGAACTCCCAAAACATAAAAATTTAGATGTACCTCTCAAATACCTGAGAATCCATTTTACCATATTCTAATGCTCCATTTTGAGATTACTCATATACCTACTAACAACTCCTACGACATGTGCAATATCCAATCTCGTGCATAACATGGCATACATTAAACTTCCTACAGCTGAAGCATATGGTACCTTGGACATTTCATCATCCTCCTTGTGTGTCTTTGGACACATCTCCTTAGTCAATTTGAAATGATTAGGAAAATATGTGCTGACAGCTTTTGCATTTACCATGTGAAATCTCTACAACACTTTTTCAACATAATCAACTTGAGATAAAAATATTTTTTTTTTTTTCCTATCTCTAGTAATCTTCATTCCAAGGATTTTTTTTGTTGCCCCCAAATCCTTCATAGAAAATGAATTTGGTAACTATTTTTTTAACTCCCTCATATGATCCATGTTGGACCCCACTACAAGTATATCATCAACATATAAACATAAAATAATATAGCTATCATCATCCAGCCTCTTAAAATAAATACAATTGTCTAAATTACATAGTTGACAATAGCCTTGCTCATTTATAAAACTATAAAATTTAATACGTATCATTGTCAAGGTGCTTGGTTCAAGCCATATAAAATTTTCTTCAATTTGCACATTGATTTCTCCTTAACTTTGACCTCAAATCCTTGTGGTCGTTCCATATATATTTCCTCCTCCAAATCACCATGGAGAAAGGTTGGTTTAATATTAATTTGTTCTAAATGCAAATCTTCAACAGCCACAATACTTAAAATAGTACGAATAGAAGTCATTTTAACAACCATAGAAAATATTTCATCAAAATCAATGCCTTTTTTGTGCAAATCCTTTTACAACTAACCTTGCTTTAAATATTTTCTTACCTCCATCTTCCTCTTTCATCCTATAAACCCATT
Source organism: Sequoia sempervirens (assembly GCA_007258455.2). Lineage (NCBI taxonomy): Eukaryota > Viridiplantae > Streptophyta > Pinopsida > Cupressales > Cupressaceae > Sequoia > Sequoia sempervirens. The sequence continues at coordinate 820,439,657 of VDFB02270651.1, forward strand.
TGTTTGGTAAATCCTATTTTTCCTGTAGGAAACTTGCATAATTCCCAAGTCTGATTTTTCAGCAAGGAGTCTATTTCTTCTTCAATTCCATGCTCCCATTGAACCTTGATATCCACCTACATAGCTTCATCATAACATTTCAGTTCACTAGCATTAGTTAATAAAATAGAATACAAAGAGGGAGAAATTTTTCCTGAGGTCTACTTCAATCCTTGTTCATCGTCTCACTAAAGTTTGTGGTATTTTTTGTTGTTGTCCAGAGTATCATCCAACACTACATAATATTTTATTTATTATCATGCTACTGCAACTAATCTTTGTACAACTCTTTGTCATTGAATATAACATACCTACTTCTCACAATTTTTTTTATTTTCAAATTCCCAAAGCCTATAACCAAATTCATCAATGTCATATCCAACAAATACTCATTTCTTTGATTTTGCATCAAAATTGGTTCTATTTTCAGAATCTACATGTGCAAATGCTTCACAGCCGAAGATTTTTCAGAAAAAAATAACCTACCTTCTTGCATGTCCATTCTTCCTCTAGAATACCACATCCCAAAGGATTAGAAGGAACTCTATTAATTAAATAAATAAAAAAATTACAGCCTTTATCCACATGTTTAAAGGTAGCCCAACATGCAATCTCATTGTTTGTGCATGCTCCAGTATTGTTCTACTCATGCCCTCAACCACTCCATTTTCTTGTGGGGTCCTTGGAACTGTTTTCTGCCTACGAATTCCATTAGAAGAACAATAATCTTCAAATTATTTTCTACAATGCTCACCACCATTATTAGATATGAGACATTTCAACTTTTTACCAGTCTCATTCTCAACCAAGCTTTACCATCTTTTAAATGTTTCAAATTAATCAATTTTCTTCTTAAGGAAATAAATCCATAGCTTCCTTGTTGTATCATCAATAAAAGTGACATAATACCAAGAGAAGATACTTGAGCTGGTCTCCAGACATCTGTATGCACAAGCTCCAATTTCTCATCTTTCTTTTGCTTCCCATCCTTGAGAAAAATAACTCTCTTTTGTTTTTCATACATACAACTTTTTTATAGAAATCCATATTAACACATTTTAGAACTGGTAAAACTTTCTTTGATTGAAGCACTTTCATACCTTTTTCACTCATGTGACCAAGTCTATTATGCCACAATATTGCTTTGAACCCACAACAACTATCTGATTTTTTACCAATTGAATTACAACAGTTATTCCTAAACATTGAATTTTCTCTACAACAACTAAATTAGAAGGAAAAGTATGACTTGTACAAAGATATAAGGTGCCTACTTTCACACCTTTTTCTACCACTAAGGAACCTTTTGTAACCCTCCAATTTTTATCATTAAAAGTAACAACATAGCTTTCATCACCTTGCTATTGCTACCCTACTGAAATCCATAAAGGGATCTATCCTTTACAAGTTTTAGTTTACTTTTCCTTTATAAAAGTAAAGATGAGATGAAAACTCATGATCAAATCCGTAAGTCCACTATGAAAAAGTAGACACGAATATTCCCTTGTGATCAAAGGAATCTTTTTTGGATACATTCCTCCTCACTTCTTCAGAAAGCAAAGAATTGACCACATCTTCAGTCTTCAAAATAAGAATTCAATGCTCCCAATAGCCATAACAAGAGAATCCCATGAATCGGGCAAAGAACTTGAAGAAGGATTTGATAGTTCTCCTCCTCATCCATTTTGACACCAACTAATGCCAATTGCACCACCAACATATTGAATTCTTCCAAGTGGTATGTGATTTGTCCGCCATCTTCCATTCTCAAGGAATACAACTTCTTCCTCAAGAAAATCTTGTTCACTAAAGATTTGGCTTATGCATCTCACCAAGCTTCTTCCATAGCTTTTATGCAAAGGCCTCCTCATGGGCATTAATTAAAATAGATTCTTCCAAGCACAATATGATTAGACCCTTGGCTTTATAGTCCATAACATCATATTAAGTAGCTTGAGTAGGATCTGCATGCCTTGAAACATTCTCATCAACAACATCCCATAGATCACAATCTATCAACAAATCCTCCATCTTTAGCTTCCACATCTCAATATTATTTATAAAAAATTTCTCCACCTCTATTCTCCATGATGAACTTGTGATCTGAAAATTCCTACAAAAAGATTACAAAGTGTCTTCTGCACAAGCTCCCACTCAAATATGGATTAGTTCAAAAAACCCAACAAGCCACAACTGAAACCAAAAGTGATCAAGCTCTAATACCACTTGTAAGGAAGCTAAGGTAGCAAAACAACTTCCTACACTATCTTGAGAGGAGAATAATGAAAAAATTTACAGATCTTTAACAATTACAGAAACTTAAACAGAAATAATATAAATATCATGCATACCATGACACAATTATTTACTTGGGGAAAACCCTTTCAAGAGAAAAACCCCACACTCCAAAAGTTGCCCAATATATTATTGAAAAATCACAAAGATTACAATATACTTGCAGAGCAATTTTCTCACATGAGTATCACCACCAGAGATCAAGAGACAACACAATCACTACTAGACTCTCATAATACATCACAATCTCTCTACTGCAGCCATAATGTACAATGCCCTCATAAAATAGAGTTACATTCTAGGGTAAGACAGGCCAACAAAATATCCACCATTAGATCTAAAACCTAATAATTAACAATCTAGATTTACAATATATTATTTATTTAATATATGTCGGTCATTTTTAGGAGTTGCCTAAAAAAGTTAATACGCTTACATTTTTCTCCTCAACGCCACCCCATGCTACCATTGTATACACCTATCAGTGTAACTAGGAAATATATATATATATATATATATCCTATCAACAATAAATTGTATATAATTGCAAGGTTGAGACACATTTTGCTAACAAAACAATAACACTAACACATTATAGCATGCTCACGTTATATTTTTCCTTGGGAATTTCCAACCCTTAGGGTTGGATTTTCCTTGGGAATACAATCCAAAGGGTTTGACTAACATTTCAACGTCTAAAGATATTTTTTCAAATTTTAAATGAACTGACATAATCTCAAGCATACTCTCGATCAAGTTTGCATGTTTTTCAATGTCAAGTCAAAAAAATGACATTCAGCTCTCTCTTAGCTTTCTAACCATGTAATTTTTCACATTTCAAACATGTTAAGGTTTTGATCTTTAATTATTTTTCCTAATGTCTCTATTTTTTTGTCAAAAAACTATATGTGGTATTTTTGGCTTCATATTTTAGACATTTGTCAAAATTTCAAATAAATTAATTTTTAAAAAACTAGACTATATTCTATACATAGTTAAAACAATGATTTTGATTAGTTTCCTATAAATTTAGAGGGATCACGATCAATTTTTTTCAAGATCTGTCCACTTTGAAAAATAGTAAAAAAACACATGTTCATAAAAAATTAGCAAAAAAATCAAGCATAAACTACATGGTGTTAGCTAATTTCTCACCCAACAGATTTTTTATATACTAAAAAAAAGTTAATATTTTATGGATAGCACACTAGATGCTATGTTATATTTTTTGATAGAAATGAGAGCACTTTGTGTGCTCCCCTTTTTTGAATCCTTTAATCTCCACAATTTTCAAAAAAAAATAGTAATTTAGAAAATAGATTCAGAGCACTATGCCTCTTGTTCTTATTGTATCTTTAAATTTTTAGTGTAACTATTTTCAATTTCTCATCCAAGATCAATATTTCCTAATTTCAAAAAATAAGTGGCCACTTAAGACCCCTTTATAGTCCCCCATTTCCATGTACTTACCCATCTACTATATGTCTATTTTCCTTCACATTATGAGAATGTAGTCCTAATATAAATGAGTCATTTTAGCTACCAATGCCTAACAATTTGTTTATTTTGCCTCTTGTAATGAGCAAGAATGTAGCTTGACCACATATTTATTTATATTTTCATTCAATAAGAATGTATCCCTAATTGAAATGAGTAGATTATTTGGGACAACAAATCAGAACCATATATCCATTTGCTTCTATGGATTGAGTAAAAATGCTACACATTAAAATGAGAAAACTTCTTAGGTCACTAAACCTACCCATGTTTGTATTTTCCTTTATATTCAACAATCTAAATAAATCCTTGACTAATGAGTGCATTGAGCAAGAATGGAGCTTGAATGTGTGTTTATTTATCTTCATATTCAACAAAAATGTAGCCCCAATTGAATGAGTGGATTGTTTGGGCCAATAAAGTTGAACCATGTGTTTATTTTCCTCCATGGATTGAGTAAAAATGTTATGTATTACAATTTTTTTTAAAAAGAGGTCACCAAAATCTAACCATGTTTGTTTGTAAGTTTGTTTAACATTTAACAAGAACAGAGCCTTGATTAAACACGTGCATTATCTACGTTAAAAATACTACATGTGTCTATTTTTCTTCACATTTTGTAAGAATAGAGCTCCAATTAAATGAGTGCATTGTGTAAACTACAAAATCCTAACTATGTGTCTATTTGTCTTCACATTTGACATGAATAGAGCTTCAATTAAATGAGTACATTGTCTAGGTTGCAAAATCATAACTATATGTCTATTTGCTTTCACATTCAACATAAAAAGAGCTCCAATTAAATGAGTTTATTGTCTAGGTTGCAAAATCTTAACTATGTGTTTATTTATCTTCACATTCAACAAGAATAGAGCTCTAATTAAATGAATGCATTATCTAGACTACAAAAGCCTAATTATGTGTCTATTTGCCTTCACATTCAAAAAAATAAAGTTCCAATAAATGAGTGTATTATTTAGATGACAAAATTATAACTATACCTACATACCTATAAATTCAATAAAATGAAAAGCTCTAATTAAAAAAACCTTGCATTGACATTGAGTGAGTCAACTTATGTTTTCTTAAACCCTTTAAATAGAAAAATAAGAGTCTATACAAAATGTAAGGCTTTTTAAGTAAAGTTAATGACCCTTGGAAAAGACCTCTCATTCTCTTTAAGGATAGGTAGCAAGTATTTTTTTAATTATTCAAAGTAGGGCCACTTATGAATGAAAGTGGGGTTATGGGCTCTTAATATGTTTAAAATAATTATATATTTAAAAACTACATGTATAGATCTATAAAAGGGTATTTTTAAAAAAATTTAAAATGTTATTTATATGAGTAGGAGTTGTGAGAACATTAAGTGTTTTTAATATTTTTTTGGTAAATTGGCCCTAAAGTGATACTACATATGTATTTAGTGGGCACTTTTGGCTGGAAAGGTCGTGGTCCAACTCTAATTTAGCTAGAATGAATCTAGCTAATCATATGTTTGAATAAAATTGACTTTCAATTAGAAATGTTTAAATTAATTTATATTGATAGGTTGGCTTGAAGTACAACATAGTTTTGAACTTTCACATAGTGATAATGGAGAATTAATTGAAATGTGTGGGCTCTTTAGGCCACCAACATCTACTATATGTCTATTTTCCTTCACATTATGAGAATAGTATCCTAATTTAAATGAGTGAGTTGTTTTAGCTACCAATGCCTAACAATATATTTATTTTTCCTCTTGTATTGAGAAATAATGGAGCTTGAACACACATTTATTTATACTTACATTCAACAAGAATATAGCCCCAATTGAAATGAGTGGACTATTTTGGCCAATAAAGCCTAACCATGTGTCCATTTTCCTCTATGGATTGAGTAAAAGTGATTCACATTAAAATGAGAAAACTTCTTAGGTCACAATAAATCCTAACCATGGTCTCATAGTTGGGACCCATCATCATAGTTGTGCATATCACTTGTACTACCTTATAATTCCCTTATGCACTTTTGTATTGTCAAGATGAACATTGTGCAAACACCTAAATTTTCACGCATTGTCATGCAAGCATCTACTTGATCCTTTGTACTTCTATGCAAACATCTATGATGCTTTATGTGGCATTTTTCATCACATGTCATGCATGAACCCATGCATTATTTCATCACATGCCACCCAACATTACCTTGTGCAAGTCTTTATCGTTGTGTGCTCCCATGCATGGTAAGACATTACTCATCATGTGCTACCTTGCACGACTTTGTACAACTTCACATAGACAATTGGAAACTTTAGAAGACCTACACATGGATGAATCTATCTATGTAACAAAATTCCAATCATTAGGAAGCACAACTAACCATTAGTTGGAAGGTCAACAATTTAAATTGGATCATTACGACTTCCATTTCTTATTTGTAGCTATATATGTGTTCTATATGTTCATATATTTCTCAAATTGAGGATGAGGATGGATATTGTATAGGCATAATTTGAAGTGTTAGCACATTTTATTCATTAAAATTTTCATTCATACGATGGGTCCCAACTATGAGACCATGTTAGGTGCCCATGTAAATGACACAAAGATAGGTCCCAACTATAAGACCATGTTAGGTACCCCTGTACTTCTTACACCAACACGGGCCCTTAAGTAAAACTTAGGGAGTACTTATGTAAATGACACAAAGATGGGTCCCAACTATGAGACCATGTTAGCTACCCATGTACAAATACAAATGAAATCTCTCACAAACAAAGAAAAGGAGAAAACCTTGTGGGACAAAACTCTTCCCCAAAAGAGAGAAAAGAATGCTCTCAATGATACAAAAGAAGGAAAAAACCCCATTCAAGGAAAAATTCCCCCCTTAAGAGAGAAGAAGAGAGACCATGCATCCCCCCTCAATGTATAGTCTCCTACAAGGATGGTAGATGTCTAACAATGAATGTTGAAGATGATCCAATGACTGTCAAACAACGTTCCTCCCCTTGGGAAGAAACAAGACCAAGATAGTATGCAGGATATCTTCCAATTCTTGAAAGGAAGATCTGGGAAGAAAGATTATGGATAATGTTTTTGAAGAATGCTCAAGTGTCTCCATGTCAATGTTGAAAGGTGTCATACTCCAAATAGGCATTCTAGGCCACACTACCAAAGAAGAAAATCCAAAATCACCTAGAAACAATTGTAGAACATAATTAAAAGAAAAAAATACCTCCTTTGAATACAATGAAGCCTCCTCCAAATGTTTTCAAAAACTATCCACACTCATGTCAAATTGGAATGAATGATCATGTAGAGAATGAAAAAGAGGATCAAAGTGTTCCCTCACAACAACTAAAGAAGGATCATCTCCATCAAAGAGAAGATGAATGCAATCAATTATATCTCCCAAATTTGAAATGTGGGACTCACAAAATAAACTAGTAATTTTTTTCAAGTACTCATCCCAAGTATCCTAATCTAGAAGATGATGTATGTCTTGTTGCATTAAATCACAAGGAGCCAAATCTATGGAATCATAAGCATCCTCAAGTACAACAATCGATGAAGGAAACGAGATCTTAATGCATGTCATTTGACTACACATATCATCCCCTATTGTGCCCTGATCATTAAGAACACTAGATGGTTCTTGCAATGTTGGATTGACAAGAGTCCTTAGCCTCAAGATGTTGACTCATAGATGAAGAAGATGAACCATCTAAATCTGGACTAAGAGCCATAGAAACTAAAGTCTCAATAGAAGTCTTGATAGGAGGAGGAGAAGAAGGTTTTGTGTCATCAAAACTACCAAACCTTTCCCAATGAGCAAGTGTAGCAATTGTTTTATCATCAATAGACCAAAACTCTAAAAGTGGAACAAGAAAATATACAACATGATCCTTTGGGAATGGATGCTCATTTGATTCTCCATTCATCTCCCAAAGTTTGGTCATAAGGTCACGAGGGATCTCAATACCATTAGTGGCCAATTGTGTGTCAATATCACAACTACAGTCAATTGCTCCTGAGATATGTTCTATTTTTATGTTCCACATAACTCTCTTCCATTTTGATGAAGGTTTAGAAACTAGTCCATAGAGATATGGAAAGAGATTAAACCACTTGCAATGTGTTAGAATTCCATCTTGCCACTTGAGACTTAAAATTCCATCAAGTTAACCTGATTACAATAAGATGCTTTTTGTTGCCCATATTAAACTCAATTTTAGTCACATAATAGACCAGATAAGAGACACAAGCCAATAAAAGAAAAATATTATCCCTTGTAAATTGCTCAATTATGAAACCCCAAGAAAGATATGAGGCTGGCACTTTATGCTTAGTGTGATTATAAGTTCCCCTTTCCAACAACAATGAAGTGTATTTGACCCTAGTGCATACAAAAATTGTCAAATTTGGCCACAAGCTTAAAATAAATTAGTTATGCAAGATGAGATAAATATGATCACACCATTGCAAAGTAAACAAAAAATTAAGTACTTTCAAAAAAAATAACTCAAAAATGTTACTGTAGGAGCAAGAATGAAGCCCTAGAAGCTCTGATAATGAGAACAACTCAGCAACACCTCTCAGAATCTATAATATATGGAAAAAAAGGCATAAAAATTAAAAACCAACTGTTGGAATTGTGAAACATGCACAAAACCACAAACCACAGGATCAAACACAAACAAATACACCTTCCACGCAAGAGATCTGCAAAACAATATGTGCAATTATCTTCAACAAGAAAAAGCTACAGAAGAGAGAAAACTTTCAAGAAGATATGAAAGCTACAGATATTCTCCCATTAATAATTACAATGAGATCAATCCTTATGAAAGGAGATCAAGAAACTCTAAAAAGGGAAACCCTAGTGTGCACACTTAATAATTAATAATTAATTAATTATTAATGTGCCTAAGTTTAGCTTAAGTAACTAAAGTGATAAGTGACTTAATTAATTAACCAATATAATTAAATTAATTAAGTAAAACAACTTATTACTCTAACACCCCCCCTTAAGATGAACTTAGGAAGTAGCTAAAACACTAAGAAAAAGATGCATGAAAGCAAAGATGGGTCCCGGCAAACAAGGCCAAGTAAGGTACCCATGTACAAACAGAAGATCTCTATAAAGCGGAGAAATAGAGAAAACCTCGTGGGAACAAAACTCTACTCCAAAAAGAGATCAAAGGTGATTGAAGGACTGAAAAGCCTCCAAATCAAGAAAATGTCCAGAAAAAGAAGAACATGTAGAACATCACAGAAGCATGAAGAAGCTGCAAACTCTGTCAAAAGATGGCTGCTACGGTGCCGAAGAACCTCCTCTGAAGATATGATGATCAGGATCAAGAAGACAACAATCTGCATGAGTGCCCCCAACGACACTACTCGAATCAAATGGAAAACAAAGGAAAACACCTGGAACTTGAAGATACAGATGGTAAAGGTACCAAAATTCTAAAGAACTGATCATGAAAAAGTGGAAGGTTGCCTCCAAAAAATAGGAATGTAAGAGTGTCCATATGGTAAGTGATCCATCTCATCGAAATGCATGGGTAAACAGCCACTGCATCTGCCTAGTACATAGGAACAAATACTGTATACAAAGCTCACTCCATCGAAACCAAGGAAGCATTAACACCAACAGTAGAAACCCCCCATAATGTTGAAAAGGGAGAGGTGTGACAGGTACACTGAAACTGAATGCCAGAAAGTAGTGCATGAAGAGGAACCAAGAGCATATAAAGGTGCAAACATAAAAGTACAAGCTGATAGAAAGGATGTGAAACCAAAAGTCACATATGCATGAGAAAGGTATGAAGGCAAACAAAGGCAAACATCAACCCCCATGGCACTTTATATCATAGTGCGAGTACAATAAGGCACAAAGTGATGTGCAAGAAACCCAATACTACACATACAATGCTGAGGCACTTTATCTCAGTGCATTTACAAAATATAAATACATGCAATGTGAGCCCATAATGTCTACAAAGTCCAAATAGGACAACATGCTGAAAATACAATTCTCTTACAGAAAAAGAGTAAAATGGTAGCACCATGATGAAGTACACGAAAAAAAATGCAGTTTCAAAAAAAACGGCACCCAAAAAAGTGTCCGGATGCAGAAGATATGGCCCGTCAAAGTCTCCAAAACGAGAACTGAACAGCAACAACACTGAGAAAATAGAATTCTGGAAAAAAAACCAGAAGTCAGAATTGGAAAATACCTACACCACTGCGAAGAGCACGAAATTCCACCCCATTTCAAAAAAAATTGCATTGAAAAAGCCCACTGTATGGCCGAGATATGGCCTCTGGAATATTGGGTGCAAATTTGAAAAACCCAACGGAGAGGGGCTGAATGGGCAAAAAATGATCTCTGCCAAATTTAGGAAAAACACCTCCAGATCTGGAGGTCCGCCAGATTTAGTGTGCAATAAAAAAAAACTCCTCCAATTATAGTGCATTATTTTGCATAAAAAGCAAAATTAAATTTGCATGTTTTATTTTTAAAGAAAAAGCAAAAAAAAAACTTATGGAGAAAATTGTTTATAAAAAAATATATGTTAATTTATTTATTTTTTAAATTAATAAAAAATCGGGGCGGGGCCCGCATAGGGGCCGCTATAAGGTGTGGAGGCGGACCCCTCTGGAAATAGGAGAACCACCATCCCACCATAGGCAGGCGGGGCCCAGCTAGTGGAATGGAATAGAGGGCCCGAGGACACCTGTGGCAGTACCACTGTGGTACCTTTATGACCTTTTTAAACAAAAAAAATTCGGCTTTTTAAAAAAGGCTTTTGAATATATAATTTTTTTAATGACCTTTTTCTCGAAAAAAATCACACGGAGAAAAAAAATTATATTTTTTTTTTTAACAAAATTTTTAATACCTCGATCCGCGTGCAGACGGCGAACAGGGCCGTACGGGCAAAAAAAATTTGCTTCAAAAATCAACTGCTCGGATTTTGACGATTTCACAGTCAATTTTAGGGTTTTTGGCCGCTACGGACGCAATGGCGATGTCCGTTTGGGCTGAAAATGCTCCGGAAAGTCGAACACCCCCTAGATCTGGCAAAAAAGCCTTTTCTTCAAACCCTCACAGATCTGACAAACGGAAGCCAAATTTGACGAAACAAAGGTCGATCTGGACTATTCTGACAGCTCTGGATTCAATGGAGAGGTCTGATTCATGCCAAAATGCTTCTAAAAACTTCCTCCTCCAAAATTTGCAAAGAAAGCAAAGGGGATTCAGATCTGAAGCCTGCAGCCCTTGTTGAAGAAGAAAACCTCATAAATCGAGAAGGGGTTCGCTGAATCCACGCTCTGATACCATGTTGGAATTGTGAAACAAGCACAAAACCACAAGCCACTGGATCAAACACAAACAAATACACCTTCCACGCAAGAGATCTGCAAAACAATATGTGCAATTATCTTCAACAAGAAAAAGCTACAGAAGAGAGAAAACTTTCAAGAAGATATGAAAGCTACAGATATTCTCCCATTAATAATTACAATGAGATCAATCCTTATGAAAGGAGATCAAGAAACCCTAAAAATGGAAACCCTAGTGTGCACACTTAATAATTAATAATTAATTAGTTATTAATGTGCCTAAGTTTAGCTTAAGTAACTAAAGTGATAAGTGACTTAATTAATTAACCAATATAATTAAATTAATTAAGTAAAACAACTTATTACTCTAACACCAAGTACATCATAGTGTAGAGCACAAGAGTCTACCCCAAATCAAAAAAATGCACTTAAAAAGGAGCTTGTATAACCAAGTTATGGGCCTCCAAAGTTTGCCTCCAAAATGAAAATTGCCAACAAAGAGGGGGCTAGAAATTTTAAAATTTTGCTAATGTCAATAGATTGCTCGATTAAATTTTATGGTCTACCAACTATCAAAAGAGAATATTCGCTTGCCTATCAAAATATACTCTTGATGTATCATCGACAAAATATGATGAGGAATCTACGATGGAATCTTGGACTAGCATCAACATTTTTGACGTGTGAGTAGGTACATTTGGTAGTGTTCGAGCAAATGAAGAAATGGTGTGTGATAGCTTTGTACAAGATGGTATAGTGTACCATTCCATGGATACCAAGTACCCTGTCACAGGTATGACTACAGATTAAATCCATAAAGTTTTTTAGTTGATTTTTATTTTAAAAAATATTTCTTGAAAGCTTTTTAAAACTAAAAAAGTTAATTAAAAATATTTCCCAACCTATGAATTTTTCTTGTGACCCAATTTTTTTGCTGATGGAATTTTTGTGACTACACTTGCAATAATGATGGTCGTACAACCATACAGACATTAAAAGAGGATGATTTTTTCCTCAAGCTCTAGATGATCTCATCCAATTTTTGTAATTTGACAATCGATCTTGGGGTTTTTTGGCCTTCCAAATGTAATGGCAAGGACAATTTTGGCCCAAAGTGCCCAAAAATTCAACTAATTATTGGATTTGTTAACCCTTTCCCAACTTGAAACCCTCATAAATCAAGCAATATCTAATGAAATTTGACAAAAAAAGCCAAAACTGACTTTCTTTGACTCTCCAAATTTAATGAAGAGGTCCACAAAACCCAAACTCACACCCAACAACGATATAATGTCATGATTAGTCCCTCAAATCGAGGAAGAATTCTACAACATTGAAGCTTTGATACTATGTAGGTGTTTATGGTGAATTCATCAACACTCTGGGATCACCTACAAGACAAAATAACTTCCATAAGGGAGATGGCAGAAATATCATGCTATGATTATGGATGCAAGAATTCTAGAATGAACTTGATTGTTGTTCATAGGTTGATACTTGAATTAATATGTACATATGAATCCTTGCTTATATAGGCAAGGGGGACGATATACCAACATTAAATGAGTGTGTCATGATTAAATGACATGACTCAATATTAAATGACCTAGGACACATGCATTAAATAAAATCCAAATAGATAAGATATGATAAGATTGCATCTAGACAACTAAGACTTCTAGAAAAAGCAACTAGGACCTAAGTGAATAGGACCTAGATAGGTAAAACACCTATTTACACCAACAAGTTCCATACAAAAATTAACACAATTTGGAGAGAAAATTTTAGGTATTTTTGGGGGGCATGAGGAATCTTGATTATTAAATTTTATAAATATATATGGATCCATTAATTCATACAAATTTCTATATCATTTCTTTTTATATAGAATATTTATATCTATGCACCAAATTGTGTCACACCCAATACCATTAATATAGCTTGTAGAAGTAAAAAACTAAATCATGATTTATTGGAGTACCATTGGTAGGCTACAAAAATTCTTTGATTGGTGGACTAAGAGAAGCACACATTATGGGCCCCATCACCAACTGCATAGAGAGATCTAACCTAGTCACGTCAATAACCAATGGCTAGTGTTAGAGAACTAAACCTTGATGTAACTACTTTTTCCATAGCCCTCAATCACATGGATTATGGGTGGCTCCAACCAATTGTTGGGGTTGGGTTATTCACCTAGATATGTCACCAATCAAGTGGATCCAATTGTGCAACACTCTACAAGCTACTACATCTAGTATTCATGCAGCCACCAACACCTATTACTGATTTACCACTACCACTGATCCACCACTAGCAGTACCACCCTCTTGCAATACAAGCACCACCCAAATATAGCAAAGATAATTTTATTATCCCTAAAGGAGATAATTTTCTTAAGAGAGCATAACTTTCAAATCAACGTCATTTTTTAAATTCTGATAAAAAAATTATTTGAAAGCCAATTTTTCTCCCATTTATTTGAAAAATCATATCTTGATCCTATTGGAGCTTGATTTCATAGACCTCAAGATTTACAAAATCCACGTAAGTCCTTACTCTATTTTACTCATCAATTATATCCAATCTGAAAGAGCTTAAATGGCTCCCTTTGTTCAAAATTCTAAATCCCGCATAAAAAAACATATCTTGTAGATATCACTCAAGTTTCTAAGTAAAAATATGAGCAAGTTAAAACCATTGAAAATTTCACATGTTCACAAACTTGTTGAAAGGCCAACAAGTTAAAAACATCAACAAGTTCATGAATTCACAAACTTGCCAAAAATCCTAGAGCAAAGTGTTAAGTTTCAATTTGTTAATGATTTTTGTGAGTTTGTGAACTCACTAAAAAGTTGACAAGAAAGGGCCAAGTTTGAAATTCTAATGAGTGCACAAACTCACCAAAAAGCTAACAAGGTTTGTGAATTACCAAAAACTTTGACAAGGGAGAAAGAAAAGAAAGAAAAATGGCTAAGGAAAGAAAAATTTCTTGTTGTTGGAAAATTCATGAGTTTGTGAATTGCCAAAAAATCCAAGAGAGAAATTTAAAAAAAAAGTGGCTAAGGAAAGAAATTTGTGTTGGCAAAAAAGTGAATAAAATTGACTTTCAATTAAAAATGTTCAAATTAATTCATATTGATAGGTTGACTTGAAGTATGGCATAGTTTTGAACTTTCACATAGTGAGAATGGAGAATTAATTGAAATGTGTGGGCTCTTTAGGCAACCAACATCTACCATATGTCTATTTTCCTTCACATTATGAGAATTTAGTCCTAATTAAAATGAGTGAGTTTTTTTACCTACCAATGCCTAACAATATGTTTATTTTGCCTCTTGTATTGAGGAATAATGGAGCTTGACCACACATTTATTTCTATTTGCATTCAACAACAATACAGTCCCAATTGAAATGAGTGGATTATTTAGGCCAACAAAGCCTAACCATGTATCCATTTTCCTCTATGGAATGAGTAAAAGTGTTACACATTAAAATGAGAAAACTTCTTAGGTCACAATAAAGCCTAACCATGTTTGTATTTTCCTTTTTATCAGCAAGAATAGAGGCTTGATTAAAAGATTACATTGAGCAAGAATGGAGCTTGAACATGTGTTTATTTATCTATACATTCAACAAGAATGTAGCCCCAATTGAACGAGTGGGTTGTTTGGGCCAATAAAGTCAATGTGTTTATTTGCCTCCATTAATTGAGTAAAAATGTTATACATTAAAATGAGAAAAAAATAGGTCACCAAAACCTAACCATGTTTGTTTGTAAATTTGTTTTAGATTTAACGAGAATAGAGCCTTGATTAAATAAGTGTATTATCTGTGTTAAAAATCCTAACTATGTGTCTATTTTCCTTCACATTTGCCAAAAATAGAGCTCCAATCAAACAAATGCATTGTTTAGGTTGCAAAAGTCTAACTATGTGTCCATTTGTCTTCACATTTGACATGGATAGAGCTTCAATTAAATAAGTGCATTGTCTAGGTTGCAAAATCATAACTTTATGTCTATTTGGTTTCACATTCAACATAAATAGAGCTCCAATTAAATGAGTATATTGTCTAGGTTACAAAAGCTTAACTATGTGTGCATTTGTCTTCACATTCAACAAGAATAGAGCTCCAATTAAATGAGTGTATTGTATAGACTACAAAAGTCTAACTATGTGTCTATTTATCGTCACATTCAACAAAAATAAAGCTCCAATTAAATGATTGTAATGTAGACGACTAAATTCTGACTATACCTACTTACCTTTAAACTTTAAATTCAATAGAATGAAAAGCTCCAATGAAAACAAACCTTGAGTGAATCAATTTAAGTTCGCTTAAACGCTTTAAATAGAAAAATAAGTGTATACAAAATGCAAGGCCTTTTAATGAATGGATTTTAATGACGTCCACGAGACCATCAGTCTATGGGACCAAGCACCGAAACTTTAACCATTTTCAATTTCTTTTCCATATCAGCCCTTCTATTATAGATCTTGATCAGAAAGCTAGCAGTTTTGAGGAGCTTAGTTTCCCTAAAAAGCTCATTTAGATTGTCCACCTTCAAAATGTCTTCATATTGGATACGGATATCATCATAAGCAGCACACTCAATCATGAAGTGCCATTCAGTCTCGACAGTCCCTTTGTTGCAAAAAATACAGGTTCGTTGCTCCCAAGCCTCCTTGGGAACAGCCCACCTACCTGTCTCGCATCTAAGATGGTGTGACCCGGTTCTTATTTGAGCGACCAAAAGCCTAGCCTTGCCTTTAATTGTAACCCTTAAATAGTCTTTCTCATCATGCTCCCACGTGGGGTTGAACACCTGGATATAATGTGACTTTTTACGGCCAACCTGCTTAGTCCACATAGTAGACCTAAACTTTTCTAGCACAAACTTTCTTATCTCAGCATTAGTGTTGGGGCACTCATGTAGTTTAATGTTCCATTTGTTCAACCACTTGCTATTTTGCTTCATCCAAGTCTTCTTTCTACGGTTTAGCTCCTCCCCAACAACCATTTTGGGCCAGCGGTGCAAATCCATGTTCTCAACTTTTTTTAAATAACTTATTAACCGGATGACAGCAGATGCCTCCAACGGGAACATACCAGTTTCAGCCAAGAGAATCTCATACGGAACCGAAGATTTGACTTTGATGTTAGTAGTGATCAAATGTTTTTGAATTCTTTCAACTTGCCTCCACTTGTGGTTTGACATGCTACCCCCCCAAACCTCACAACCATAGAGGACAACCGGTGCCACCAACAAACCAAAAAGGGTTTTCTTGGATTTCCAATCCCATAACTCTGCTTTCCTACATCTGTTTTGTAGTAGATAAGACGCCTTCCAGCCACCCTGAATCCTTTTTGCCCTGCAAGTCTCCCAGCTGAGCCTATTATGGAAATCAATCCCTAGATATTTGTATTCTTCCACCACCTCCAAAGGGCTGCCCTCAAAGATGAAATTAAACTGCTGCTTCTTCCTTTTCAAAGAAAAAATCATGATTTTGGTTTTGCTGGTGTTAACTTGCATACCGACCTCTTGGCAAAAGAGCTCGAGAGCCTTTAAATGACCTCTCAAACCCGGAGCAGATTTTGCAATTAAGATAAGATCGTCCGCATATAAAAGTAACTTCACCACATAACTAGCTAGTTGAATACCCTCCCCATCAGTTTTGTTTAACCATTCTTCAAGCTTATCAATATATAATCCAAACAGAGTGGGAGATAGTGGACAACCCTATTTGACCCCGATGTCGCTACCAAAGCATTCAGACATACCATCTTTTGTTCTAATTTTAGCGCTAACTTTCTCATAAAGTTTATGGACTGCTGCTCTAAGTTCATCAGGAATACCAAGTTCCTTCATTCTGTTCCACAATTTGTCCCTAGGTACCGTGTCAAAGGCCTTTTTGAAATCAACGAAACAACAAAAAGCTTCAGCCCCTTGAGTGTCCCAAACTTTCTCAATTAAGTGCCTAAGCGTGATGCAGTGATCTATGGTAGAATGCCTTGGTCTGAAACCAGCCTGCCCCTTTGCCCTTTTACCTTCCTTTTCGGCCCAATTACTGATTCTGCGCTCTAACATGCTCCCATAAAGTTTACCAAGAAGAGGATTGACCATTATAGTTCGATAGTTAGAGGGATTATTAATATCCCCACTTTTATGTAAGGGGATGACCACACTGGTAGCCCATTCAGCCGGAAAGCCATTTTGAGTGATGCTATTAAAGAGGTATTTGATGTGAGGTGTGAGGAGCACACAACCCCATTTTAAGAATTCAGCCTGCAGCCCATCAATATCTTGAGCCTTACCATTTTGAATTAAGTAAAGTTTATGGCCCTTGGAAAAGACCTCCCCTTCTCTTCAAGGACAGGTAGCAAGTTTTTCGAAATGTACATGTTTCACAGATTCCACGCAGAGTACTCGGAGTGCATGTAAACTGTCCTGTTACGATACTTTTGACAGGAGAAAGAAAGCAATCTATTCGGTAAAGCTTTTTAACGAACCCGTATTGGCAGACAATGCTTTATTCCGGTGGGCCCAACCTCGTCCTATCCGCGTGATGTTGACATTTATTTTACCGACATATGAAAGCCACGCGTCAGTCGGAGATGGATCAGACGGCACCGACTAAGCCGCGTCGTAACCGCCTCGTTCGCTCAATGCTATAAATTCGCCTTCGCTCCCGACTATTTCTACATCTAAGTTTCTCGGCTACTCAAAACTATTCTGTATCTTGAGATATTCCTGTATTTTCTTGTCTTTCTTGTAAAGTCTTTTTCCTTGCAATGGCGGAGGAAAATGCACCAGAGCATCAAGATCGCGGGCTGTTTGGCTTGTTTGGGAAGAAGAAAGAAGAGGAGACACATCAGCAGCAGGGCAGTGCTGTGGATCCACACGGGCAGGGACACGTGGTGGGTGTAGCTGCGCATGAGCAGGGACACGTAAGTGAGGCCTACCCTACCCCTGTCTCTCATGGACACGTAGGCGAGGCTCACCCTACGCCTGCATCTCATGGCCACGTAGGCGTAGGCGAGCCTCACCCTGTGTATGGCCACGTAGGCGAAGTTCACCCTACGCCTGTGTCTCATGGACACGTAGGCGAGGTTCACCCTACGCCTGTGTCTCATGGCCACGTGGAGGAGGGCAAGTTCCATGGCGAAGGTGATAAGAAGACACACGAAGGGGGGCACGCTGTTAAGCTGCATCGCTCCAACAGCTCTTCTTCCAGCTCTGTAAGTTTTGGTTGGCCATGACTTCCTCAATGGACTTCAGTCTAAGTTTACTTACATAAATCTGATGAAATAACTGTGTATCCTCTTTTCTGAAATAGGTTTATTTGATGGTCTATAATGTCAGTAGTTTCTTTATATGGATCTGATGAAATGAATGTGTTTACAGTCTAGCGACGAGGAAGAAGATGAGAATGGGGAGAAGAAGAAGAAAAAGAAGGGTGGATTGAAAGACAAGATAAAGCTTCCCGGACGACATGAGAAGAAAGAGGAAGATTACGGTCATGGCAAGGCTGAAGAACAGGGCGAAAAGAAGGGTTTGATGGATAAGATCAAAGAGAAGCTTCCTGGACACCACAAAGAGGAAGAAAAAGGGCATTGAAAAGCAACTGGTGTTTTTTTGGGCTGGTTTTATCTTATGTTTTGTGTGTAGCTACGAGTATTTGCCATCTTTTGGCTTGAAGCATACTGTGGATTGTATGTATGGTGTGTTTATCTTCTATATATAATATGAATGCAATGGTTGTGTTTTTGTAATTACAATGTTGAGGAAGTGGAAAGTGTACAGGTTTTTATACCTGCAGTTTTTCCATAAAAACTTTGGGCTGGCAGTTTACTTTATGCCCACTGTATTTGCAGGGTTTCAGAACATAATCATTATAATTTGACAAAAAAAAGTTAAACCAGTAGTATAATTAAAGGCATTCATATTTAATGATAATAATCAATTTAATTTTGAGTAACTGAAATAAAAAGCTTTGTAAAATGAACGTGGTTTCGGAGGAGACAGGGGAATGCATTTTCTTAGGTTTTGACAAAACATAACCCACTTACATTCGCAGGTCAGATAATAATTTAATTCACACTCATATTGACAAATATGATAATAAATCGGTACTTCTTAGTGTGAATATTTTTATAAAAACACACAGAAATAAAAAGACAACATATATTTACAGGTCAATAATAATTTAATACTCTTTCTGTCATAGATACCAGGACTATTGCGAATCTCAGACATGCATGTGTGTGGACACCAATATAATCTATATAATCTATATATATAATTAATTAAAACTTGTAATTTTATTTTTAATTAAATTAATAAAATATTGTCCAAGATACATCTTGATGTGTGAGTAGAGTCATTAATCAAGTGCCTCATATGTTCAAAGGGTTAGTTTTTTTATTTAGTAATGAATATATTTTTTAAGAGGTTAAATATTCACATTTAGATAGGTTTAAATTTTGGTTTCTTATTTTTTAAGGGTGTTTTTTCTTTAATTTAATAAGATTTGATTTATAATTAGAAGTCTTAATTTTATTAATAAATAAAGAGTCAATTAAAATATTTATATTTTAAATTAATTTATATGATTAAATGATTAGTAGAAGATATTTTAAATTTGGTAAGTAGTTGGAAGTGTTCTCAATTTTATGTTTTAATTTTAAAACAGAAAATAATAATTTTAGGACATTAGAGGTTGAGTTTGGTTTAAAATAAGGTTATGTCAACATAGATCTTTTTGGAATTTCATTTGACTTCATATATATATAAGCTTAAAGTTTTCTTTCATTTGATATTAGAACTTTTTTGTAAAGTAATTAGAGAAGACATCTTCCTAGTTGTTAACCCTTGGTGTGAGTGGATAAGAAAAGAATGAAGCATTTCGAGGTTTAAGAAGTCTTTGTAGATTTGGAGTTTTTTGATTATTTGGAAAATGGATGTTTGTGGGTTCTCTTTATGTGAAGGTTATGGAGGGAATTTTTTGAAGATAGTCCCCTACGATAAAATAGACCTCATTTTTGAGATCAAAAGGCTCAAAAATCTATAGATCCGTATAAAAATTAACGTGGTTTGGAAATAGAAAAATTTATGTATTTTTTGGGGGCATGGAGGAATCTTGATTATCAGATTTTGTAGATATATATGGATCCATAAAGTGATACAAATTGATATATCATGTTAGCATTTTTATAGAATATTCCTATATATGCACCAAATTGCCTATGATGTATATTTATGTATTTTTTGGGGGCATGGAGGAATCTTGATTATTAGATTCTGTAGATATATATGGATCCATAAAGTGATACAAATTGATATATCATGTTAGCATTTTTATAGAATATTCCTATATATGCACCAAATTGCCTATGATGTATATTTGGATCATACTACTGTAATTTGTCTATGATATATATTTGGATATTATTACAATTTTTCTATGATGTATATATTCAATTGTGATTATATATTGTTAAATATTACCTATAGGAACACCCTATTTGGTCTGGTTGATCCCAAAGTGAAGAATGTTAAATCCTCAAACGTTTTCAGCACATTAAATCTATTACCATAAGTCCCCTTGAAAATTGCTTTGTTTTGATGATTAATTGGCTTCATCCTTGGGCAATATTTGATAGGAATGAGACCATTTGAATTAGGCACCTCATCCTAGATAGGGGCCTTTTCCAGATGCTTTTAAATTATGAGCTTGTATTTCAATATTTGGGAGAGGAGACTAGGAGGGCATTTTTTGCAATTCCTTTGAAGATGACCATATTTATGACATGCACGAAAATGAAAGGGAAGTGCTTCATAATATATACTCTAGATCTTAGTCATGCTACTTAATTTGATCTCTAAGGAGTTAGGAAGCAGATTGTTCAAATCAACCTCAATGCACATACAAGAAAACATAACAAACATCATGTCAAGGGTTTAACAAGATGAACCCATAGGTTTTCTAATAATCACCACAATCAATTGCAACATATCTGACCTCCAAACTCCTTAGGTGAACTAAAACAAGTATCTTGGATGGAATCTCCTCCACAAGATCAAACCCTACATGTCAAGGTTTGATAAATAAGCCTGATTAATTATGAAAGTTTGAAACTCCTTCAAAAATCTTATTTTGCTCTACCATTTGGGAGAAAAACACAAATAAATGCCCATTAGAAGCCATAATGATCTCCAAATCACCTTTTGGACTCTAATTCTTCTTGACCCAGTTCTTCAGAAAGAGCATAGAAATTTAAAGCCCCATGAATTTGCAAATGAGAGACTTTGATAGGTACAAAACATCATCTACAATCGATTTTGAATTAATGACCAAAATAGGTTAATGTTTTCTTTTCTCCAAGAAAACATTAATTCAAGTGCAACCCCAAGGAATGGTTAACAATGGGATCCAATGAACGGCATGTAATTAGTTCAATTAAGAGAATTTGCATGATGTGAAGATGAAACTTCATTACCATTAACCACATCTTTAAATGATACAAAAATGGGGGGCCCTTGGACCCCTAGATGTTGCCATACTGTTAGCCATGACAAAAAATAGGGCACATAAAATAAGAATAAAACAAAGATGAGAGGGCCACGCAAGAGTAGAAATACTAAAAAAACTCAAGCCCGTGAGGAGCAAGGAAGCCCTCACATTAGATATCACATTTTGTCTTAATTATTATAGAAAAATGATATCTTGATATGATATCTTGAGATGAAATCTCTTCTCTAGTGCATCATATTTTTTAATAAACTTTAATATTCTTTCTTGATAAGATAATTCTTGATCTAGGCTATTGATGAAGATATCCATCTTTTCCTTTTCAGGAATAGGACGGGAATATCGCGCAAACAACCTTCTCCACCTTTGTAAAAAGGTAGTGAAGGATTCTCCTACTTTTTGTTTCACTTTACAAAGATCAAGCATTGTTATCTGGTGTTGGATGTTGTAGGCGTATTGTGATATAAACTGATTTATTAACTCCTCAAAGGTTTTGATGGGGGGAGTGATCTTGGAAAGCTACTCCATGGATTGTCCACCCAGACTTTGTGGAAACAATCGCATTAAGTAGGTATCGTCATAAGCAAATTCTAGACTTATATTTCAGAAATCCCTCACATGTTCAATGGGATCAGTTTTTCCATTGTACCTATCAAATTTAGGGATTTCGCAATGTTTTGGAAAAGGCATCATTTGAATACTCCTATCGAATGGATAAGGAGATATGTCATCCAAAACATACTTCTTTGTTGCACCCCCTTGCATCTCCTTTATTTGCCCTTGTAATTCTTTTATCTGTTGAGTAAGGGCACTAAAATCATTAGAAGGATTTTTGGGATTCTGTTTAATCCCTTCTATATCAAAATTGTAAGGTAACTTAGCTCCTTGATTAGCTAATGAAAGAAAATATATTTCTTTGTTTCGTTATAAAATCCTTTCCATAAGATTATGGAATCAAGGATCTTGCTCTGCTTCTTGAAGCTTTTCTTCTGTTAATTCTTCAACATTAAATGTTTCCTCTTCTTTCTCATTATGGTCATCCATTTTGCTTGTGGTAGTTTCTCCTTCATCTTTTTCCATGTGTTTTCGAGACCTCGTGACAACAGGCATAAGCTTTGTTCCAGATTCTACTAACTTTTTATCAAAAGAGTGAAATAGTGCAATTTGTGATAGATATGAATGTCAGGATAGAATGAAGATTCTATGACTTGAAAGATTTCTAGCCTTTAGCTTGTGTTGTTCCCTAATTGAAAGGATGAAAATCCTATTTGCGGGAATTTAAGAAAAAGATCAAGAAAAGGATGATTTTGCACTTTATGAAGTTTGATCTTAGCTTCATAAAAGGATGGATTTTGTGATGAATGCCTAATGTGATTGAGTTCTCTATTGCAGAAATTGATTTGGATGGGTAGAATATTCAATTGCACGTTGGGGAATATAACAAAAACAAATACGTTGACTATGGTTGTTCCTTTGAGAAAGGGCTCTTCTTTGAAAAAAAGCTCGTGAGTATAATGGTTCTACAGCATAATCATCAGTGAAACCTCTAACACAGTCATGATATCTATGGATAAAGGTTCTATGTTTGAGTAAAACCTTTCGACTTTGGTACAAGAATCATCTTTTCTTCAATAGTTTCTTGTAGCTAAGGGGTTTCTTTGGCTTTTTGATCCATTTGAGAATGGATTTCTTAATGAAGGTTGTGGATTTCCAATCTCTTAACATGAGAGTAATCAAGGTAATCGTGATTTTTGGATGATCTTAACTGAATTAATGTTTTGAAAACACTTCAAACAAGTTATAGAATAGTTGTTTTTAATTCCTATACTAAACATCAATTGTATGATCAAAATATTTTACAAAAATTGTTTTAAAAGGTTTTACACATGATAAATAGTTCAAACAGACTCACTCTTAGTACTCAAGTAGGTCATCATAGTAATCAACAACCCACATCTTAGAACTGCATCGACTCACACAGCCGTGTCACCCCCGAAAGGGCACCCGTGTTTTTGTCTTTTCCAGGTGCATACTTAGAGTGACAGAAGTGGATACCGGATCCCCTGAGCAAACAGTCCTTGGCAGTTATATGGTGAGTATCTTGGGGGTAGATTCTTCCCTCCCCTACACTGTGATTATTATGATGTTTGGAAACTGACTTCAGTTGGATACTACACTAGAAGTTCATAGTAAGGGTTTCCGTTCGGTGTGGCAAATGATATACTCCCTCGAGAGACCTCCCTACCTTTAGAATAAAGGCTTTGGGGATGGTTATCTTGCACACTACCGTCAAAAGAGGGTTTCCCCAAATTTCCTTTAAATTTTATAGTGGGGTGGAATAGCCTGGCTTTGGCTTGAACCCACTTGAGTCGTTCCTCTTGGGTGAGTACTTTTTCCCACAAGAGCAGGCTCTCTAAAAGGTATTATAAAAACTTAAAATTACATGAAATGAAATAGATGAGTTTGGCATTTTGATCACCCAGTTAAGGGGAGAGCATAGGCCTATCACCGTTTAAAGCAAAGCAAACAAAAGTTCAATTTTAATCCCAAATAAACAATTTGCTATGCTAGGTGAAGATGTTGCTTCACAAAGACATGGAGTTCTTTTTAGCCCAAAATAGAAAATGAAGTGACTATCCTAGGATTGCTTGATTTTGAATTATGTGACTATCCTAGGATTGCTTAATTTTGAATTATGTGACTGTCCTAGGATTGCTTCATTCTTTTAAAGTTCTTACTGTCTGCGGTCGCGTCGGATCTAGTCAAATCATATTTAAGTTACATATTACAATTGCTAAAACAGACATCAAGGGCGCTAAAACAGAGTTTATGGGCGCTGCAGGATCTGTCATGGGCACTGCCAGATCTGTCACATGCACTGTGGGATTTGTTATAGGCACTGCAGGATGGGTCACGGGCGCTGCAGGATGAGTCACGGGTGCTAAACTGAGTGTGAACTATGCTGAATCGTGTTTAATGCGCTAATACGTTATTTTTAGCTGTAACCTATCAGAAAAATCTATAATAAGATATTAAAATTGGGGCAAGAGCCCCACGGTGGGTGCCAAAAATGTGTGATAGAAATATGGTGAATCAAAATAAGATAAAAAAATCACACAAAATGAAACATTAAACCAAAGAGAGCAAGATAAATTGAAATAAAATTAAACAAAGCTTCTTTAGAACCGTTCCATTTTTCTCTATCTCCAGGGATTTGTTTGAAGTTGTTGCTCTCATATTGTGTAAGCAAAGCTTCTCAGAATGGCAACCTGCAGACTGAGTATGCAAAAAGGAAAGTGCTTCTCTATCCTATATGTTGGTGGAGTGAAAATGTTGATACGGATATGCACAGGGGTTGTAGATTATGCACAGGGGTTGTGGATTATGGATGCTATTGAAACTAAACTATGAGGATGATTGACCATGATATGGAATGATTCTACAATCTATGAATGCTAAAATACTATACTATGGATGCTTGAAAGCTATTTGACTATAGTTTTCCTGTATGAAAGCTTCTTTATGATTTCAAAGACCCGACAGTCCTTTTTATAGCTTTTCACAAGCAAGAGCCTAGTTGGCAAAGATCAATGGTTGTGAGATTGTCTGGTAGATTTGAATGGTGAGAGATGAGAGGTTGAGAGGAAGATGGAGAATATTGGGAGGTTGGAGAGAAGAATGGAGCCTTGTCTTCAACCCACGAGAACAAGTTTGCACAAGAACAGAGAAATTAATTTTCTATTTTGGAAGTTTGTTTCACGGTTGTTGAAGATAATCCAATATTAAATAAATAAATTTATTTAATTTCATGTGAGTTTGATTTTTGATTTAAGGACTATAGAAGATTTAATTAAATATTTGAAATATTTAATTGTGAATAGACTTTAGAAGAATTAATTAAATATTTGGAATATTTAATTGTGAGTAGACTTTAGAGGAATTAATTAAATATTTAAAATATTTAACTATGAATGGAATTTAGAAGATTTAATTAAATATTTAGAATATTTAATTGTGAATGGACTTTAGAAGAAAAGAATACTTAATCTTTATTTGAATAAAATATTCAAGCCAAGATTAAATGATATTTAATATAAATAAATCATACTATTTATTTAATTAATTGAGAAATGAATAAGAAAGTGATTAAATAAACTTATTTATTTAATCGAAATAAAAGAATCAACAATATAAATAAATTATTTAGATTTATTTATACGTAGATCGAATTCAGAGATTTAATTAAATATTTAAAATATTTAATTAATTAACAGGCTATTGTGATGTGACCATTTTTACGTGTATACAATATGATCACACCATTGCAAAGTACACAAAAAATTAAGTACTTTCAAAAAAATAACTCAAAAATGTTACTGTAGGAGTGAGAATGAAGCCCCAGAAGCTCTAATAATGAGAACAACTTAGCAACACCTGTCAGAATCTATAATTTATGGAAAAAAGGCATAGAAATTAAAAACCAACTACATCATAGTGTAGAGCACAAGATTCTACCCCAAATCAAAAAAATGCACTTAAAAAGGAGCTTGTATGACCAAGTTATGGGCCTCCAAAGTTTGCCTCCAAAATGAAAACTACCAACAAAGAGGGGGCTACAAATTTTGAAAAATTCGCTAATGTCAGCAGATTGCTCGATTAAATTTTATGGTCTATCGACTATCAAAAGAGAATATTTGCTTCCCTATTAGAATATACTCTTGATGTATCGTCGACAGAATATGATGAGGAATCTACGTTGGAATCTTGGATTGGCATCAATATTTTTGACCTACAGGTAGGTACATTTGGTAGTGTTTGAGAAAGTGAAGAAATGGTGTGTGCCAGCTTTGTACAAGATGGTACAGTGTACCTTTCCATGGGTACCAAGTACCCTGTCGCAGGTATGACTACAAATTAAATCCATAAAGTTTTTTAGTTGATTTTTATTTTAAAAAATATTTCTTGAAAGCTTTTTAAAACCAAAAAAATTAATTAAAAATATTTCCCAACCTATGAATTTTTCTTGTGACCCAATTTTTTTGCCGATGAAATTTTTGTGACTACACCTGCAATAATGATGGTCGTACAACCATACAGACATTGAAGGAGGGTGATTTTTTCCTCAAGCTCTAGATGATGTCATCCAAGTTTTGCTATTTGGCAATCGATCTTGGGGGTTTTTGGCCTTCCAAATGCAATGGCAAGGATGATTTTGGCCCAAAGTGCTCCAAAAATTCAACTAATTCTTGGATTTGGTAACCCTTACCCAACTTGAAACCCTCGTAAATCAAGCAATATTTGATGAAATTTGACAAAAAAAATAAAAACTAACTTTCTTTGACACTCTAAATTTAATGGAGAGGTCCACAAAACCCCAACTCACACCCAACAACAATTTAATGTCATGATTGGTCCCTTAGATCGAGGAAGAAGTCTACAACACTAAAGCTTTAATACCATGTAGGTGTTTATGCTGAATTCCTCAACACTCTAGGATCACCTACAAGAAAAAATAACTTCCATAAGGGAGACGGTAGAAATATCATGCTATGATTATGGATGCACGAATTCTAGAATGAACTTGATTGTTGTTCATAGGTTGATGCTTGAATTAATATGTACATATAAATCCTTTCTTATATAAGCAAGGGTGATGATGTTCCAACGTTAAATGAGTGTGTCATGATTAAATGACATGACTCGATATTAAATGACCTAGGACACGTCCATTAAATAAAAGCCAAATAGATAAGATATGATAAGATCACATCTAGACAACTAAGACTTCTAGAAAAAGAAACTAGGACCTAAGTGAATAGGACCTAGATAGGTAAAACACCTATTTACACCAACAAGTTCCATACAAAAATTAACACGATTTGGAGAGAAAATTTTAGGTATTTTTGGGGGGCATGAGGAATCTTGATTATTAAATTTTATAAATATATATGGATCCATAAATTCATACAAATTTCTATATCATTTCCTTTTATATAGAATATTTATATCTATGCACCAAACTGTGTCACACCCAATATCATTAATATAGCTTGTAGAATTAAAAAACTAAATCATGATTTATTGGAGTACCATTGGTAGGCTACAAAAATGATTTGATTGGTGGACTAAGAGAAGCACACATTATGGGCCCCATCACCAACTACATAGATGGATCTAACCTAGTCATGTCAATAACCAATGGCTAGTGTTAGAGAACTAAACCTTGATGTAACTACTTTTTCCATAGCCCTCAATCACATGGACTATGGGTGGCTCCAACCAATTGTTGGGGTTGGGTTATTCACCTAGATATGTCACCAATCAAGTGGATCCAATTGTGCAACACTCTACAAGCTACTACCACTGGTATTCGTGGAGCCACCAACACCTATTACTGATTTACCACTATCACTAATCCACCACTAGTAGTACCACCCTCTTGCAATACAAGCACCACCCAAATAGTGCAAAGATAATTTTCTTAAGGGAGCATAACTTTCAGATCAATGTCATTTTTTTAAGTTTTGATAATAATTAAAAATTCTATTTGTGATAAAAATTATTTGAAAGCCAATTTTTCTCCCATTTATTTGAGAAATCATATCTTGATCCTATTGGAGCTTGATTTCAAAGGCCTCGAGATTTGCAAAATCTAAACGTAATTCCTTACCCTATTTTACTCATCAATTATATCCAATCTGAAAGAGCTTCAATGGCTCCCTTTGTTGAAAATTCTAAATCCCCCATAAAAAAAATATCTTGTAGATATCACTCAAGTTTCTAAGTAAAAATATGAGCAAGTTAAAACCATTGACAATTTCACAAGTTCACAAACTTGTTGAAAGGCCAACAAGTTCATGAGTTCACAAACTTGCCAAAAATCCTAGAGCAAAGTGTTAAGTTTCAATTTGTTAATGATTTTTGTGAGTTTGTGAAATCACTAAAAAGTTGACAAGAAAGGGCCAAGTTTGAAATTCTAATGAGTTCACAAACTCGCCAAAAAGTGAACAAGGTTCATGAATTGCAGAAAACTTTGACAAGGGAGAAAGAAAAGAAGGAAAAATGGCTAAGGAAAGAAATTTCTTGTTGTTGGAAAGTTCATGAGTTCATGAATTGCCAAAAACTCCAACAAGAGAGAAATAAAAAAAGAAAAGTGGCTAAGGAAAGAAATTTGTGTTGGCAAAAGAGTGAATAAAATTGACTTTCAACTAGAAATGTTTAAATTAATTCATATTGATAGGTTGACTTGAAGTATGACATGGTTTTGAACTTTCACAAAGTGAGAATGGAGAATTAATTGAAATGTGTGGGATCTTTAGGAAACCAACTTCTACCATATGTATATTTTCCTTCACATTATGAGAATAGAGTCCTAATTAAAATGAGTGAGTTGTTTTAGCTACCAATGCCTAACCATATGTTTATTTTTCCTCTTGTATTGAGCAATAATGGAGCTTGACCACACATTTATTTATATTTACATTCAACAATAATATAGCCCCGATTGAAATGAGTGGATTATTTGGGCCAATAAAGCCCAACCATGTGTCCATTTTCTTCTATGGATTGAGTAAAAATGTTATATGTTAAAATGAGCAATCTTCTTAGGTCACAATAAAGCCTAACCATGTTTATATTTTCCTTTATATTCAACAAAAATAGAGGCTTGATTAAATGATTGCATTGAGCAAGAAAGGAGCTTTAATGCATGTTTATTTATCTTTACATTCAACAAGAATGTAGCCCCAATTGAATTAGTGGGTTGTTTGGGCCAATAAAGTCAATGTGTTTATTTGTCTCCATGGATTGAGTAAAAATGTTATACATTAAAATGAGAAAAAAATAGGTCAGCAAAACCTAACCATGTTTGTTTATAAATTTGTTTTAGATTTAATGAGAATAGAACCTTGATTAAACAAGTGTATTATCTATTTTAAAAATCCTAACTATGTGTCTATTTTCGTTCACATTTGCCAATAATAGAGCTCCAATCAAACAAGTGCATTGTTTAGGTTGCAAAAGCCTAACTATGTCTCTTTGTCTTCACAATTGACATGGATAAAGCTTCAATTAAATGAGTGCATTGTCTAGGTTGCAAAATCATAACTTTATGTCTATTTTCTCACATTCAACATAAATAGAGCTCCAATTAAATGAGTGTATTGTCTAGATTGCAAAAGTTTAACTACGTGTGTATTTGTCTTCACATTCAACAAGAATAGAGCTCCAATTAAATGAGTGTATTGTCTAGACTACAAAAATCTAACTATGTGTCTATTTATCATCACATTCAACAAAAATAAAGTTCCAATTAAATAATTACATTGTACACGACAAAAGTCTAACTATACCCACTTACCTTTAAATTCAATAAAATGAAAAGCTCCAATTAAAACAAACCTTACATTCACATTGATTGAGTCAATTTTTAGGTTCGATTAAACCCTTTAAATAGAAAAATAAGTCTATACAAAATGTAAGGCCCTTTTTAAGTAAAGTTGATGGCCCTTGGAAAAGACTCCCCTTCTCTTTAAGGATAGGTAGCAAATATTTTTCATTGTTAAAGGCGGAGCCACTTATGATTCAAAGACCAAAATGGGGTAATGTGTACTTTCTAATAGTTTCCCAAATTTGAAACGTATACGTTTCACAGATTCCACCCAGAGTGCTTGGAGTGCATGTAAACCATCCCATTACGATATTTTTGACAGGAGAAAGAAAGCAATCTATTCGGTAAAGCTTTTTAACGACCCCGTATTGGCAGACAATGCTTTATTCTGATGGGCCCACCCACGTCTTATCCATGTGATGTTGACATTTATTTTACCAACTTATGATAGCCACGCGTCAGTCAGAAATGGATCAGGCGACACCACTAAGCCGCGTCGTAACCGCGTCGTTTGCCCAATGCTATAAATTCGCCTTCGCTCCCAACTATTTGTACATCCAACTTTCTCAGCTACTCAAAACTATTCTGTATATTGAGATATTCCTGTATTTTCTTGTATTTCTTGTAAATTCTTTTTCCTTGCAATGGCGGAGGAAAATGCACCAAAGCATCAAGATCGCGGGCTGTTTGGCTTGTTTGGTAAAAAGAAAGAAGAAGAGACACATCAGCAGTAGGGCAGTGCTGTGGATCCACACGGGCAAGGACACATAGCGGGTGTAGCTCTGCATGAGCAGGGACACATAAGTGAGGCCCACCCTACCCCTGTCTCTCATGGACACGTAGGCGAGGTTCACCCTACGCCTGTGTCTCATGGCCACATGGAGGAGGGCAAGTTCCATGGTGAAGGTGAGAAGAAGACACACGAAGGAGGGCACAAGGTTAAGCTGCATCGCAGCAACAGCTCTTCTTCCAACTCTGTAAGTTTTACATTCCATTTTCTGTAACTGAAGATAGATTACTTTCATTGTTCTTCATAAAATGATCATACATTCCATTTTATCTTCCACTTTCTATAATGTTAGTAGTATTTTTTTTCATTTGGATCTGATGAAATCAATGTGTTTATTGTCTAGCGACGAGGAAGAAGATGAGAATGGGGAGAAGAAGAAGAAAAAGAAGGGTGGATTGAAAGACAAGATAAAACTTCCCAGACGACATGAGAAGAAAGAGGAAGATTACAGTCATGAAAAGGCTGAAGAACAGGGCGAAAAGAAGGGTTTGATGGATAAGATCAAAGAAAAGCTTCCTGGACACCAGAAAGAGGAAGAAAAAGGGCATTGAAAAGCAACTGGTGTTTTTCGGTTGGTTTTATCTTATGTTTTTTATGTTTTGTGTGTAGCTACGAATATTACCATCTTTTGGTTTGAAGGATTATATGTATGTTGTGTTTATCTTCTATATATAATAAGAATGCAATGGTTGTGTTTTTGTAATTACAATGTTGAGGAAGTGGAATGCAATTTTTCCATAAAAACTTTGGGCTGGCAGTTTACTTTATGCCCACTGTATTTGCAGGGTTTCAGAACATAATCATTATAAATTGACAAAAAAAAGTTATAGTATAATTAAAGGCATTCATATTTTTAATGATAATGATCAATTTAATTTTGAGTAACTGAAATAAAAAGCTTTGTAAAATGAAGGTGGTTTCTGAGGAGACAGGGGAATGCATTTTCTTAGGTTTTCACAAAACATAACCCACTTACATTCGCAGGTCAGATAATAATTTAATTCACACTCATATTCACCAATCAGATAATAAATCAGTACTTCTTAGTGTGAATATTTTTATAAAAGCACACAGAAATAAAAAGACAACATATATTTACAGGTCAATAATAATTTAATACTCTTTCTATCATAGATACTAGGACTATTGTGAATCTCAGACATGCATGTGTGTGGAATAGTGGACACCAATATAATCTATATATATAATTAATTAAAACTTGTAATTTTATTTTTAATTAAATTAATAAAATATTGTCCAAGATACATCTTGATGTGTGAGTAGAGTCATAATCAAGTGCCTCATATGTTCAAAGGGTTATTTTTTTATTTAGTAATGTATATATTTTTTAAGAGGTTAAATATTCACATTTAGATAGGTTTAAATTTTGGTTTCTTATTTTTTAAGAGTGTTTTTTCTTTAATTTAATAAGATTTGATTTATAATTAGAAGTCTTAATTTTATTAATAAATAAAGAGTCAATTAAAATATTATATTTTAAATTAATTTATATGATTAAATGATGACTAGAAGATATTTAAAATTTGGTAAGTAGTTGGAAGTGTTCTCAATTTTATGTTTTAATTTTAAAACAAAAAATAATAATTTTAGGACATTAGAGGTTGAGTTTGGTTTAAAATAAGGTTATGTCAACATAGATCTTTTTGGGATTTCATTTGACTTCATATATATATAAAAAAGCTTAAAGTTTTCTTTCATTTGATATTAGAACTTTTTTGTAAAGTAATTGTTGACGCCAAAAATTGGCGAGGTAATAGTGCCTTATGGGAAACTCAGTTCAAGGGGACCCTTTGCGCCAAACTGAGTGACCTCCAGATTTTAAAGAAGCTGACTTCTTCTATAATAGTTTTTGGAAAGGGAAAAGGAAACAGGTATAATGAAGCAAAATCTAATCTAAGGCGATGCGCCAAAGTTTGCTGATGGGCACGATAAATCATAGATTTAAGGGCCTGAAAGATGTCACATTCCAAAACGTCGAAAACTTAAAGCTATATCATAAACAGTTCATTTATTGACATAAAATAATATCGCATACATCCTTACTACTAAGAAGAGTCATTTAGACATGATTTAGATAAGCAAGCTTGTATTCAATATATAGAAGTCTTATCAAATGAAATGCTTAAGACAATAAAAGGCACAGTTTACAGTTTGATCAAAACATAAAAAATAGAAAGGCCGAACAGTGGGCACAGTCTAAAAGTTTCTTGCAAATAAACATGTAAAAGAGGTCTGGTGTCTCTTGTTAAAACCAGTATCCTTTCAAAAAATCTTGGACCTCCTCTTCATGATAGAGAGAGTATATATATAGCTGGAGAGAAAACTCTCACCGCTTTGGAAAGCTGTAACAGAAAAGATCCCACAATCCCCTGCAATGATGCCAGAATCAAAAATTTTCAGGCCGTTACAATGGCAACGAGTTAGAACACAACATTTGAATAATCAGGTGCAGGCGTGCCCTTCGTAATGATGGCAGTGGTCCCAGCCATACCTGAGGTGACAAGTGTCATCCACCGCTTTGAAGAACCATGAAGAGCAGCATCCAATAACATAATCTCGTCAGACAGCCTATCGCCCACCTCAAGGATCAGTTGTAAGGTACGTGGCATCCTGTCGCTGCCCGAATAAAAAACTCTCTCCTTGCTGCCGAGAGATTGTGAAGATGCAACAAGTGTCCAATGAGCTGAGGTCCTTCTTGATGTGGAGAGAAAGCTGCATCAACCGGGTGCGAAAGACGCGTGGCAGGGTTTCGCAACCCGCGGTTGTTCACCTCCCTGCCGAGTTAAAAGATCTGTGAACAATTGCTAGTTAGCAGAAGGTAGGGCCCGCCAATACCTTCTAGACAATAGAAAGAAAACCCCGAGCAAGCACTACGCAGCCCGCGGTTGCTCATTTTGTTCCCGCATGAAAAGCCTGCGATATGCCACCACGTAGCAAGATGTGGGTCCCTCTAACAATCTTTAGAAGTGATGGCCCTGGCAGAAGGCTTTCACAACTCGAAGAGACTTCAAGGCAAAAAGAGATAAAAACCTCCGCAAGTGAGACACGTGGACGCCCAGCGTAGCCTCTCAGGACCCGAAAGGGAAGCCGCTACCCAAAGTTGCGAAGAAGAGATGTGCAAAAGGGAGAGGTCAAAATTTGATGGAAAGCCGACTAAACTCGGTGACTCACAGGCCGGCGCACACACATTCACAAAAAGAAACCTGAAGGGAGATGTTCGAATATATTTATTTTAATAGCTTTTGGCGACTATTAGGGGCATTTCGGACAAGGAACGTAGAACCCGAAAACTCTCCGGTTCTGCAGACCAGAGTTTTATCTGTCGGACGAATGGAGTTAGAGTTTGGAAAGAGCATCCTATAAGGGCGACCATTCACCTTCGGACGACTTTGCCATGCTGCACAAATTTTCTTGTGCCCCGCGGAGATCAATAGCTTCTTTGTGAGGCAGCACCTCAAATAGGTCAGCGCCTACTTGGATATGGAAAAGCAGCTGGGAGAGTGGATGAATGATCGCCTCAATGTCGGTTGTCGTTGGGGAGCTGTCGAATTCCTTGAATTCCTCTGGGTCGTTCTCCTTCTGCCCAATAATCTCTGCAATCTATGCAGTTGTGGCAATGGAGCCATCCTCAAGGAACGGGGATGGCAACCCCAGCTTGCCTAACTCAGAGAAACTTCCCTGTATGCCATCAAGTGCCTTGCTTAGAAAATTCATCGCTGCCTTAGTGCGCTGGAAAGCAGAGTGACAATAAATGAATTTATTGGCAATTTGAGCAGCAATGTCCTGATCTTCGATACCCGCCTCAGTAAGGATTTCGTTTGAGACAGAGTATAGCTTGTTGAGCAAGTCCCTTGCCTCAGAAACCTTTTCCAGAATGAAACGTGGGAACTGCTTCATTGTGTTGTGGGCTTCTTGATTGAGTCTTGATGCCTTGTCGATGAATCGAAGGGTAGGCTACAGTGTTAGACAGAAGATCTTGACTTTCTCCCAGTGAGAAATGTACAATTGCCTAACCAGCAAGATGACATCAGGTTGGGCAGGGGCAGGTAGCAGAGAGGCTTTAAGCGAAAAAATATTCGTGTCTTTTGAAATGAGGGCCTCGGCTAATTCTGCCTTCTTTTTTTTCTCGGACGCTAACTGCTCCGCATAGCTGTTCATTTCTTTATTCCAATTTTGTTCAGCTCGGGAGTGGTTAACCGATTGCTCCTCCAGAGAAGCCTTTGTCTTTCGGAGCTCCTCTTCTAGCTTAGTATTCAGGCTTTTGAATTCGACCTCTTTCTCCAGTACCTTTTGTTGATACTGCTCTTGTAGGCACTCCAACTCCTCACCCTTTTGTGCCATCCCCTGACTATACTCAAGGCAGATACGTTCAAGCTCTTCCTCTTTTGATTGTAGGCTCTATCGGGCCGCCTAGTTCTGGCTTTGCAATTCTTTTACTAAGCCTGGGTCAGCAACCTGGGTTTTTGCAATTTTGCTCTGAAGCCTGTTTCTCTCATTCTCTATTGTCAGCGCTCTTTTAGTCATTCAGGCGATATCTGCCTCCAAGGATTTCTCCTTTGTCTCTAGAAAGCTCACCCTTTCCTTGGTTGCCTTGAGCTGCTCATCTTTCTTCTTTAACTGGCGGCCAGTTTTGAGGAAGTCGGAAGTGACCACCTGTTGCGTCTCCTCCATGATTTTGACCTTATCTTGCAGCCGGGCTATCTTCATGTCAAGTCCGACAGCATAGATTTCATAATCTTCGGGTTGCATTTCTCCCTGAGGCTTGTTTACCCTTGGGTACATGGTTGCAAATTTTAATTCTTGTCGGGTCTCATCATACGAAGCCTATACTCTTGGCTCGGCGGGAGCATTGTCATCTTTTGCCTTACGTCGCCTCATTCTATTTGCGCGTGCCTCTTTTCCATAATCTATCTATGCTATGAATTTGGCTGGTGATGAAACTAGCCCACCTGCGAAAGGAACACCAGAAGGTAGGGCATAGGGATAGGTAACTTTCATAGGCGCACACATTTACTTTTTTTGGAGAGTGACTGTTTGTGGGGAAAAGTGTGGCACGTTCCATAGCTTCGCTTGAGAACTATCAGCGGGGCTAGGTATCTATAGCAGCTGAATCGGGGATTCAGTCGTAAGGCTCATTGGCTAGAAAAAGGGGTTTGCTAACGGTGTGTCAGCTTGTTGCAACGAACGGGGATCAGTAAGCATAGCAGAAAAAGACTGGGGGTCGACAGGGGGAACATTTTCCGAAAGCGAGGTGAGGAAAGACTGAGCGGTAGTAGTAGGCGTGAGCATACTCGGAGGAGTAATTATAAATGGTTGGGCCTGCGAATACTGGGCAAATCCAACCGATTAAGCTGGACCAGAAGCAGAAGGTGGAGGGCTCGGACTTATGACAGGGGTCGCCAACGGAGCAGGGGCAGATACGAAGGAATGAGATGCAAGAGAAGAAAGAGCAAAATGTACCTGTTGACTGGTCGGCGGTGGTTCCAGGATCGTTCGTGACTCTCCTGAAAATTTTGGCATTTGGCTAGCAGCGGGTACTTCTCCTCCGACGGGTTCTTGCAAAACACCTCCAATAATACTTTCCACGCGCTGCCTTTTCGCAGGCGGACCCTCACTAACTTCGGCAGTCGGATCCTTCTGATGAGTTGTTAGCCGGGCCGGTTTAGTGGCCCAAGTGCGTGTAAGCGAGCCCCTTGATATATTAAAACGTACATTAGTGGCCACATAGGCGGTCTGCTTGGAAGCCTCGCCCTTTTGCGCCGAAGAGGATGATACCATCGCTTCTTCTTCATGCTCCTCGGATCACTCTCCCTCTTCGCTCCTGTTAGCACTAGAGTTCGGGCTAGGGTGGCCCTCATTCCACCATCTATCAAATTCCTGATTGTCCTTCAATTAATTATAAGGAGCATCCAACTGTGCTATTTCCTGGCGATATTTCCAGAAAGCCCTTATTTTTTCATCATTCCATTCCTCACCCTTCAACTTGTTATACATGTTGTGCTCCATCGAAAGATTATCCTTGGCCATAGCCACTAGAAAGTAGAACTTGTGCCATGGGCCTCTAGAATCTGGCATAGGGATTTGTGCTAAATTCACAAAATCTTCATCTCCATCTGTCCGCGGATTAAGCCATTTTTCCCAGTATGGTCGGGAATCATGGGTAACTTTCATGTGTGGCTCTGGCAGGTCGTTGAAAGGGTTGTATTCCCACTTATCATTTATCAGTACCAACCCTAGATGTGCCAGCTTCTCCTCTAACAACTTGTGTGATTACTTTTTAATTAAGGTTACCGACTTGAAATTCTTCGGACAAGTGAAGAATCCCTTCTTCTTGACACTTCTACTGCTACAGAACATGAAATCAATGATACACACCTGTCGGAAAACCTCCAGCGCGAGCACTCTATCGGTGACGCAAGCTGGGAGCAGGAAAGGTTTGCCAGTAAAGCCCCGCATTCGAAGGATTGTGAAATCCTTGAACCCAAGAACCAGTCACAAGCAGGGGTGTAGCCTTGCATAAATCAAGTCTGCTCCGTGGTGAGTCAGACGATATCACCTTCTCCGATCAAATCATTCAGGACCGGGGCTATGAAATAGTCTGCAAACGCATAATAGTCATATGTTGCGGAAAGGAAAGGTGTCCATGTAGACACCAGCTTTCTTTTGTTTTGCTCATCAAAAATTGATAGCGGAAGGAATCGGGCGAAGAAATCTGGATTCTGATGTAGGAACATGTGGACCAGGTAGGAAAGAAATCTAAACTTCTTTTCCG
Source organism: Sequoia sempervirens (assembly GCA_007258455.2). Taxonomy (NCBI): domain Eukaryota; kingdom Viridiplantae; phylum Streptophyta; class Pinopsida; order Cupressales; family Cupressaceae; genus Sequoia; species Sequoia sempervirens. The sequence goes on from VDFB02270651.1 coordinate 820,477,332, forward strand.
CCTGATAATTCTCCATCTGATGTATCATTTCTTCAACCATGAACTCAGCAAAATCATACTAGAAGAGTTCATGCTGCTTGCGAAACTAGATCGCAGGGCCCAGCTGAAAAGCCTCGATCTTCTCATCGAAGTCTCGGGTGCAAACAAATGTCAGCATGGACATGGGATCCTGAAGATCATCGCGGAATGAACCATGCGATAATGTGATACTTGGTGCTTTAGCGGACGCGATACCTTTCTTATTAGTCTCCTCTAATAAGAAATCGGAGCCGGTTTTCATCCTCCTCCATATTTTCTCCCTCTTGCTTGGGCTAAAATGCTCGATAGTCTCTTTCCTTCTACTTGGATCCGGGATACATAACATGTGCCAGATGGCTTTTGGGCTGATATGAACCCTTAAATTGTGACCTTCAATGCAGTGGGTATCTGGATTATAGCGCTGAAAAGCCACGTCGACCACCTTCGGGTAATAGTGCACCAATGGGACCATGTATTGTGGGAGACCACTATACCAGACTCTACCTGCCATGGATTGGTCTACCTTTGCTGCTGATAACCTTGCACAAGCCACCTCTCTAAGAGATTTAGGGTTCTTTGCAAGCTTTGGGTCGTAGATATTATCCCATTTTTCTTTAACCTTTTTCTGGTTACTCCATTCTTTGGGTCTATCCATCTCCTCTGTGTGGGCTCTTCTCGTCTTCGCAGGTATACCAGGCGTGGCATATGCTACATCCTCGTACACGTATACCTCGACCGAAGAACGAATAGCCGTAAACAGTTCCTAGCTAATCTCTTCCTGCATTTGTTGGGCTGAAGATTTCGACATTTTTCCCTCTGCAGAATTTGTAAGCTCCTGGCCTGCAAATTTGCTTGCTCTAGATAGACAGACCGAAAACACTTTGCACTTCCCTGCGTTTGTAAAAGCCTTTGAAATATTTAAGCATTTTCGTTGCAATAATAGCAACCTTTCCCAAGGTGGTAGGCGAAAGTAAGTCTTTTGCATTTAATTCGACATGTACCGTTAATCCTACAACTCGTGCAAGATGAACTGATTGCTATTTCGAGGCGGCCGGATTTCATCATTGCTTTTAAGAGATCATGTGATACGCCTTGATCTCCTTGGAAATTGAGCTTGCAACTGGCCTTCGAACCTTGCATTAGCATGTACTGGCAATTAATATCCTGGCCAGAATAATTATGCCAAGCAAACGATCACCGCCTGAAAAAGATACGAGTATTGCCTTGGGCTTTGGGATGTGCTTGAGATATGACACAATAGCCTACGGCCATACGTCCTTTCACCAACAAGTGCCACATTTTCAAGCTAATTAATCAACTTCATTTAATTAAGCATGCCTTGAGTCGTGCTATCATGCATGTACCAGCCCAAAATGTGAACAAACGCAGACTCGGCCTTCGAGATGGCAGCCAGCATACATCACGTTCCTTAGAGGCAGATCGGCATATGTCTTGTCAATTTTTTTATAAATAGGCCAGTAGATAGCGATCAAACATACTTAGCATTTAAGAGGTGATAGGTCAGTAGCAGATTGCTAAGCAAGTCCTTTCATAGGTTAGGTGGTGAGAAAATTCGGCATTATCTTAGGAGACTTAGGGACAGTGTCAGGACGAATGGATACCCCAATTCGCCTAACCTCGTTTAAATCATAGACGGCATTTCTAGGTGAGATTTCCACTAGAAGGTTGAAAAGAATGACGAAGAACAAGCATTCGCTGGTTCTGGTAGCCATTAAGTGGGTCCTAGGCAAGGATTGTATAGAATATGAGGATAAGTATAGGGTGAATACCGACATATGTTCACACTTTGTAGCGTCCATGCTGGACATTTGCATTCCTCGGCCACTTATCTTGAAGCTAGTCAAAGAGATCTTTCTGAAGAAGTACTTGAACGGGCTCGGCAAGGTTGTTGCACATGCTGCATATGGGATAGGCCTGCCAACAGCCAATGACCTGCGTCGCTTTATCGAAGAAGAAGCTATCGTCGTTTGGCTGCCATTCCTCAGCGGATTCCGCCTGCAGATGCATGGCCAGCACTAGCAAAGGGTTACTCAGGGCCTACACTTCCTGTTTCAGAGCTACAACGTGATACCTTTCTACGACGTAGACTGGTACACTGACTTCAGGAACCTAGTGTTCCCACCGCCACTGGCGGTTGTGCCAAATGATGCTACCAGTGGCGCTGACGAGCCCGCGAACAAGGAAGAAGCAGACGCTGCAGTGAATGCGTCGGTTGTTGCCAGCCATTCCTTTGGATAGATAACCCCCTTGCCTTCCTTGCTCAACATGTAACTTTCTTGTTTTAGATAAGCCTGATAAAAGGCTATCGTATATATAATGTACCCAGATACTTGTATATTTTTTAAAATCGGCATCTCAGCCATTTTGTAACCCAGGAACATATATATATAAATATATACTTCTCTTTTTAAGAAAAATCTATGCTCCTTTTTGCTTCTGTGTTTAAAATTTTCTAAGTTTGCAAATTTTGTATGCTATTTCTTCATGTATGAGTGCATTTTGTGTAGAGCAATTCTGGTGTTTTACCCGCCAACGATGATGAGCAATTATGTAGAAAGACAACTAACTTTAGAAAAAGAACAGGCCAAAAATAGGAAAGGAAACCAAAGCATTATTTACAATTGTACAAGGTAGAGCATAATGCCTAATGAAACAACTTAAGATGAATCCCATTGACCGGGATTCCTAATGGCTCTTGTTCCATATTTTCTAGCTCAAAAGCGTTGTGTTGCCTGCACCGAATAATTTTGAAGGGTTCCTCCCATAGGCTATCAAATTTACCGTGCTGACCTGGCTTTGCAGCCCTGCTGTCATATTTTAGCACTAAGTCTCCACTTTTTAGACCTTGGTCGGAAGCCTTCTTGTCAAACCATCGTTTGACCACCTGTTGACGACTTGTCATTGCTTTTAGGGAATTCTCTCTTTTTTCTTACACTTCCAGTAGTTCAGCGAGCCGAACCTCCATGGCATCATTTTGTTCTATCTCAAGAGACTTCAACAACTGTATCGCCGAGATCTCCATAGAGATAGGTAACAGCGCCTCCTTCCCATATACCAGCTCATAGGGCGAAGTCTTGAGGACTTGCTTAGGAGTTATACGGTTGGCCCAGAGTGCTTTTCAGAGATTTTTATGCCATTCCCCCTGGTGCTCTGAGCCAACCTTTTTAAGGAGTCAGACTAAGCTTTTGTTTGTCAACTCGACTAGGCCATTTCCCTGTGGATAATAGTTTGATGATGTTTTAAGGAATATGCCATTTTTTAATGCAAAGTGACATACCTTTATACCTAGAAATGCTCTGGCATTGTCTGAGATGATTATCTTCGGAGGGTCGAACCTTGTCACCAGAGCTTTGAGGAAGTCTACAATCTCTGTTTCTATTGCCTCCTTAAGGGGAATAGCTTCCGTCCACCTTGTGAAGTAGTCTGTAGCTGTTATAATCCATTTATGTCCAGTGCTAGAAACCGGGTTGATCATTCCGATGAAGTCCAGGCCCCATTGTGCAAATGGTTCATCCGCCACGATAGGTTTGAGGGGCATCGCTAAATTCTTCCTTCTGTTAGAGAAGAACTAACATTTCTTACATGCCCTTACCAGAGAGTAGGAATCACTGAAAAGTGTAGGCCAGTAATATCCAGCTCGCAGGACCTTGATGGCGATAGTTTTAGCGGAGAAATGTCCACCTTCGTCGCTATTATGAAATGCGTCGAGAATCCTTTGCGCCTCCCCTGAAGTAACGCATCGCAGGAGCACACCATTGAAATTTCTTTTGAACAGAAGTCCTTCTATCATCGTATATCTGCAATTCTGAAGCCGGTAATACCTTCTCTTTTAGGATGAGAGGCTTGGCGGATACCTTCCGGTTTCCATGAATTTCATTCTATTTTTTAGCTAATCGTCTTCCGATCTTGATTCATTTATCAGGATGAGTTCTGGCTGTTCCTCCTTGGCAGGTACCTCCTCATTCTGTGCCATATACTCACACAGTCCTCTGCCCTTAATAGTCTTAGTAGGCCTGACCTTGATGTCATACTCCAGGATCTTGGTAATCCAATGAGCCCTTTTTTCTGTGATCTCTCCTTCCATGATATATTCCCGCACACTAGAATGTGTGGCATATACCAAAACTTTGTTGTGGAAAATTAGATGGTGGAATTTTTTAAGTCCCTTTACTATTGCAAAGGCATGTCTTTCGACAAAGTTATAATTCGCCTCATATTCCTTTAGCGTTCGGGAACAGAACGCCACTAGATGCTCTCCCTTTCCTTCACTATCCTTTTGAGTCAGAACAGTAGCGATACTAGACTTGCTACTGAAGGCATACATTATAAAATCTTTGCATTGATCTGGATTAATTAACACTGGGGCTGTGGAGATCGCTTCCTTGACCTTTTCGAAAGCCTCTCGAGCTTTCGTTGTCCACTTGAAAATTTGATCATTTTTCAGCATTAGGGTGATCAGCCTAATTATTCCCACAAAATCAGAAATAAATTTGCTGACGAAATTTACCTTGCCCAGAAAAGACTGGACGCCTTTCTTATTTGCCAGAAGGGGAAGTTCCTTGATAGCCTTTACTCGTTCACGATCAATTGAAATACCTTCTTTAGACACAACATGCCCTAACAGCTTACCCTGTGGTACTCCGAAGACGCATTTCTTTGGATTTAAGGAAACCCTGAACTCCTGGCACTTTTGAAAAACTAATTCCAAATGATCAAAATGATCATCTTTAGATTTAGAGAACACAGTAAGGTCATCCAAATAGATTAGAATAAACTTATTGATCAGTTCATTAAATGCGATGTCCATAGCTCGTTGGAAAGTTGCCCCTGCATTGGATAAACTAAAAGGCATTTTAACATATGCAAATGTTCCCCACTTGGTGGTGAACGTAGTCTTGTGTTGATCTTCTTCTTTAACTCGAATCTGGTTATAGCCAGAGAAGCCATCCAGCAGAGAGAACATTTCTGATCCTGTGACAATTTGGAGGATCGACTCCATAGAAGGCAATGGATAGTGATCTTTCAGAGATGCTCTGTTCAGGTCTCGGAAGTCCACGCATAAGCAGATATCACCATTCTTCTTTCGGACTGGTACCAGATTTGATACCCAAGTACTATGTTTGATTGGGACAATACGAGACTCAATGAGTTTGGTTAGCTCTTGTGCCATCAAGGCCTCAACTTTAGGGTTGACTGGCCGCTGTTTCTATCGGACTGGTTTCGCACCTTCTATTAGTTCAATAGTATGTTGAATGATGCCAGGATCGTAACCCTCCAGATCATCGTAGGACCAGGCCACTACTCCATATTCTTCGCAGAAACTGATAAGCCTTTCTCTATCTCGTTGTGGGACATCCTTTCCGACCCAGAGATTCCTACCATCGGAGACCTGAAGGTTTTCATAATCACTTTTGTCTGCCACGAATTTCTGCTTATCATTTTGGGCGTCATTACAATCGAAAAAATTCTCGAGAGTAACTAACCCTTTTGGAAGTTTATTTGACCTAAGCTGCATAATTTGTCCTTCATAGGCCTCGGCGATCTTTGGTTGAAGTTGATCAGCAAATTCTCCTTAGTGTTGGATAAACGAGGCGATGTGCTCATCGCTCTCAAAGACTTGCCAACTCTGATCATTGTCGGGAATCGCTGGTCGAACAAGCACTCGTACTGAATATTTGTTCCGAAGCAAGTCAGAGACAGGATCAAACTGAGCACCGATCACCACCATGCGATCTGCATCGCTATTCTGCATTCGAGGAATGGTGAGGATGTTAAAAGCTTCAAATCCTTCAATCAGGTCCCAGATTCGATGCCGATAGGATCTCATTCAGACATTCTTTGTTGCGAAAATTCCCCGGACTTGATTAACTACCAGTTCAGAATCTCCGAACACAATCAATTGCTTAACACCCATTCGTTCCGCTAGGCTAAGGCCTTGGACCAACCCTTCATATTCAGCTTCATTGTTGGAACAGGCGAACTAGAAACGGAAAGACCTCAACAATTTCTCATTCTGCAGGGATATTAGATATACCCCGGCTCCAACTCCAACTTTGCTCCTCGCTCTGTCGAAATACAATGTCCACAGCTCATTTGCTTAGTTATCGTCAGATTCTTTGACGACCTTCAGAAGAACTTGGTCTTCATCATAAATCACATATGTGCCCAATCCGGTAGCATGATAATTCCTGAAAGGATCATTGTTTATGTGTTCACTCAACAGAGCATCTTCCTTATCATTTCGGTCTCCGCTCACCTTCTCCTCCTCTAGCAGTTCGACATTGTACATGTCCTGCTTGGTGATGGAGGTATGTGCGGCCTCAAAATTGATCAGGGCCTCATCCACCACGTGTTTGGAATGTAGAGCCTCTGATTCTATCTTCATTTTCCCACCATGTTTGGTTCTAAGTATTAGATGTGACCAATCTAAAGAAAAATATCCGCCCACCTTTGAAGTAAATTCTCGAGATAGACAAAGACCGAACATAGGAGGAACATCTATGATCATCGTATCTTGCAGGACCGTGATACTTGGGCAGGAAAATAGAGTTAACGGAAGCACTTTGATGACACCCACAGTATCAACTTTATTTCCATCTAGCTGCATTACCCCCTTCTTCATAGGTTCGTAGCTGAACCCCAAGGATTCGGCTATCAGTTTTGGCATAACCGTTGTACTAGCGCCAGAATCAATCATAGCATTGTGTAATAGCTTTTTGCCTATAATGAGAGTCAAGAAGAAGGGTTGAGGTTTTGGCCTAGCTCCGCCTTTCGTATGGGATTCCTTCGCTTTGTCTACAAGAACCTTAGCTGGTGGCATTTGATAAACCACCTTCGTACTGGTAGACGGCTCTGTTGGTGCTGAGTTGATCTCTTATTGAAATGCCTTCTATAGCATAGTTTTCTGTTCTGGGATGGCTAGCATGTCCCATAAAGACACACTAGCGGATGATTTCTTCAATTGCTCCACCACATTAAAAGGTGACGAGCTCGAAGATTTCTGCTCCTTTTCTTTTGTTATAATAATCTCCTTCCGTGGTTGAGAAGGCGAAGAGACGGTCGAAGAACCGGGAATTTGATCAGATACGCCTTTGCATTGCGGGCTGTCCGAAAGTGAAACAACGAGCTCACCGGAGAATCTCCTCTTTGAGCGTGTGTTATAGTCATACTGTACCTGCAGCGTTTCGACTATGGATGTGTCATTGGCAAACACCATTTTCTCATCTTCCATCCATGAGAAGAGCGCATGATCAGGAACAATATCAAACTCTTGCTCTAAGGACATTCCTTGCATTTGCGCGGTAAGGACCGCATTCTCCATTGCCGAGGCATATATGTATTCTCCATTTTCTATTGCAGCACCTTGACTACGTTGCTCTGCTACCTTTTGTTGTAAGTTGTCATGCGGACAATTTCAGGGCATATGTGCATCATTGCAGGGGAAACTCCATGGATTGATGTCATCAATAAGATTATTTTGTCCTGCGGTTAATTCTCTACTTGAGCTTGGCGACGCACCTGTCAGCGGTGTAGGCACCGGAACCATTTGGTTTGTAGTTAAGGTTGGTGGATTAGTGTGAGGCGTACTCTGATATTGATTATGCTGATAAGTAGACCGCCCGCCTTGATAGTTATGATATGCAGGCCTTGGAGGCATTGCTTGGCTCTGCTTGAGAGTTGTTATGTCATTTGCCATAGTTCGCAACATCTCCTTGAGGTCGTCTATTTCATCCCTAGAAGAACCCGATGTGGAAGCCAAGCTTTCTGGAGCAGCCGCATATGAGTATGCTGACTGGGGAGTTGTTGGCATACTAGTCGATGTGCTCTCTTGTGCAGAGGTCGATATTTCAAGAAATATCGGCACAATAGGTCGAGGAGGCAATTTCCCGCAATCTATTAAATGATTCTCAGCTTTGATAGCGGTAGCATAAACATCTGGTAGAGTGGCTCCTCCCAAAGACTTGATCATCACAGAAATTTCGGGGTTAATGGACTTCAAATAAAATATGAATGCCAGTTTTGGAGTCGGGCGGATAGTCACAGGAATCCACTGCCAACTTGAGTGAAATCAGGCATTGAAGTCCGTCAGAGCCTCCTAGGGTGCTCGTTTGATGACGAATAGCTGATAATATAACAAAGAACGATCTTCGTCATTTGAGAACCTTTCATAGAATGGATCTTCGAGGTCATCCCAAGTGCGAATGGTATTAGGAGTCAGTGTTCAATACCAATCCAGAGCCTTGCCTTTGAAGGACGCAGCAAGGAGCCTCAGGGCTACATTCTTCGCTATAATACCGTGTACCAGACATACATCCGCTACATCCTGCAAATGTTCTACTGGCATTTTTGTTTTATCTCCGACAAATTTGGGAAGAGCTTTCAAGGCCGAAACCGGGATAGCGCCCCAAACAACAGGCGCTACCGGAGCTACCAGGGGACTTCCAGCGTCCCATGCTACATAGTTTCTATTCACCGCCGGTAACATGGTGAGAGGAAAGGGCAGTGGGAATGGAACGGTTACTAACGGATTTGTGGCCTGGACTGTTCCTAATGGAGGCACTAGTAAACCTGGGTTATTTACAGTCTGGGATCTAGTTACACGCTGATGGCTCATACACCCCTCTATAAGGCAATTTCATTAGTTTGGGTCCCACCAGGCGTGCCAGAAAAAGGACAAACTGTTGATGCCAAAAATTGGCGAGGTAACAGTGCCTTATGGGAAACTCAGTTCAAGGGGGACCCTTTGCGCCAAACTGAGTGACCTCCGGATTTTAAAGAAGCCGGCTTCTTCTATAATAGTTTTTGGAAAGGGAAAAGGAAACAGATATAATGAAGCAAAATCTAATCTAAGGCGATGCGCCAAAGTTTGCTGATGGGCACAATAAATCATAGACTTAAGGGCCTGAAAGATGTCACATTCCAAAACGTCAGAAACTTAAAGCTATAGCATAAACAGTTCATTTATTGACATAAAATAATATCGCATACATCCTTACTACTAAGAAGAGTCATTTAGACATGATTTAGATAAGCAAGCTTGTATTCAATAGATAGAAGTCTTATCAAATGAAATGCTTAAGACAATAAAAGGCACAGTTTACAGTTTGATCAAAACATGAAAAATAGAAAGGCCAAACAGTGGGCACAGTCTGAAAGTTTCTTGCAAATAAACATGTAAAAGAGGCCTGGTGTCTCTTGCTAAAACCAGTATCCTTTCAAAAAATCTTGGACCTCCTCTTCATGATAGAGAGAGTATATATATAGCTGGAGAGAAAACTCCCACCGCTTTGGAAAGCCGTAACAGAAAAGATCCCACAATCCCCTGCAATGATGCCAGAATCAAAAATTTCCAGGCCATTAAAATGGCAACGAGTTAGAACACAGCATTTGGATAATCGGGTGCAGGCGCGCCCTTCGTAATGATGGCAGTGGTCCCAGCCATACCCGAGGCGACAAGTGTCATCCACCGCTTTGAAGAACCATGAAGAGCAGCATCCAATAACATAATCTCGTCAGCTAGCCTATCGCCCGCCTCAAGGATCAGTTGTAAGGTACGTGGCATCATGTCGCTGCCCGAATGAAAAACTCTCTCCTTGCTGCCAAGAGATTGCGAAGATGCAACAAGTGTCCAATGAGCTGAGGTCCTTCTTGATGTGGAGAGAAAGCCACATCAACCGGGTGCTAAAGACGCGTGGCAGCATTTCGCACCTCGCGGTTGTTCACCTCCCTGCCGAGTTAAAATATCTGCGAATGATTGCCAGTTAGCAGAAAGTAGGGCCTGCCAATACCTGCTAGACAATAGAAAGAAAACCCCGAGCAAGCACTACGCATCCCACGGTTGCTCATTTTGTTCCCGCATGAAAAGCATGTGATATGCCACCACGTAGCTAGATGTGGGTCCCTCTGACAATCTTTAGAAGTGATGGCCCCGGCAGAAGGCTTTCGCAACTCGAAGAGACTTCAAGGAAAAAAGAGATAAAAACCTCCGCAAGTGAGACACGTGGATGCCCAGCGCAGCCTCTCAAGACCCGAAAGGGAAGCCGCTACCCGAAGTTGCGAAGAAGAGATGCGCAAAAGGGAGAGGTCAAAATTTGATGGAAAGCCGACTAAACTCAGCGACTCACAGGCCGGCGCACACACATTCACAAAAAGAAACCCGAAGGGAGCTATTCGAATATATTTATTTTAACAGTAATTAGAGAAGACATCTTCCTAGTTGTTAACCCTTAGTGTGAGTGGATTTTGTGCATAGTTGAATTGATAGTATTGCAAGAAAAGAATGAAGCATTTCGAGGTTTTAGAAGTCTTTGTAGATTTGGAGTTTTTTGATGATTTGGAAAATGGATGTTTGTGGGTTCTCTTTATGTGAAGGTTATGGAAGGAATTTTTTGTAGTCCCCTAGGATAAAATAGACCTCATTATTGAGTTCAAAAGGCTCAAAAATCTATAGATCCATATAAAAATTAACGTGGTTTGGAAATAGAAAAATTTATATATTTTTTGGGGGCATGGAGGAATCTTGATTATTAGATTCTGTAGATATATATGGATCCATAAAGTGATACAAATTGATATATCATGTTAGCATTTTTATAGAATATTCCTATATATGAACCAAATTGCCAATGATGTATATTTATGTATTTTTGGGGGGCATGGAGGAATCTTGATTATTAGATTCTGTAGATATATATGGATCCATAGAGTGATACAAATTGATATATCATGTTAGCATTTTTATAGAATATTCCTATATATGCACCAAATTGCCTATGATGTATATTTGGATCATACTACTGTAATTTGTCTATGATATATATTTGGATATTATTACAATTTTTCTATGATGTATATATTCAATTGTGATTATATATTGTTAAATATTACCTATAGGAATGCCCTCTTTGGTCCAGTTGATCCCAAAGTGAAGAATGTTAAATCCTCAAACGTTTTCAACACATTAAATCTATTACCATAAGTCCCCTTGAAAATTGCTTTGTTTTGATGATTAATTGGCTTCATCCTTGGGCAATATTTGATAGGAATGAGACCATTTGAATTAGGCACCTCATCCTAGATAGGGGCCTTTTCTAGTTGCTTTTAAATTATGAGCTTGTATTTCAATATTTGGGAGAGGAGACTAGGAGGGCATTTTTTGCTATTCCTTTGAAGATGACCATATTTATGACATGCACGAAAATGAAAGGGAAGTGCTTCATAATATATACTCTAGATCTTAGTCATGCGACCTAATTTGATCTCTAAGGAGTTAGGAAGCAGATTGTTCAAATCAACCTCAATGCACATACAAGAAAACATAGCAAACACCCTGTCAAGGGTTTAACGAGATGAACCCATAGGTTTTCTAATAATCACCACAATCAATTGCAAGATATCTAACCTCCAAACTCCTTAGGTGAACTAAAACAAGTATCTTGGATGGAATCTCCTCCACAAGATCAAACCCTACATGTCAAGGTTTGATAAATAAGCCTGATTAATTATGAAAGTATGGACCTCCTTCAAAAATCTTATTTTGCTCTACCATTTGGGAGAAAAACACAAATAAATGCCCATTAGAAGCCATAATGATCTCCAAATCACCTTTTGGACTCTAATTCTTCTTGACCCAATTCTTCAGAAAGAGCATAGAAATTTAGAGCCCCATGAATTTGCAAATGAGAGACTTCGATAGGTATAAAACATCATCTACAATCAAGTTTGAATTAATGACCAAAATAGGTTAATGTTTTATTTTATCCAAGAAAACATTAATTCAAGTGCAACCCCAAGGAATGGTTAGCAATGGGATCCAATGAACTGCATGTAATTAGTTCAATTAAGAGAATTTGCATGATGTGAAGATGAAACTTCATTACCATTAACCACATCTTTAAATGATAAAAAATGGGGGGCCCTTGGACCCCTAGATGTTGCCATACTGTCAGCCATGACAAAAAATAGGGCACATAAATTAAAAACAAAATAAAGATGAGAGGGCCATGCAAGAGTAGAAATACTAAAAAAGCTCAAGCCCGTGAGGAGCAAGGCAGCCCTCACATTAGATATCACATTTTGTCTTAATTATTATAGAAAAATGATATCTTGAGATGAAATCTCTTCTCTAGTGCATCATATTTTTTAATAAACTTTAATATTCTTTCTTGATAAGATAATCAACCTCATATTTTGGTGATAATGACATAATTTTAGTAAAAAATAAAATTAAAATATAAACAACAATTAAACTTTTAAAAGAAAATATTTTTAAAACTACACTTATAGATCTACAAAAGGGTATTTTTAGATTTTTTTTTAATATTATTTATATGATAGGAGTTATGAGAACATTAAATATTTTGAATAATTTTATTTTTTTGATAAATTGGCCCTAAAGTGATACTACATATATATTTAGCAAGCATTTATAGTTGAAAAAGTTGGAGTTGAGGTCTAATTTAGCTTGACCATATGTTTGACCAAAATTGTCTTTCAATTGGAAGTGCTTAAATTCATTCATACTGATAAGTTGGCATGAGATATAAATATAGTTTTGAACTTTCATATAGGAGAATGGAGAATTAATTAAAATGTGTTGGATCTTTAGGCCATCAACACCTGCCATATGTCTATTTGCCTTTGCATTCGATGAGAATTGAGTCCTAATTAAAATGAGAGTTGTTTTAGCTACCAATGCCTAATGATGTGCTTATTTTTCTTGTGTTAAGCAAGAATGGAGCTTGACAACATGTTTATTTATATTTGCATTCAACAAGAATGTAGCCCCAATTGAAATGAGTGGGTTATTTGGGCCAAAAATCCCTAACCATGTGTATATTTTCCTCTATGGATTGAGTTATAAAATGTTACACATTAAAATGAGCAAACTATTATGTCACTAAAACCTAATCATGTTTGCATTTGCCTTTATTAAACAAGAATAGAGCCTTGATTAAATGAGTGCATTAAGCAAGAATGAAGCTTGAACATGTGTTTATTTATCTTTACATTCAACAAGAATGTAATCCCAATTGAATGAGTGGGTTGTTTGGACCAATAAATTCTAACTGTGTGCTTATTTTCCTCCATGGATTGAGTAAAATTGTCGCGCATTAAATGAAAAAAAAAATAGGTCACCACAATCTAACCATGTTTGTTTGCTTTACATTTAACGAGAATAGAGCCTTGATTAAAAAAGTGCATTGTCTTCCTTAAAATCCTAACTATGTGTCTATTTTCTTTCACAATTGGCAATGATAGAGCTCCAATTAAATGAGTACATTGTTCAAATTGCAAAAACCTAACTATGCATCTATTTGCCTTCACATTCAATATGAATAGAGCTTCAATTAAATGAGTACATTGCCTAAGTTGCAAATTCATAATTGTGTGTCTATTTGCTTTCACATTCAACATAAATAAAACTCCAATTAAATAAGTGCATTGTCTAGATTGCAAAATCTTAACTATATGTCTATTTGTCTTCACATTCGACATTATTTATCTTCACATTCAACAAAAAGAAAGGTCCAATTAAATAAATGTATTGTATAGACTATAAAAATCTAGTTATACATCTAGATATCTTAGAATGCAATAAAATGAAAGTTCCACTTAAAATAAAACAGGCAAAGATATTTAAAATACCATATCCTTATCTATATATCTGTTTGCCTTCACATTCAACGACACTTAAAATAAAATAAAATTAAAAATCAATTCAAAATGTAGGGCCTTTTAGGTAAAGTTGATGGCCCTTGGAAAAGACCTCCTATTCTCTTTAAGGACAGGTAGCAAGTTTTTTTCATTGTTAAAGGCAGGGCCACTTATGAATCAAAGATCAAAGTGGGGTCATGTGTACTTCTAGTAGTTTCCCAATTTCGAAACGTATATGTTTTATCTTCCGTCCAGAGCGCTTGGAGTGCATTTAAACCGTCCCCTTCCCCTTCCGATATTTTTGCGCAATTAAGGCGATCTATTCTGTAAAACTTTCAACGGCCCCTTAGTGCCGACAAAGCTTTTATGTTGGTGGGCCCACCCACGTCTTATCCGTCTGACGTTGAGATTTTTTTCACCGACTTATGAAAGCCACGCGTCAGTCAAATATGGATCGGGCGGCCCCAGGAAGCCGCGTCGTAGGCGCGTCGTTCGCTAAGTCCTATAAATTCGCCTTCGCTCCCAACTATTTTTACATCGAACTTTCTCAGCTATTCAAAGCTTTTTCGTCTTTTGAGATTCCTGTATTTTCTTGTATTTCTTGACGAGTCTTTTTTCTTGCAATGGCGGAGGAAAACGCACCAGAGCATCAAGATCGCGGGCTGTTTGGCTTGTTTGGGAAGAAGAAAGAAGAGGAGACACATCAGCAGCATGGCAGTGCTGTGGATCCACACGGGCAGGGACACGTGGCAGGTGTAGCTCCGCATGAGCAGGGACACGTAAGTGAGGCCTACGCTACCCCTGCCTCTCATGGACAAGTAGGCGAGGCTCACCCTACGCCTGCATCTCATGGTCACGTAGGCGTAGGTGAGCCTCACCCTGTGTATGGCCACATAAGCGAGGCTCATCTTACGCCTGTGTCTCATGACCACGTCGGCGAGGTTCACCCTACGCCTGTGTCTCATGGCCACGTGGAGGAGGGCAAGTTCCATGGCGAAGGTGAGAAGAAGACACACGAAGGGGGGCACACTGTTAAGCTGCATCGCTCCAACAGCTCTTCTTCCAGCTCTGTAAGTTTTGGTTGGATATGACTTCCTCAATGGACTTCAGTCTAAGTTTACTTGCATAGATCTGATGAAATAAGCGAGTCCTCTCTTCAGAAATAGGTTTATTTGATGGTCTATTTGAATGTATTTTTCAAGCTTTCTGAACTGCCTCTATTAGCCTGTAGATTATTATGGAACTCTTGTGGTTTGGGGTGTATCCATTACCTCAAATTTGTCTGAGGTGTTATAGTCTTAATTTCAATGGCGTAGGGTTTTTGTGCGCAATAAGCCTTTGATTTTCGATTAGTTTTTGGAAGCGTCATTAAATCTCATCAACAGATCAAGGCTTCCAGCTTTCTTTTGTATATTATTATAACTTTTCAAACCAAGTCTGGTTTTATTTTGTCGTATCCTTCATATGATCTTCATGTATATGTACTTGGTGATATAACAGATTAACTTTTTCAACAAACAAGGGTTTACCTCACTAAATTTTTCAAAATTGTACATTCTATGTGCATTCTGTTTTATCTTTGCTATCATTAATTAGATCTGTTTTGTTTTGCTTCGTTTTGTTTTGCTTTGTTTGAGGCTTCACTGAAAAACCAAGGGTTACTCTGTACATTCTATTTTTTTCTCTTTTCCTTTATAAACTAAGTTTAATTAATGTAGAGTTACAGATTCTTTTGCTAAACTATTCAATTTCATGAGACACATTTTATTTTTTCATTCTTTCTCCAACCAACCTCGGTTTTTTTGTAGGTAAAATCTATTTAATGTACATTCTACCTTAACATTCCATTTTCTCTAACTGAAAATAGATTAATTTCATTGTTCCTCATAAAAAGATCATACATTCCATTTTATCTTCAACTTTCTATAATGTCAGTAGTTTTTTCATTTGGATCTGATGAAATGAACTTGTTTACAGTCTAGCGACGAGGAAGAAGATGAGAATGGGGAGAAGAAGAAGAAAAAGAAGGGTGGATTGAAAGACAAGATAAAGCTTCCCGGACGACATGAAAAGAAAGAGGAAGATTACGGTCATGACAAGGCTGAAGAACAGGGCGAAAAGAAGGGTTTGATGGATAAGATCAAAGAAAAGCTTCCTGGACACCAGAAAGTGGAAGAAAAAGGGCATTGAAAAGCAACTGGTTTTTTTGGCTGGTTTTATCTTATGTTAAGTTGTGTGTAGCTACGTCTATCTACCATCTTTTGGATTGAAGCGTACTGGGGATTGTATGTATGATGTGTTTATCTTCTATATATAATAAGAATGCAATGGTGATTTGTTTTTGTAATTAGGAATTGGGAAGTGTACAGGGTCTTTATACCTGCAGTTTTTTCCATAAAAACTTTGGACTGGCAGTTTACTTTATGCCCACTGTATTTGCAGGGTTTCAACACATAATCATTATAAATTGATAAAAAAAAGTTAAAATCAGTTGTATAATAAAAAAAATTCACATTTTTGCAGGTTTTCAACACATAATCATTATAAATTGATAAAAAAAGTTAACCAATAGTATAATAAAAGATTTTCACTTTTAATGATAATAATCAAGTGGTTTTGGAGGAGACAGGGGAATGCATTTTCTTAGGTTTTTGCACAATATAACCCATTTATATCCACAGGTCAGATAATAATTTAAATACACTCATATACACAAATCAGATAATAAATTAGTACTTCCTAGTGTGCAATTTTTTATAAAAAGCACACAGACATAAAAACACAGCACTTAATTCACAGGTCAGATAATTTAATACTTTTTCTGTCATAGTTACCAGTAGCATTGCAAATCTCAGACATGCATGTATGTGGAACAAGGACACCATATCAAAATGTTTAGGGACAACATATTTAGAGTCTAATTCTTTGACATACTGTCTAATAGTCTATCCAGATACTAGAATGCATATTTAATTGTATTTACTAATTAATTAACTGAAAATATTTACTTATTAATTAATTAAAAATCAAAATATGAAATGGGCGACTTGCTTTTAAGATCACAAAATGCAAGACCAATTATCTGCTTTTTAAAATCAAGTGTTATAAATTGAGGACAAGGATGCAAGACAATTGAAATTGTCCAATCCGTCACATTTTTTTTTGGGTCATTTTAACGGGAGCGAGCCCCAACACTGTTGAAACTTACATTTTCACGATTTTATACTGCAGTGCACTCTAAATTTTCTCTCGAAGACTTTGCAATTTCAGAAATGAGAATCACAGCACGTAAGATTTTGGGATTATGTCGGGTGGAGTGGCAATGGCGTCAGTACCATCTTTAAAATATGCTTTTCGAATAATTTATTTGTTTATATTTCCATGTCGTACAGATTTTTCAGGCGATGTGCGTGAGACTCACAGTATGTAGAAAAGCCAACCAGGGATCGGCTCAAGAGAAGATATAATTTGGTAATTTTATCTTCACTTTCCCACAAGGTAATGTGCAATAAAGTATTTCCACTCTTTTTTGAATTAAATTACGCATGAAAATTTCTATATAATAATATTATATAGGTTATATATATTTTTAAAATTCAAGGGAGATTTTAGCATTTGTTGTGAAATACATTTTTATTATATTTATTTGGTTTTTTTAAATGTTATTTGGACTAATATAATATAAGTTAAAATGAATGTTGAAATAAAAAAGTGTGATTTCTTTGTATTTATATGTAAGGGATATAAATATATTTTATATTTTAAATTTTTGAATCTATATATATATATATATATATATATATAGAGTTGTATTTTATTTGTAAATTGATTTAAAAAAGGTGTCCATTGCAATAGACGTCGAGAGTAAGAAAGATATCTCTTGGCTTTTTTTATATATATTATTAAATATATATATATACTAGTAGCATTCGCAGTGTGATATGGAAGAAACAATTATTAGGGTTAGGGTTGGGGTAAGCTTTATGAGTAGGGTTAGGGTTAGAATTAGAGATATCCTTCTATTCATTGTTAGGGTTAGGGTTAGATATAGAATTACAACTAGGGGTTAGGTTAGGCATATAGATAGAATTATGGTTACCGTTAAGGCTAGAGATAGAATTAAGATTAAATTCACATGTTTTATTCCTCATTATTTAAATGAATAAATTACATTTATTTTATTTAAATATGTTATTAATTTTTTATGTCTATAATTAAATAAATTCCTAAATTTATATATTTATTTAAATGTCATTAATTCCTTATATCTTCTGATAATTAAATAAATTCTTATGATTTATTTAATTATTGTCCACCTTGTCCATTTTCTCCATAATTAAATAATTATTATTAACTATTTAATTATCTTATTGATTTTTCTTCTAATTTAAATAAAGTCATTCATTTAAACTCCCCACTTTCTATTTTCCCACCAAGTAAATAATTTGAAATAATTATTTATTGTCACATGACCCCACCACTCTTGAATTAAATTAATTTTTAATTCAAAACACCAACATCACCTCTTGAATCAAATAATTTTAAATTCTTATTTGATTCTCCAACAGCTTCATTTTTCGTGCCCAATATCTTTTTGTCACATGCATTCTTGACCTTTGATTTAAATCAAATCTCAGTCATATATTTCAAACTTTTCCCTAACCCTAATTGCTAGTTGTCACATGCAATTTCAACCTTTGATCTTACGGCTTTGTCAAACTTTCAATCCTGACCATTTATCCAAAATTGACTTTTCTATAAAAAGGCAATGTCAATCTCATTTAGACATCTCTTGACTTCATGCTTGCACACTTCATGTTTGCAGATTTCTTCATGCTTGCAATTTATAAGTACACTTGCAATTTTGAGTCAAATCCTTCAATATTTGCTTGAATTTTTGTCATAGGTCTTTGTTGCTCCTTAAAATTTGAGGGAAAATATCATTTTACAGCAAATAGAGAAGCGAAATGAAGGTTAATCATGGAGGGCATGAAGGCTATTTGGTGAAATTGTTCTTTTCTTTTATGTTATTTTTCTCCTTTGTGCTTCATTGTGTAGCTAGGGTTTGTTTTATGCATTTTATTTCACGCTAGCTTAGATTTTTACCTTAGTTACATTGGTGAACCTGACGTGAAGGACATATTTTGTAGTTTCCATATGGTTTTTTTATCATTTTTTGCAAGTACATGTACGGTTTGCCAAAAACGCCATTTTCTGAGTCGCATTTGATGTGTCACGACGCACCTGTGTTCAGGAACAATGCATTTGAAAAAATGAGATGCATTCAACCTTCATAGAGACACATTTGATGTGTTGCAGCACATCTAATAGCCTGAACAATGCATCTGTGTTGAGCCGCATTTGACAGGCAGAGAGATGCATCTGCCTGTTGCAAGTTTACTCTTGGTTTTTTACAATATTTCCAATTTTCTCTTTTTAGTTTTTGTAAGTTAGGGCTTTTTGGTTATTGATCTTTTGTTGGTAGCATGTGGCAAGCTAGAAGGAGATACTAACCCTTGTTTTGTTGTTAATTTTACAAATCTTTTTTTCAATTCTAAAGCAACAAACAAACAAACAACCACAATTACAACTTGCATATCATACTCATGGGATTTAAAATGAACACAACTTGCATCTACACTCATCAAGACTAAAAATTTACTTGCATTCTCAAAGCATTGGCCTAAAAAGAACTTTGCTTGTCTCATAATAAGTTGGGC
Organism: Sequoia sempervirens; assembly: GCA_007258455.2. NCBI lineage: Eukaryota > Viridiplantae > Streptophyta > Pinopsida > Cupressales > Cupressaceae > Sequoia > Sequoia sempervirens. The sequence goes on from VDFB02270651.1 coordinate 820,496,747, forward strand.
TAAAATGAACAAGTGTTTGAGGTGTCTTGTGGTGTGGTGATAACTCCTTAGTGTGTATGCACTTCTCTTGCACCTTGTTGTGATCCTGAGAATCAAAAACACTTAGGGGTTGTTGCTTTGCCACCCACATATTTGGATTTGGACATTAAAATGAACAATCTTGTGAGTGTGGATTGAAATCTTTGTGTATGCAATCTTCTCGTGTCTTAGTGCAATCTTGGATGACCAAAAACAAAGTTTTCAATTTGATTTTGTTTAACCTTAGAGGGGCCTATCTCGAAAGAGGGAACGACTCCAACTTTTTTTTCACTTGGGCCAGTATATAAAAGGATAAGACTAAACCGTCAAGTCCTCATGGTATGTAGGCCTTAGCTGTGCAGTGTCATTTGAAACAAGGTACCTACCTTTTCTTTTAAAGGTATAAGAGCCCCTAGTAGAATGATTAAATCCTTGAGTGGCTTGTTGGATGCTCATGAGGTGCCATGTCCCCAAGTATTCACTAAAACCCATTTGTGTAGATTGCCAAAATCCTTTTCTATTCGTTGGTGCAGGAAAGGTTATTCCCAAGCCGTCCCACATACTCGTAGTTCTTAGTAGAAATGGAGAGTTTTTCATGGGAGATTCATGAGAACTCAAAGCTTGATTGACCCAGAGAAGTGAGTGTCGTGGAGGGGAGCCAGTGTGGCCAAACTTCTAAGTCATCCACTAAGAATAAGCATGGTCAGTTAATCCAAGTATCTAGTGAATATAGTCCTTCTCATCCATAGGGTTTGTGTATGTCTTCAATGTGCTTGTCTCCAACAATTCAAGACAAAATCATGTGTTTTCCAAATGTGTTGATTCAATGAACACATAAAATACCTTTTACAAATCTAGAAAATCACAGTCAAATTGAAACAACTTCACAAATTTTTCAAAATTGCAAGAAAACCATACCTTGTTCAAACTACGACACACCTAAGACTCTGTAATAGGCATGTGACTATATTGAAACACATCTGATACACAAAACAACACATCTAACTTAGTGAACTGCATTCGTTGTCTGAAACAACGCATCTAATAAAACTACATTGAAACTACTATCTGAAACACTACATCTGCCTATCACTTAGGAAAACGACTGTTATTGTCCTAGTCCAAAATTAAACATTTTGAATCTATTTCTAAACATCTTTTCTCAGTGGTCTCTATCCAAAAACTAGAAAATATTTTCTCAAATTGTCCATCTTTACACCTTTTAGTTGGCATTTAGCTTTTACCATAGGTTTACCATTACAAATTCTAGTTGCATCCTAGGATCCACAATCATTTTCAGCATAGACAAACTCTTAGGTCTTCATTTTGCAGACTTTAGAATGGGAAAACTTTCCATACTTTGTGAAACCATTGCCTCCAAAAGTAGATTGTCATTGGACCAAGTCAAAAATCACTCCTTTAGTCTTTGTCATTTTATGTGAGATATTTCCAGCTCATAAGTCTAGTTTGGGAAACTCACTTTGTCACTGTCATTTCACTTGGTCTTACTAAAAGTCCTTTGAAAATCAAAATTGAAACATTGGCCAAACTTTGGATGGTTAGTCAACCTCTCCTAAAAATCTCTTACAGTGATTACATTTTAGAGTTTTCTTGCATTTGCATTGTCATAACATCCCCCAAAATACTTTAGTCTTCCATCATTTGTCATTCCTTTTAGTCCTTAGTATCACTTTGCATTGGACCTTCTCTTTAGACAACATTGTCACCTTGCATCATACATTATTGCACTCCTTATTCCAAAAAGACCAAAAACATAGTTGCACTAGCATTCTCTCCTTATAACCAAAAATCAAAAAAACATAGATATAGTGTCATATCATTCTCATACATAGACTTAGTTGTCATTCACATTATCCCTCATTTATTTGAGCAAATCTTATATGTTTGAAACTAGACTACAAAGAAAGAGAAGAGAAATTGATCCCTTTGGACAAGGAAATAATCCTTACAACTATCCTAGTGGCATGAACTTAAACACCATTCACAACAACACTGACATAGGAACAACGTCTAACAATCATTTTAGTGACATGAGCATTGTATCTTCATCACGCAACAATCCCTTTGAACAATTCATGCGTAGAGATGAAAATGGACAAGTGTACATGGAAGATGTAGAGGCTACTACCCAAAACCTTGATGTGGATTCCTTTGTAGAAGAATTGCTCTTACAAGATTCAGAATGATATTTAGCCATGCTTCTACACAGAGGATCTAAATTTCCATGAGGATTTGATGTTAATACCTTGAGAGATGCATCACCTAACCATGGCACACATACTAGTCAACCTCATTCAACACCACCCCATAATGCTAGCAATAACTCCTTTGGCGCAACAACTCAAAATACCACAAACACAATCAAAACTACCTTCATTGGTGCAATAACTCAAAAAACAACCAATACAGTCAACACAATATCCACTTTGGAGACATCAACCATATCACAATCAATGCCACAAATATCGACAATTGTGTCACAAACTATTGGGTTTACATTTGGATCCTCATCCAATGCTATGGGGACAACCTCATCAAACCCTTTTGGGAGAAACAAAAGATGAATTATCATTCAAGGATCTCAACCCAACATCAATACCTCATCACAAGGCACCCAAGTCAATACCAACACTAGTGATCACCAAAGGCAAAACACAAATTTCCCACATGGCCATATTTATCAATTTGGACAAGGAAACCAAGTGACACAACACATGAATCCACTTGTTCATCAAAACATTCAAGGGAAAAAAATTCCTCAAATACAATTTAACACTGCTGGAACACATATTCCCACACACACATCCCATATTCATACACAACAACAAATTCCCACTCAAAATGTGCAATATTCTCAACATCAATACATTCCAAATCAAAACATACCATCACAAGAAATGGGAACCCGTGGGATACAAATTACAAGCATGTGTGACACCACCAACAATCCTATAGCAGGCACACTAATGACCCAAGTTGTTTCCTTACAAAAACAAGTGGAGGACATGCAATTATCAAATAAGAAGACCCACACATCCTTTGATTTATGTCCATATCCATTCGACACAAGCTTACACATGCCACCATTCCCTCTAGGATATGTGGTACCTAATTTGTCCAAATACAAAGGAAAGACCAATCCCATTGAGCATATAAGAGAATTCATGACCAATTGTGTAGACGCCGCATACGAACACAATTATTTGATGAGACTCTTTCCTAGAAGTCTCACAGGTCCTGCACTTGATTGGTTCTCACTCTTTCCCAAAGGGATAAAATCATGGGATGAACTCGCCAATAAATTTGTGGAAAATTATGCCTACAACATTGACATGGACATTACTATTGCCACATTATGTAAGACCACCCAAGAAGAAACTGGTGAAACATTCATTACATTCTTCCAAATATGGTGAGGTCTAGCAAGTCGATGTCCCGTTGAGATACCGGAAAAGGAGAAAGTACACATGTTTGTTCAAAATCTTGTTGGACCATTGAAATACAATTTTCAAGTCCATTGTTTCACTACCTTCACAAACCTTGTTGAAAAGGGAGTTCAACCTAAAAATTCTCTCATTGAAAAAGGTGAACTTAAATATGCCAGCAAGAACATAAACACAAACCCAACTAATGATAACAACAAATATTGGGTCAAAAACAAACATATTACCAATGATGGCATTGTCGATGCTAAAGTAGTAAATACAATAGGTCATGCAATCACACTTAGGGGATCTCAACCGCAAAATGCTCCTTTGACTACCCCAACACCTATAGAAAATTCCATTCAAAACAATCAAGACCAAGGACAACAACGACAAACATGAAAATTTCCCAAAAGACGCACATACACCCCCTTAGGAGAACCAATTGAAGTTTTCCTCAAGAAGCTCATCCAGTCTAACGTCATAACATTGCAAGACCCTAAACCATATGACCTGGGGAAATTCAAACCATCATGGTGGGATGATAATTCCTTTTGTGATTATCATCAAATAAAAGGACATAAAACCTCATCCTGTAGATAGTTAAGAAATCTCATACAAGACCTTATTGAAATTTGTTTCATTAAAATAGAAGGTCAACAATTTTCTTCTAACTCGGACCATACCATTCACAAAAATTCATTTCAAGATCATGGTTCAGGTAATCCCTCTTCGTCAGGTCAAAATACTAACAACAGAGCCAACCACACTCATACTGCCTTTGACTACTCAAGTGGACCTATAATTAATCACCTTCGAGATGCTCATGAACATGTTAATACCATCACAATTAAAAATACTTTGAAGTGTAATGTCACCACTCATCAAGGCAAGATCACAATACCTAGTCCTTCTGCTAAACAATCGCAACCTAAAGGACAATTCAACCTTGTTGACCAATTGGGTAAAATTCTCGCACAAATTTCCATACTTGAACTATTGCGCATCTCGCCCACACATAAAGCTATCCTTGATAAGGCCTTAAAAGAGTCTTTTGTTCCTATCGACATTGATGTCAACCACTTTGAAGCTATGGTTGGATATTTGACTACTTCCCATCATGTCACCTTTTCAAACCAAGATTACTCCTCGCCTAAACCATCTCATAATGATGCATTACATATTGAAGTCTTCATCCACAAACACAAAGTCAGATGAGTCCTAGTAGATGGCAGAGCAGGATTGAACACATGCTCCTTCAAATTGGTCAAGGCATTAGGCTTCTCTAATGCATGTGTAGATGCCACCAAAACTATATTCATAAAAGCATACAATGATGAGGAGTGTTCTTCTAAGGGAATTATCACACTCCCCATTTGTGTTGGGCCAATAATTATAGACACCACATGTTAGGTCCTGGATCTTGAGTTACCTTACAACATCCTACTTGGTCGACCTTGGATTCACTCATTGAAGGTTGTATTGTCCACCTATCACCAATGTTTGAAGTTTCCTTTCAATGGCAACAAGATTACCATACCTGGTGATCCTAATCCCTTTCAGTATTGCACCAACTTGAGGGGCTTTTCTGAACACCAAGTTCCTATTAATCATGAAGCTTCAATTTCCACCTCTTCCAAATACATCGATCCATCTACACTGACCAAGTCATCCACGTTCACTCCTTCGACTTCCACCATACCATCCACTTCCACCATCCCAAGTGTTGACCCGAACATCAAGATCCAGGACAAAGGTTGTGGCGAGGACAAAGGTTGTGGCGAATACAAATTAAACATTGTCTATTATATCACCAAGATACCCAAGTCTCCAAAGTCTTATGGTAGGCCTTATTTTAGACTAGAGACCAAAGAGGTCTTTAAAGTTCCTCCTACAATGACTTTCACAAATAGGGGAGAGCTAAATAAAGAGGATATTGAAGATATATCATCCCGGATTTACAAATACATGGAAGACCTACCTCCATTACCAATACAACAATATGAAAAGGCTATGAGATGATGAATCCAAAGGGCTATGATGGAACTAGTGGCCTTGGTATAAACAAGACTAGAAGAAGAGAACCCATAATGCCATCTAGAAGACCAAAGAATCTGGGGTTAGGGTTTGATCCAATCAAGATTGATGGTCCATGTACCCATGTACTTTCAGATGAGGGTGTAAATGCTTCAGAAAGTGTCGAGATAATCGAGGACTCCCATACCGAGACTAACTTGCATGAGTGGGAATATGGTTCTGAAAGATCCCTAAGTGACTATGAGCTTGATGAAATGTTTCAAGAACCAAGTAAGCCTTCTTTCGACGAAAAATTCAGACAAATGTTTAACGTTGAACTTTCTAAAGACCCTCCTAAAATCCCAATGAAAAGAGAAGACTGGGTAAAAATATTTTGGCCTCGTGATGATGATGAACCTAAACCACCACCCGACCCTATTGACCATGATTCCAACTCATTTGTCCCCTATTTTGACCATGAGTCCAATTTTCCTAAGTTTAATGAAGATGAAGATTGGATGGAATCCTCTTGGGAGTACTTTGAGGACACTTCCATCTTCACCCTTGCAGCCTCAATTTGCATGTTTTCAGCATCATCTCCACCTTTCACCAATACTGATGATGGCATCTCCCTTATATACCCACAACTCGTTGATTGGGACCAATAGGACTCACCTATCATGGACACTTTTGAGAATAACGAGGCTATTTCTGAATTCACGGGACTCTGTGGAAGAATACCGAGTGGGGATCATAAAGCTAGACTCACTATAGATCTTGATTCTATAGCATACTTCAAAAATATTGTTTAGTCCTCTAGTCGCAAAAGTAATAAAAATAAGACAAGAAAAGACACGTCTTTAGGTGAAAACTGCAAGTCGCCTTATGATGACGCAAAAGTAAAAAGAAAGGATGTATCTAAGGGTGAAAACCTCTCTGAGGTGGCCAAGGATGGAGGATTGGACTTTCTTCCTGTTACCCAAGAGAAATCAGCCATTATCATTGAAGATACCATAGAAGTCAATATAACCACACCTGAAAATCCCAATATGATTCTCTTTGCAGCCTCATTGATAGAAGAGGAAAAGAATGAGTTTCAAGAGTTCTTCTCAAAACGCAAGATCAACTTTGCATGGTCCTATGCCGATATGCTAGGATTAGGTCCGACATTAGTTTTGCTTCACCTACCCCTGCTTCTAGACACAAAACCAATCAAACAAAAACTACGAAAGATGCACCCACAGATTGTCTTGCTAGTCAAAGCCAAAATCAAAAATTTATTGGATGTGGGGTTCATAAGATTGATAGATTATGCTGACTAGATATCAAACCTCATACCTGTCACCAAACCGAATGGTCAAATACGTATTTGCATAGACTTTTGAGATTTGAAAAAGGAATGTCTAAAAGATGATTTTCCACTTCCAAATATAGACATCATAGTGGATCTCACAATAGGATATGAGATGTCCCTCATGGATGGTTTCTTGGGATACAACCAGATTTGCATCACCCCAAAAGATCAACAAAAAACAATATTCACTTGTCCCTGGGGTACATATTGTTGGAATGTTATTCCTTTTGGCCTAAAGAAGGTAGGTTCTACCTATCAACAGGCTATGACCACAATATTTCATGATCTCATGTACACAGTGATAGAAGACTCTATTGATGATCTCCTAGAAAATTCCTTAACATGTCGTGATCACCTAAAAGTGTTGGACAAAATCTTTAAAAGGCTAGAAGAGTTTAAGGTCTGTCTCAACCCTAAGAAGTGTGCTTTCAATGTGACTTTGGGTAAACTCTTGGGGTACATAGTTTCTCATCGGGGCATCGAAGTTGACCTAGCCAAAGTAAAAGCAATCTTGGACATGCCTCCACCGAAAGGAATTAGTGAGCTCAGAACATTACAGGGAAGATTACAGTCCATCTGATGTTTCATTGCACAGTTAGCTGATAAATGTCAACTGTTCCAATATCTTCTACGCAAGGTCATTCCCTTTGTGTGGACCGATAAGTGTCAAGTGGATTTTCAACAAATTAAAGACTATCTTCTGACGCCACTAGTCCTAATGCCGCCCATTGATGGAAAACCTCTAATCTTGTACATTTTAGAAACCACTTCTGCACTGGGGGCATTACTTGCACAAAATGACCATGATGAGAAAGAAAGAGCCATATATTACATCAACTACACCTTGGCAAGGTATGACTCACCTACACTCCCATTGAACGTGCATGTCTCACAGTTGTCTTTGCTACTCATAAATTGAGACATTACATGTTGAACCATAAAACACAATCAGTGGATAAGATAGATCCATTGAAGTATCTCCTCAGTCGAGCAGCATTAACAGGACGATTGGAAAAATGGGTCATGATATTTAGTGAATATGACATACAATACGTGGAATGCAAAGCAATAAAAGGATGGGTCATAGCAAATCAACTCACTGATGCACCCATACAAGGTGATCACCCTTTGGTAGCCAACTTCCTAGACGAATCCATCTTTCATGTAGGCCCTAAATTACCTTGGAAATTCTATTTTGATGGGTCCCATATAGGTCATGGCTCAAGAGCATGCATAGTATTCATCACACCATAAGGATATTCTATTCCTAAGTCATTCCAGATCATCTTCCCATGCACTAATAATGTTGTTGAATATGAAGCACTCGTAACAGGACTTCAAACGGCCATCAAGTGGAAAATCAAAGCACTCCTAGTCTTTGGAGATTCTCAGTTAGTTATCAACCAAGTCAACGATGAGTATGACACCAAGGATAAGAATTTGATGCCGTATAAATGCATGGTGGATAGTTTCCTGTCATAATTCCATATGATTTCTTTTAAGCAAGTTCCCTGAGCACAAAACAAAGCAGCAGACACTATGGCCATGATTGGATCTCTCTCAAATATTCCTAGTAATGTGCCACAATTTGAGTTCTCAGTGGAACAATTGTTGGTTCCCACTTATGATATTCCTAAGTCCAAAATGGTTTGCAAGCTCATTGGTCCTAATTCCCCTTGGTACCAAGAAATATATGATTACCTCCATTCCTAGACTCTCCTGCCAAACCTTTCCAGTAACCAATGCAAGTCCTTTATTCACAAATCCGTGCGTTATACCATCATCAGTGACACCCTATATAGACGAAGCTTTGACAATACCCTTCTTCGATGTCTCAACATAGATGAAGCACAAACAACCTTACGTGAGGTGCATGAGGGTATATGAAAATCTCATTCGAGTGGTCCAACCTTAGCTAAGAAAGTTATGAGACTTGGGTACTATTGGCCAACCATGGAAAAAGATGCCCTTCAGTTCATGAGAACATGTCATCAATGTTAGTTGCACAGTGATCTCATTCATGCGCCCACACAAGAACTTCGACCAATCATTCCTCCTTGGCCCTTCGCACAATGGGGACTCGACCTCATAGGTAAAATCCATCCAACTTCATCCAATGGCCACAAGTTCATTATCACCGTCACCGAATATTTCTCTAAATGGATAGAATCCATTCCCCTCACCTACATAACTAGCAAGAAAATTTCCAAATTCATCCTTAACTACATCATCTATCAGTATGGTGTTCCCCAATCCATCATCACAAACAATGGTCATCCTTTCAAAAATTAGGATGTTTGTGAGATTTGTGAGCACTTCCATATTCAACATCATTTCTCCACACCCTATTATCCATAAGGTAATGGTCAAGCTAAGGCATCTAACAAGAGAATCATTAAGTTTTTTAAGAATATTGTTAATGACATTGGACGTGACTGGCATCTCCAATTTAATCCCACTCCATGGGCTTACTACACCAACATCTGCACACCTACTAGTGCCACCCCATTCGCCTTGGTCTTTGGCTATGAAGCTATCCTGCCCATTGAGGTTGAAATCCCCTCCTTAAGGGTCTCCATGAAGGGATTGATTGATAAAAAATAATACCAACAATTATTAGAATTGCATTTTCCAAATTTACAACAAAAGAGTTATGGTCTGAAAGTTTGACATTAGCGACTTGGTCTTGATGCAAAATCCAAAGAATCAAGTTGACCATGAGAATCCTGACAAGTTTGAGCCTAATTGGTTGGGTCCTTACATCATCACTGCCACATTCAATTCTGGCACTTACCAGTTAGCTACTCTCGATGGAGAACGATTGAAAGAACCTATTAATAGTTTGCATCTACGCAAGTTCTACACATAGCATCAGAGAGCTTGGCTAACCACTACAAAAATACCAAAAAAATCATCACCCTGATGAAAACTCAACAAACTGGAATCTTGGTGACACCAAAAAAGTCAGAAAATATCAAAAATAGTAAAGAAAAATAATTTTTCCAATAGTGAAAACCACTTTGGTGGTGCTTTAGATAAGTATCATGGTGAAAACCTGGCAAACAGGCGCCATGCGTAGATAATCTTTTCTTTGCCATCTACTATCACTCCATCTACCTTTTTCCATAATAAATGCTCGATCTTCTGTCACCCTCATGACATTCATCATAAAGTCCTACTATTTCTTTCCATGGCTGACAACAGTTGACATCATGTCTCGCATATCCTCCACCTTTCATCCCGAGCACATCCTTTTCCATCTCATTCAACTTGGCTCATCCTAGACCTAACTAAGGGAAATACCCTTATCACTTGACTGCAGTGGGTCTTGCACATGGTCTTGTAAATTGTAAGATGTCCTAAAAAAAATCCATAAAAATAGAAAAATATCCTTAAAAAGTCCATAAAAATCGTAAAATGTCTTGAAAAAAATCCATAAAAATCATAAAATGTCTTGAAAAAAATCCATAAAAATTGTAAAATGTCCTAAAAAAATATTAAAAAATTTGAAAAACACAAAAAACATCCAAGTAACTTACAAAAATCACAAAAAAAGAGTCACAATCAATCAAAGTCAAGTCATAGTTAGAACAGTCGAACTATGTTGCCTCTGCACATTTGCTACATAGGCAAGGCTCGTCTTAAATGGGCCCCGAGGCATTAGGTCAGTCCTTTTAGGTTGTCCAAATAAAATCATGACTCAGTCTTTTTTCAAATGAGACCAATTCAAGTTGTGTCAAACTACGAGGTTTCTACCTATTTGCTACGTAGGCAAGGCCATCATCGATGTGCCCCCGAGGCCCCCTAGGTCTAGTCCCTTAGGGTTCGTCGAGTCAAGTGAAAACATGTTGGTTCATCTTCAATATTCCAATCTTGTATCTATCGAACTACATGGTCTCTGAGTGTATGATGTAGGCAAGGCCATCATTGATGTGCCTCTAAGGCCCCTTAGGTTCGGTCCCTTAGGGTCTATATAGTTAATTGTCCTTTTCTCGTGAATGTCCTAAATTAGGCAACTCTTAAACAAACTTTGGCAATCATCTAATTGGCATTTCAACTAAATTGGCATGTCAACATTGGCATGCAGTCAATTCAGTCATCTAGTCAACCTTGGTAAAATAATCATAACAAGTCAACTTGTCAACTCTTGGTTATTCTTCAGATACGTCTTTCTAAAGAACAATCTATGTCATTTATTTATGCTTTAAGATATGTCTTTCCTGAGCATTGACACTGTCATCTAGAATTTTGAGGGATTCTCTTAACATTTGAGGATCGGTCCTCTCGACATCGACATCATTCAGGATGTGTCCTTCCTAAATTTGGCATTACCTGACATCTATCACACATTACCCTGCTCAACATAAACCTAGGATTCATCAAACTTGGCATCAGCATCAATACACTTGACATTTGAAAATACTTGGCAAAAACTTTGGCAAACACTATCTTTAATCTTGTCACACTTGTCATTTGATTTTTTGTCATACTACTAGTTCCTTGAGGATGTTCTAACATCAGGATTTAGAGAACCGACGACATATCATGATGATTTTTTTATCTTTCCAAACTTTCATGCTACTAGTTCCTCGAGGATTTCCTACATAGGATTGAGAGGAGCAACGACGTTTCATGGCTTGTCTTTCTTGTTTGTGGTTGGTTGTGAAAAAAAGACTGGGGAAACTGAGTTCCTCGTATGAGTCATAATCATCCTTGTCTATGACTATTTGTTCTATGTGATGGCACGACCTTGCACACCATTGATTTATTTCATATCATGGTGTTTGTTGGCCATTACAATAATCCGCCCAATGATGATTAAAGCAACACCTATTAACACTTTGGCAGTATATTGAGGGATTATTCTCTGCACTAACATCCATCTCCTTTTGTCTAGTAATCTCTCTTGTTCCACCCCATGATGATATCCTATGACATACAAAAAATTATAATTACATACATTCTCACATATAGAAATTGTATTAGCACATTATACATTTCCATTCACATATTTTCATTTACATCTCTAGCATAAATACATCATTTGCATTAACATAACATATAAGCACATTAAACATTTTTCATACATCATCCATATCATTAATGCATACAAATTCAAGATCATAACATAAAGCATCATATAGCACATAATTTATACATACATGATCATACATCAACACATTCATAATCATAAGCATGGCATCCATTAGTGTCAAAAACATTATGCATGTATAAGAAATTATCATCATCATCATTAAGTAACCATCATACATAAAGTAGCATCATCATTGGTACTAAGGAATCTCATCATATATGACCATCATAAATGCATACATCACATAAAATATAATGCATCATCATAGGAATCATAACATAGATCACATCACATGAACATAATAAAATCATAATGCATCATAACACAACACATAGCATAGAGTCTGCACCAAAACTGCATCATATATATAATAATCTCAAAACAATCTCACAAGATAGAGTCTTGAGGAATCTCAAGAATATAGTTTGTAGGCTTGATGGTCAATCTATAAAGTGTCTCAACATAGTTATAGTAACATGAAATATTCCCTAGCTGGTACCCTCATCCCCTCGGAGTGAGGGATAGGGTGACTGATGCTCTCTCTTGGGAGCTGATGGTCTTTGCTCGGATATGATAGGCTGGCTTCATGATGACTCAGGTACCATGGAAGATGGTCGACTGTGATGTGACTTGTGCCCTAATGATGGCATATGGCTATGACTGGATCTATGCCTTGATGAGTGCTTGTGGTTGTGTGATGGCTTGTGTCCCAATGACTATCTAGATGACATAGATGAGCTGGCTCCTATTGTTGCTCCTCGAGCCACTGCCTGTCTCACTCCAAGACTGGGTGAAACTTGGCTCTCGTCTCTCTACTAGCACGACTCTCTCATACAGTATCTTGTAGTGTGCTTGGCTAGCACTCACCCTTTCCAGATCTCTTGCCTCCTCTCCCACAAGCCCAACACACAATTTTGCAAATTCAGAGCACCACTATTGCATCTCACTAATTCCCAATCCCTCTCCACACTGGTAACCTTCAACTCTACCTCTAGTGTCTTGATCTGGGTGAGGGCCTCATCCAACTAGCTTTGCATATTTGTCAGTCATTGATCGACTATCACATCCTGAGGCAATGGTGGTCTCCCAACTGGAACTTCCTCACCCTCCACCATCTACTCTTTGATCTGCCTCTCTGCATCATCGATCTCCTCATCTATCCCTTATCCTCCTCCCCGCCAACATCCAGCTCCTCTTCTCCCATGACCACATCCTCCTCCCTAGCCACCTCCATCTCTACCTCTGGATGAGGTCCCTCTGATTGCTCTCCCTCTGCCCTAACCCTAACTCTAATTAAACCCTAACACTAACCTAAATTTAACCCTAATTGTAATTGAATCTTATCATAATCTTAGTTGAACCCTAACCCTAACAAAATATAAACCTTAATCATAACCCTAATTAAATCTTGATTGAATGTTAACTCTTACCAAAATTATAACCCTAGCCCTAATCCTAATTTAATTTTAACCCCAACCCTAACCCTAAGAAGCTTTACCTTAGAACCTTAACCCTAACTATACACCAATTGAACCCTAATTCTATCTCCAGCACTAACCTTGATATTAACTTGCAAATCATAATCTTAATCCTAACCCTAAACCTAATCGAAATATAACCCTAAGTCTAACCCTAATTGAATGAAAACCCTAACCTCAACTCTAACCCTATTAAAATTTAATCCTAATTGAACTCTAACTTTAATTGAACCATACCCCTAATTGAGCCCTAACCCTAATTGAATTACAATCTTAAACCTATCCCTAACCTAATTGTAATAGAAACCTCATATCTAACTATACTACTAAATGAACCCTAACTGTAACCCTAACCCTAATTAAATTATAACACTAGTTGAATCCTTACTCTAACTTAGCATTAACACTAAAACTAACTCTGATTGTGCCTAACCTTAATTGAACCTTGACCATAACCCTAGTTGAGTCCTAACCTTAAACCTAACCCTAAAACTAACCTTTACCCAAAGCTTTATCTTGTAACTGTAATCCTAACCCTAATTAAACCCTAATCAAGAACCTTAAAATTTATAACATAACCTTAACCCTAATTGAACTCTAATTGAACCATTTTCAAAGGTAACCCTATTTTAACCCTTACCCTAATTCTAGAAAACTAACATTAATTCTAATTATAACTGGTGCAGGAGCACCTGGGAAAGTACTAGGTTTATTGAAGTTTTGTATGAAGTTCAAATTTTGTTGTGTTGTTTTGAGCTCATGTTGACCATCTTGTTTGTTTTTGAGGTTTTTTGCTCCCGAGGTAAGAAGTGGTGAAAGGTGAATGAGTTTTAGAAGCTTATCATGTTTGTTTTTAAAACAATGGATGAAAGTTGAAAAACATAGTGTGTTTTATAACACTAACCATTTTGGTCATCCTTAAGCTCGATCAAAGAAACTTAACTATTTCTAGGGCCTATTTAAGGGGTATCTAAACCCAGGAGCAGGGTTGGAAGCAATAAAATTTCGGTGTAACCTTGTGTGAATGAAAGAAATAGCGTTATGAGTTATAATTTCTAAATTATTGTATCTTGATAGACCCTTTTATGGATTAGTTTGCTATTGTTTTGATTTGTACAATGTAGTTTTGGTTGTTTTCAAGCTTTTTGTAAGATTAGAAAGCTTCTTTGTTGAATTTGTAAGCATTTTTTGTAAATAGTTCATCTCTGCTCAAATTCTGGTCTGAACCATACTGTTTTTAGGGAATGTGGTGCTAGAGCACTTTTCCACCTTACAAACCATATGGCCCTTTGGAAACAATTCCTAGACACCATGCTTGTACATATGTTAGCTAGTAGGTTTTTTTTGTGTACAGGGAATGCTAGCAATGTCTTGCCCTAGGTGAGCCAGGCAGTGTCCAGCTAGGGAAGACCAGGAGAAAAATGCAGATAACTTGCAGGGGAATTAAGATCTTGGAGAAATTATTTTTTGTGAATTTTGTTTAGGGTCTTGGAAATGCTAGGAGGTCAGGAGGAGGTTCTATCAAGTCATTTGAAGGGAGAAATTTTTGACAGTCTAAAAATAGCTTTGAAAAGCTTAAAAACCCTAGGGTTTTGACCATTTTTGTGTGTGGACAGAGTACGGGTTGTGCAGGCTTAAAACCCTAAAAATATTTGAGTGGGCATGAGAAACACAAACCCTAAACAAAGAACCTAGGTCTCTTGGTGGTTTTAGGAGAAAGTTGCATTTTAACTCTGTTAAGAGGCCTAATTGGGGCTCTAGGCTTGTAGCCTTCTAACCCTAGGAAGGGATTTTGTGAAAGCGATGGGAAATTGGAAACTTGTGATTGCATAAGGACCCTAGATAGGCTATTTTGAAGCTTTTACAACACCATCACACCCTTGCAAGAATCTAGCAGAAGGTTGAGGTTATTTGGCCTTTAAAGAAGAGTAAGGGCCAATGGAGAGTATGTGGCGAAGCACCAGGGTGGACTTGGTAGAAGGAAAGTATGTTGATAGTGGGGTTGGTCAAAAGGAGTGGTGGCACCTAAACTTGAGGCAGGACCACTAGGACAAGGTGGAAGAGACACCTAGGAGTTCTTAGGAGCAAGGAGTCAGAGCATGGGGTAGTGAGTGCCTCATCCAACCCCATCCTATCAATAACCCTAATCCTAAGACTAAATCTTACTCTTACTTTAACCCTAACCCTAACACTCAATAATTCTAACTCAAACCCTAACTCTAATTCTATCTCTAACCCCAACACTAACCCTTATTCTAAAATTAATAATAAATTATAATTGTAATCCTAACTATAACCCTAACACTTATACCATTTTAACCTAACTCAATTTTATAAATAGCACTATTTCTAATTTTAGCCCTTATATTCTAACTTTAAACCTAACCCTACACTCACATTAATTCAAACTTGAACTGTAGACCCTAATTATAACTTGAAACCTAATTTATTCTAACTTGAACCCTAACCCTAAACCCTAATTGTAATTGAATCCTATCATAACCTTATTTGAACCCTAACCCTAACTGAATATAAACCTTAATCATAACCCTAATTAAATCTTGATTGAGTGTTAAATCTTACCAAAATTAAACCCCTAACCATAATCCTAATTTAATTTTAATCCCAACCCTAAACCTAACCCCAAAATTTACCCTAGAACACTATCCCTAACCCTATACCAATTAAATCGTAATTTTAACTCCAGCCCTAACCTTGATCTTAACTTGTAATTCATAATCCTAATCCTAACCCTAACCCTAATATAAATATAACCCTAACTGTAACCCTAATTGAATGCAAACCCTAACCTCAACCCTAACCTAAATATTTATCTTAGAAACTTAACCGTATTGAAATTTAACTCTAATTGAACTCTAACTTTAATTGAAGCCTACCCCTAATTGAACCCTAACCCTAATTGAATTTTAATCTTAAACCTAACCTTAACCCTAACCCTAATTGTAATGGAAACCCCAATTATAACTGTACTACTAAATGAACCCTAACCCTAATTAAAAGATAACTCTAGTTGAACCCTTACTCTAACTTAACATTAACCCTAACACTAACTCTAATTGTGTCTAACCCTAATTGAATCTTAATCTCAACCCTAAAACTAACCTTTACTCCAAGCTTCATCTTTTAACCGTACTCCTAACCCTAGTTAAACCCTAATCAAGAACCCTAACTATAACATAACCTTAACCCTAATCGAACTCTAATTGAACCATTTTCAAAGGTAACCCTACTTTAACCCTAATCCTAATTGATCTATACCCCAACACTAACTCTATCCTTAATTGAACCCTAACCCTAACTAAACCTTGACCCTAATTAAATCGTAATCATAATCATTTAACCCAATTTTAAATAATAATAAATACATAAATAATAATGTCATATAATTTATTTCGAAATTATACAATAAAGTTATGTGTAAATGTAATTGTTAGTTGCATTATTTTTTTTAAAGATAGATATGCTAATTTTAAATATATTAATTTAAAAACTTATTTATTATATTTTCTTTGTATTTAATGTTGTAATTTGAAATTGATTATAGATTTACACTTATTATGAAAATCCATTATATTAGATTGTATATTTATGTTCCTATATTTTTTTGGATAAAATCTTTAGTATATATTTCAATTTATAATATTTAATTTTCTAATTTTTTAATTTTAAATATATTAATTTAGAAATTTTAAAACGAACATTTTTTTTAATTACTTTATATTTTCATTTCTATTCTATTATGAAAAAGGCATTTATATTTTTCATATTTTTTTAATTTTAAGTATATTAATTTAGAAATTTATTTTTATATGCAATTTAGTAAATTTAGGAAAGTTCTTTCATACTTAATTTTCTAAATTTTAGAAACTTTTTTTATGTGTAGTAATTTTACTTAATTTTTTAATATATTTTTTTATAAATAATCATTATTTTAATGGAAAATATTAGTTAAATAAATCTACATAAAAGGTCTCAAGAGATATCCTTGTTTTACAAAGATCTTGAATATTTTCTAATTTTAAATATATTAATTTAGAAACTTACTTTTATAAATTTAAAATATTATTTTTATACTTGATTTTCTAAATTTTAGAAACTTTAATTATTTCACTTATATATAAAATATTCCAATTCTATTTAATTTCTAAAAAATTATTAAAATTCAAAATAGGTTTCCAAATACAAAGAGGGATTTAAATATTTTTTTCATTTAAACAAACCATCATAAAAAAAAAATGGTTATCAAAATTTTTGATGCAACTCCATGGTTCATAAAACCTCATCCGTTTTCTCAAGGTTATTTAGCTTTTGAGAAGGTTGCATAACTATTTTAGATGTGTCATATTTATTTTAGTTCCATGACTTGTTTTGATGCAGGAGCATTGCGCTCCACCTCCCATTTGGCTAGTGTTGCTCCCTCGTCGGAAAAACTTTGGATTATTGATTGGATATTTTTACCTTTTCCAGTTACAGAACAATGGTGTTCGCAGATTGAAGGTCATCGATGTGACGGGGTGTCATCGACAGGATCATGTTCTAGGTCCCAACAATGGAACAATCGTGTTGGCATAATGGGGTTCATTGATGAGAGATTTGGATTTTGGCGAGACCATGTTCCATGTCCCAATGATGAACTGATGGTGACAGAGTGTAACGGGTTCATTGGTGTGAGTGTGCAGTATTGGCGAGACATGGTTGATCTGCAGGAGATTTTTTGGTGTCCCCACAACATAGCAATGACGGAAGGAGTGTCAAGTCAGGAGATCAGGGAGTTAGGAAACTTCACAATCCTGCGACTTGGTTATAAAAATCTTCGAACCTATGAAATAGCAATGAAGGACATGTGATAATGTGATGAACATCAACGAGAAGTAGGTGTATTGGTGGAAGATTATTTTAGGTCTCTCTAATAGGACGATGAGGTGAAAGATATGGGGATAGCTTGAGATGAATGGTCAATGGCGGTGGATGACGAATGCAGTCCCAACACTTGGCAAGCCGAGATTCGATGCCATTCCACATCGTTGTTGTGGAATACATGTTCATTGGTCAACAATTGGAAGCTATTGATAGTGAGGCAACTACATGGTGATACGACAACATAGGAGTGAAGAACGACTAGGCTGCCATGCAGGAAGAAAATAGTATATAACAATAGTGAGTTAGCTAGAGGAAGGAAAAGTAGGGAAAGTTGAAGAACCATATCAATAGTTAACAGGAGAGAGCTCGTAGGAGATAGCGAGGCAAGGTAGCCTACAAAGAGAGGCAGAAGCTGAAACAAACCATCTTATGAATGGTGCATGAGTAGAGGTGAAGTATCCTAGAGAGCTCGAGGAGAAGAGCTTCAAAGGGTAGAGCATGATGTGAAGTGGAATAAGGGATTGCCCTGTAGATGTGAATTTTTTAATGTGAGCTCTAGAAGAGACTTGCAACTACAAAGGGATTGAATCCTAAAGATATTTGTTGCGGGAAGGACCTATGATTGTAGAGGGTCGATACCCTAATAGAGAGGGAGAGATTGTTGCAAGGAGGACTTGTAACTACAGAAGGAATTGTGAGTTCTTGAAGATTTCTTTGAATAAGAGGACAAGATGGGTCATGAGGAGACCAGTGACAATCCCATTTTGGGAAGAGTATTGGGAAAAGGTGAGGAAAGAAGTTCACTGTAGAGCTAAAAGGGATTAAAGCGAAATTAGATTCCTTAAGGAAATCTTGGGAATGATGGAACATGTTATGGAAGAGGAAGAGAAAGTGTTCATAAAGGAGGCACCCATGGAGACAACATGGTCTCTTGATTTATCTATTAGTAATTTGTTTCAAGTTGTGAATGCAGGTATGGAGAAGGTTGAGAGAAGATTAATTGCAGAGGTGTTTAAAGAAAAGATTGTTCCATATATGAAGAATGAAGAAAGAGAAGAGATAGCAATTGAGGTTGCAAGGGTTGAAAAGGGTTGCAACCCTTTGATGGAAGGGGGATGGAAGGAAGAAAATGTGGGGGAATCCCACACAAGTGGAGAATATGCAAAGTTGAAGGAGGTAGAGATGGCAAGTGAGTGGAGTAATTTGTGTGAAATAGAAGAAGGGCATTCACAAGTTGAAATAGTGAACAAAAATGGTCCCAAGTTTGATGATGGGATTGAGGAAGACAAATATGAAAGGTTGTGGAGAGAAAAGATGAGGATACTCCAAAGTTATTTGGATGTTGAAGGTGAAAATTTAATGAAGCAGAAGAAATATGTTGCACCAGGAGAAGATGGTGATGAGGAGTCTTTCGAGGCTTGTGATTTTTATAATCCTCTTTGTAATGTTGTGTTTGCAGGGAACAGAGAGATTGCAGCAAGATGCCATGTTTATGGCCAACATCAAAGAAGAAATCCTCATATAAGAGGATAAGGAAGGAAAAGAAAGAGATAAGCTTGTAGTAGAGTTATGTATCTTTGAAGGCATAAAGGAAATGAGGTTACAATTTGTAGCTAAGGCATGTCTTGTTGGAAGCATCAAAGAGGAGAATGAACCAAAAGTTGCAGTAGATTATTAGAAAAATGAAGTTTTAAGTCTTGCAAAAGAAAGACCAGTGGCTGCAAAGGTAAATTTTGATTGTTGTGATTGTGAAGAATGCGTAAAATTGCATTCGTTTGAGTTTGAGAAAGTTGAAAGTACTAAGATGTTTAGGGTTGAGGTGCAACTTGAGCAAATCCAGTCTATTGGTATGACAAGAAGAGGGGTTGAAAAGAAAGCTACCAATGAAGACATTTGTTTGCTAGAAATTCTTAATTTTTTTCCTAAGAAGTTTATGGATTTAACAGTGAATGAAAAATGGAAGGAGTGTTCTTCGAGGACAGATTGCATTGGGTTAATTTCCACAAAGGTGGAAGACTATGAGGAAGAATGGTGGAGATATGAAGTTTGAAAAGAAATCTAAAGGAGAAGGTATATATAGAAAGAGAAAAGCCAACAAATGCAGATAGTGAAACTTCAAAGGCAACAGTCAAGGAGATTGAACAACTGGAAAGTGAGGAAAAAGAAATCAAAACTAACAAACGACATGATAGATGCCATGTGCAGGAGCACATGATTCTTAATCACCTGGGGAGTCTGATGCAAGAGAATCATGCTCCACCTCCCCTTTGGCCAGTGTTGCTCCCTCATCGACAAATTTTTGGCTTATCGATAGGAGGTTTTTACCCATTCCAACGACAGAATGATGGTGTTGGCGGATTCAAGGTCATTGATGTGATGGGGTGTCATCGGTAGGACCATGTTCTAGGTCCCAGTGACAGAATGATAGTGTTGGCATAATGGGGTTCATTGATGAGAGATTTGTATTTCGGTTGGACCATGTTCCAAGTCCCAACGATGACCCGATGGGGACAGAGTATAATGGGTTCATCAGTGTGAGTGTGTAGTATTGGCGAGACATGGTTGATTGGTATGATATTTTTTGGTGTCCCCGCGACATGGCAATGATGGAAGGAGTGTCATGTCAAGAGATCAAGGAATTAGGAAACTTCACAACCCCACGACTTGGTTATAAAACTCTTGGAACCCACAACATAGCGATGAAGGAGAAGGAGTAATGCGGTGAACATCATTGAGAAGCAGGTGTATTGGCAGAAGATGATTTTAGGTCTTTGTAATAGGACAATTAGGTGAAAGATATGGGGATAGCTTGAGATGAACGGTTGAGATGAATGGTCAACGGCATTGGATGATGAATGTGGTCCCAACACTTGGCAAGGAAATATTCCATTCCATTCCACATCGTTGTTGTGGAATACATGTTCATTGGTCGACGATTGGAAGCTACTAATAGCAACGTAACTACATGGTGATACTACAACACAGGAGTGAAGAAAGACTAGGCTAACATGCAGGAAGAAAATAGTATATAACAATACTGAGTTACCTAGAGGAAGTCAAAGAAATGAAAGTTGAAGAACCGTCTTGGTGGTTAACATGAGAGAGCTCGAAGAAGAGAGCGAGGCAAGGTAGCCTACAAAGAGAGGTAGAAGTTGAAACAAACTGTCTCAAGAATGGTGTGTGAGTAGAGGTGAAGTAGCCTAGAGAGCTCGAGGGGAAGAGCTTCAAATAGTAGAGCATGATATGAAGTGGAATAGGGGATTTCCCTGTAGATGTGAATTTTTGAATGTAATCCTGTAATTTGTTCCAAATGAATAAAAGAGAGTTGTTGACCTATGTTATGTCAATCTTTGTGTGTGTTTGTAGTCTGAATTGGCTACGAGATTCTGATAGCCTGATTTAAGGCCCTCTGATCTCGACTGCATCATGTTTTGACTATAGCTTGGAGGGACAAGTCATGGAAGAAGATGCTCATTTTGTTGAATTTCATTGTAATTATGTACCTATTCAAGATGATACAAGGAAAAAATGGTGTTGTCTTCATTTTTAATTTAATTGTCTCATTCACATATTCATTTGCAAATCAAATGAAAAGACAATCAAAATGCTCACTTCATTCAATTGGTAATGTGTTGTATACTCATGGGAAAGCAAGTTATATGAAGAGGAACATTAGAAAGAGAGCAAGCACTAAGTTCTTAATAGGTGGATATTTTTATAAAAATCACTTTATGTTATGTTATGGTGTATTCATGTAATATTTTGGAAATTGGAAAAAGATGATTTTCCATTTTAAATACTTGGCTCTTCTTGACAACAACATTTGATTCAAGGTTTTGTTGAAGCTATTGCATCCTATCATAGCATTAAGATGGCTAGAGACAAGGGTAATTCAAATCTCATGATCGAAGGGGATTCCCTAAATATTATTAATCGTCTAAGGAAAGGGTCCCCCCTCATGTACTATTCAAAATTTCATATTGGATGCCCTTGCTTTGATTCAGGAATTTGATGAAATCTATATCTCTCATGCCTTTAAAGAGGCAAATTGTGTGGCTAATTAGGTGACGAATATTGGGGTGACGTCAACAAGCTCTTGGGAGGCGAACGACGTCCTACCTATTGAATTAAGCAATCTAATCCATAATGACATATCTTAGCACGTTGGCGATGGCCACCTCCTCAGCTATTGGAATGTGTGGGTATTATGAAGTCTTTTCACTGATTAGAAACTTCACGCAGGTGATGTTTATGGTATTTTGTGTGAATTCAAATCTGACCTACATTAGCCCCCTATTCATTCTTTCTCTTGGTACCGTTCCTAGAAAACACACATGCTTTTTGGGTGTTCATCTCTCATTCGCCTTATTGTTTCTTTGTTTTTTGTGTGGTTTTTCTCTGCTAGTGCAAAGCTATCAATGTTGGGTGGGGATAGATGCAGAACAAAACCACTTTCATGTGATGACCTCAAGGCTAACATCAACATTTGGCTATCCTGTAGAAGGGTGGGGTGACCCCTTTTATGGAAAGGTTGCATGGCTTTAAGGCTGATGTTTCCAAATATTTTGTTAATGCTTGGCATGGCCATTTTCTTAGCATGTTTGGAAGGGATACCATGATTAATGAAGATTTCATTATGGAAGTGATTGGTATGTCTACAGAAGGAAAGAAATTCTGCCAGGAAAAATTTTCTCAGGGACAGAGAACAAGCTAAAATTGTTAGGTTGGATTATAGTGGGGATGATAGGTCCAACATTAAGCCTATCTAGCAGGATGTGGTGATGGTTTTGATGCAATAATTTACCCTGGACAATAGATACACAACACTATATGGTCACCATTTTGTTTTGTTGAATCACTTCCAACACAGTAAGCTCATTTCCTTCCCATTTTACATATTAATGTCTTTGGAGGAGGGAATTAAGAATTTCAGGAAAAACCCTAGAAACCCTTTTCTGCATGATATTCCCCAATCCCCTATTTTGAAAAAGAAGAGGAAAGAGAGCGGGGAAATGTCAGATTGAGGAGATTCCAAAGAGTGAGGGACAAAAAATGAAGAGGACTCAGAGGGATGATCTGATGGATATAATACAGACCTGGATTATACACCCTCTTCTAGAGGGAAGAAACCCCCTACTTCTAAAGTCAAACCTTCCCTTCTGCATGCTAATCATAAACTTAAGGAGGATTTTGTGGAGGGTACAGAGGAGGGGCTTTGTAGTGGTAAGAAAGCCAAGGGTCTCTCTAAGGAGATGGGGAATAAACTTTAGGAGGTGGTGGAGGATTTCTAGGATGGTGGGATGGTGAACCCGACTTATGATGGTGAGGGTGGGTCCCCTCCTACTAGTAAGGTCAATTATGTTGTTAATGTGGATGAATCTATTGTGTCAACATCTAAGGATAGGGGAAAAGCCAAGTTTATCCCCAAGGTGTCTCAAGATAAGGATCCTCCTATTGGGCATCAGGGCAGGGATTCATTTTGGGGGACTATGGACTTCTCGCATGCATCAGGTATGGTGAAAAAAGGGGTAGAAATTTCTTTTAATTTAGTGATGTGGCTGGTTCAAGAGGTGTAGGACCTCCACAATAAGGATGACACTATTGCCCAATGCAATATTTCAACCTTGTGTAGTCTTAAGGAGGACTCCATCTTTGGTTTTTCTGAGTCATTAAATTCCAATGTAGGTGTGATCTAGCAATCTTGACCTACTCTAAACCATGCAAAAAAAAATGCAAAAGAGAAGAAAAAGAGCACTAACACCTCGCGATTAGCCTAGTTGAATCCAAAAAAAAGAAAGATAACAAACAATATATTTATACCTTGTCTTGGATTGATCCTTTGGTTGGCCCTAGATTGTTGATTTTGTGTGTGTTCCCTTTGATGGCAAGATGCTAAAATGGATTCAAAATGTTGAAGGTTTGATAAGGAATGCAATGAGGAAAGTGGGTAGTTTGATGGATGGCTAGAGTGGATGCAAGATGAGCTTGAAGGTGTGATAATGGTGGATGAGAGCTTGAGAGAGTTGAGTGCTTGAGAGGAAGTTGGTTGAGTTGCAAGTGTGTTGAATGAAAAGTGATTATTCAGAATGAAAGAAACTTCTTTCATTTTATGGAGAGGAACCCTAAAAATAATGAATGGTTGAGATCTTGCCACTATGGATAAGATGAAGGGTTGTAGTGGGTTGAGGACTCGCAAGCCCTCACATCTTTCCATGTGGCAGATGATGTGTAACAAGGACACATGAGGTGGAGAGGGTACAAATGATGTGGAGGTACTTGCAAGTACCTTGGAAAAAGGATGATGTGACCTCTCAATGATCACATGGGCAAAAGGAGAATCTTGGGTGAATAAAAAGTGAATTTAAAATTCACATGATAGGGGAATCTTGTGGATAAGACAAGGTTCTAAAGGGAGAGGTGGAAAGTACCTTGGATAAGACAAGGTGCCTAAAAAGGTAAGTACTTGCCCACATATGACTGATGTGACAAGTCAAAGATTCTAGAAGACTTTGGCACATGTGAGTGAAGTGAAAAGTCAAAGGTTCTAGAACCTACATGGGGAAGAGAAGATTCCTCGGAGGAATAAAAGTGAATTAAAAATTCACATGGGGAAGAGAGGGGTTTTAGATGAATAAAAAGGAATTAAAAATTTCTTGGGGGATGAGGAGAGTTGACCAAGGTGTTGATTGGATTAGCTAATCAGTAATTAGAAGATAATTAGTGGTTAATAAGGATTAGAAGCCAACTTGCAAAAGTTGGAGGATGTGACACATCCTAATCAGGAATTAGGCATGTGCAATCCTTAATAATGAGATTAGAGGGTTGATTAGGATTAGATGAAAATGATGGAGGATGTGACATGTGAGGGATTAATTAAATGTGTTATTTAATTCATTTGATAAAAAGGAGAGTAAAGGGGTAAAGGTATTTAATTATTAACTAAATACCTTAGGGATTTGGAAAAATTAAGGGTATTAATTAGATAATAGTGATATTACCTAATTAACGCAATCAAGAGGATCTTTAGACAAAAAGGGATAAATTTGGACCAATGTAAGTGTCCAAATTTAGGTGTCTATAGTAGGTAGTGTGGTGGACGAGCTGGATAATCTGAAAAAAGGACTATGGGTTTAGAATGGCATTGCTAGAAAAGCATAACGGGCAGCTCCATAAGGACATGGACACGATCATCAATATTAGCAGGGAGAAGTTGGAGGCTTCGACTGAAGGTCTGGTTTTTCTCAACCAGAAGGCTAAAGATTAGATGGGTAGAGGATTGTTTGATGAGCACGTGAGAAAGGAAAGGGGGAGAGTGTTTCCATGGAGATGTAAACCACAAACCTGGGATTTGGACCGAGTGTGCATACCAAGAGTAAAACTAAGAAATGCAAGACCGTCCCTAGGCAGGATGTGGAAGACATCATGGATATGCATGATAGGTTGGTGTCTAAGGACATGGAAGCAGCAAGGATGCTCAAAGAACTTATCCGATGGCCGTGTGTTTTGTTCTGTTGTCTTTATTTTTTGCTATTGGTCTTGTTGATGGTCTATTGATGTTCTAGTAATCAACTTGTTTTTGGTTTTTTTGGTGGGCAATCCATTGCTTTATCTTTACTACCATTGTTCCTTTTTGTACAGGGTTTTAGGTGCCCTTCAAAACCTATTTATCATTAATCAAAAACATTTGATTCAAGGTAATTCTATATTCTAATGTTTTATTTTTAAAATTGATAAATCTATAGAATTTATTTTCATTTTTTTATTATTGCTTTTAAATGTTAGTTGCACTTTATTATTCTTTAATTTTATGTAGGTAAGGTTTTTTTCAAAAATATTCATTAAAAAATATTGATAAGTGATACAAATCCTCACCGTACACTAACAACCATCTATGTTAGAAATACATATAAAATTAAGTAATAGTAGTGCAGAGAGTTCCCTGCAAGCTATAGCCAGTGTACAACGAATGTGTGTTCCATCCTAGAAAAAAAAGATATCTATTTGAAAGGAGTTTTCACCACTCACCAATCATATCTAATGAGTGGAAAGAATCAATTTCCATAAAGCAAACATTCCCCTAAATCAAGGTAACCATTGGCATAAGTGGTGGGGGACTGTCATCAAGTGGTAAAAAGTTTTTGTAACTAAAGCAATTAATCCACATACTCCCCACAATTCCATCTTGTGCATAAAATCTATCTCTAACAAATAATAAATGAAAGCATCCACCTCTAACATGGAAACGTTGTGTACTATAATTGCCATTAAGAAATAGAACCTCTAAGATATAACTATTGCTAACAGTTGGAAATATAACTAATGGTAATCATCTATCATCTGTTGAAACAATTAGTAACTATTGCTCACTATTTAATTACCCTCTATTCTTAGAATCATTTATACATTATTATTTAAACTTATAGCTCATTTCATGCTCAGGCATCAGCTTGAGCTCATGACCTATTGTACACCATGTCCTGTTTGCTAGGACGAGAAAGAGCTCGACCTGCCAAACACAAAATTTGAAAATGCAGATTTAAGGAAAGTTTCCATTACTGGAAGCAAAAAATTAGGAAGTCGCCTTCAAATCTATTAATGAGAACATAATCTGAATCCATCTTCAAAATAATAATAATAATTAGCGATCATCTATGGCTTTAATCCATTTGAGGCAACTCAAATCTGTAATAAGCCTTAGCTGCAATCTCTCTTTCCTACGATCCACCTTTTTACTTATAACTACGGTTTGGTGAGAGGAAGATAGATGATAGATGGTAATTATAGAGATCGGTGTGGCTGCACCAATTGGTTCATCGAAAACGCCTGAATTTTTATTTGTAGGTTGTAACATTCTTCCACTAACTTTCATTACAACTGCCACTCTTCCACTAACCTTCGTTACAGTTACCTTACCTTATCTTTCTCATGACCTTCACCACCTTCTTGTCAATTTTTGTGAAGAGTTTTTGTTGATGGAGGTTCTTTCCTTCCCTGTGACAGATAAACACCTCTCGGTGTAAATATTTAATTAATTTTAATTTATAATTTGTTAGCCAAATTTTATTATAGAGTGTATTAATATAACATGATTCATATATCTAAATCATTTGATATCTTGGATTAGGCCACTTAATGTCCCTTTCATTACAAATTCAAATCCTAAGTTCTGAACTTTAAATTCAATGACTACTTAAGCATACATTTATAGAGATTTTATATGTCATTTTCATAATCAATTACAAATCAAAAAAACACTTGAAAGGAATTAGATTATGAACACTCTAAAGCTACATTTATTCCTCTCCTCTATATCTATCTCTCTACACTCTCTTTATCTCTTCCTCTCCTCCATCTCTTTCTCTATATTCCTCTCTATTTTATCCCCTATATCTATCTCCTTACCCCTCTCTCTCTCATTGTTCACCTCTCTATCTCTCCATCTTTCCTTTGCTAGTAAATAATTAACTTTTTGCTAATTTGTTAAAATAGGATGTTGGAAGGTTTAGTCTTCCAAGTAGGCCTTGAATCTCCTTCTAAATTTTCTTCAAATTTGTTACCTTCACACAAGAAAGGAGAGAAAGGGTTTTCGTATGGGGGTTTGCCTAAGTCAAATCTCATTTTAGTGTTTCCACCTCTACAATGGATAATTCACATATAAACTTGATGCATTGCTAATATGATGCTTGACTAAAATGATGATGTGATAATTTTGTGTATTCTACTCTTGACTACTTTTAGGATGTTCAATTGATATTCAAATTGTTTAGGTGTTTAAATGGTGAAAAAGACTTGTATTTATATGCATTTATTCATTTCTCACAAAATTAATTATAAAAATCTAACAAATAAGTTTAAATTTGTAAATAGAAAAATACTAATACTAAAATAATTAAATTTGAGACAAAATAGGCTAGTCAAGGGCATGGGTGACTTAGACTAGACCTATTTTGGGGCATTTGATGTCATTAAATGAGTAATTAATATTAATTCTCAATTTTATTTTGATTTCTCAAAAATGACATTAAAATGGGAAAATTATGAGCATAAT
The DNA here is from genome assembly GCA_007258455.2 of Sequoia sempervirens. Lineage (NCBI taxonomy): Eukaryota > Viridiplantae > Streptophyta > Pinopsida > Cupressales > Cupressaceae > Sequoia > Sequoia sempervirens. The sequence goes on from VDFB02270651.1 coordinate 820,525,083, forward strand.
TAGGTCCAAGCACATGGGGGGAGGTAAACCTAGTGTGAAATTGTTAGGGCAGAAAATTTACAACACTACAAGTATTGTTTTTCATATTATTTTTGTTGGTATGTATGTGATGTTTTACTTAACTAGTTCACATAAAAGGTCCTATTCACATGCTAAGTTTATTTAGGTCAAGAGTCTTCTTAGAAGTCTTAGTTTTATATATCTTATGCCATTTACTTCTAGTTTCTTAGGTTATTTAATGTTTGTTGTCTCATGTCATAAGATTAAGAAATTTGTTATGATTTTGTCTAATATTATGTTTTTCCTTGGCTATATAACTTTCCTGGTCTCGTTTGTAAATTGATCAATTGTAATTTATCATTTGCATATTTTGATAGAATATCATTATTCTTTCATAGCTAATATCTCGTATGTTTTCATAGAAGCTCTTAGATCTTGAGTGGATACAATCTTCAACCAAATATTGCATGCTATAGAGTATTGTATACAACTCTTACGTGGTATTAGAGCTTATGGGATTGCTTCTTATTAGTTTTAATTGAGAGATCTAAGTTGAAAATCTTGGTTTATTTTAAAAATTTGAGTATGTTCTTCGCTTGCATCAAATGATGATATGGGGAATCATAAAAACTTGATAGAAATACCAGATTCAAGGGGTTTCTTCTTTGTGGTTTTGTATTGGAGGTTCATTTTGAATCTTTTTAATGTAGATCTAATCTCACCATTGAGTTCAAGGTGTGTTTGAGAAACTCATTTTTTTCCTTTTGTTTCATCCAAATCAAACATCTAAGGCTAGATCTACGAAGGTTTGAAGCTAGGAGTTGGTTGTCATATTCAGGAGGTAGCTGCAATTTTGGATCATTTTAGGTCAAATCTAAACCTATCATTGCATCCAAAAGTTTCAATACCCCTAAGATCGATTATTAATTTGTCAAAATCTAAGTACTTGTCTCAATCCCTTAAAAGAATTTTTTCAACCCCTTTCTTGTCGTTCGTATGATTATACGATTGATTTACAAGTCATTGTAAAAAAATTACTAGTACAATACACATTAGTGAAAAATAAAATATATTTATATTTTCTAAATTTTTTTTTTATAAGTGTAGGCCTATAAATACTCGTAGGTATCGGGTGGCCCAATGGAGGTCACATGGCACTACCCCTGGTTGACAACTACTTGGAAGTAGCCCTGCCATCATCAACCGCATAAAATGAAAGATCAAGATTCTTAGTCATGAAAGAGTCTTGGTGGCATATACAAGCAAACAAAACATTTTGGGGCTATGAAAAATATTTCACTTGTTAGAAGATGTTGGTTGACAGATTTTTCCTTTTAAAGATTAACTCAATATGACTCTATATTTCCCACAACAAAGAAAAATAAGCAACAAACTGTTGGAGAGATCACCATTTCGTTGGTGATCTTCCTCTGAATTTTTAAGAGGTACAAGTCCCTCTACAATATTTTCAATAAAATATAGAAATTATGAATTCAAAACTACGTATATTTTCCACCAGAAAGCAAAAAAGGAATCACTAACATTGATTCATCACTATGATATCCATGCGACAAGATTTACAGCCCAACATTACTAATACTTCAATTCATAGATTGGAGCATCAATAACAAATAACAATCTTTTCAATAGAGACTTGCTCAATCATAGAAGAGAGAAGACATGACATAAAGAAGCATTCAATTCACTAAGGAAAGAACCTCCACATGTTTATAAAAGTTCAAAGGCTTAAATATAAACAACATTACATCTAGATATTCAATGCTCACAGACACCGAATGACTTTTGAGCAAGCGAGCCACAATGATCCTCTCTTTTATTTCTCTTTACATCATAGTGTAGTCAGAAAGCAAAAGTTCAGACCCTTCTAATGTCTTTCAAAAGCATACTTATAGATTCCCATTCTTTAATCTTTTCAGTTATTGTAACTATCATTATCTCAAGCAGGAGTTACATAAATTATTGCCTCAATTCTTTCTTATTCAATCCTTGTAAGCATTTATGACTCTTTTTTAGAATATCATAATTACATTACGTATATCAATTTGATTTTGGTGGGCTAGTGTATCATTACTCATTGTATGCAAGCCTCATGAATTTTTGTACATGTGATCAATAGGTGCAACCTCCAACCTTTGCACTTAATTACATATTCACTTAAGATTATATGTGTGTGAGCAGAGTTAATTGAAATATTTTGAATCGATGCTTAAAGCTCATCCAACCAGAAATCTAGCAACCTCACCACATCATCCACCGTGTTCATTTAATTAAAAGCACTTGGTGACATCCTTGTTTATTAGTTGCTACTGAGAAAATATCCTCATAGCTTATCTTACATATATGACAACCATTTCCTTTTCCCTTTGAATTCGAAGGAGTTGAATTCATTTTCACATCTCAATTTCACTTTTAAAATGTCAAGCACCTCCAATGACGCAACTTCCAAGGGTGATTTCCTAGCTATTGAAGGAGTAAAATGTAGTTTTGTGAAGTGGTTGGTAGTACACCAACTTAAAGAAGTTTTCCTCATAAGGAGTGATGTAGAGGATGAAGTAATCAAGAAGATCATTGGTGAGAACTTCCTCTCGCAAGTCCATGTCTACAACTCTACACTCCTGGAGTGTTTTATGTATAACATCATCCAAACCTCTAGAAAGTTGGGATGGGGTGCCAAAGCTATTGAGAGGTTGGTGAGGCCAACATACATAGACAATGTGGAAGTTTCTTTGGGATGCCTCAATGAGTACCCATGAGAAGGCCTAGTGGGGACGCTATTTTTATTGCCACTACTCTCGAAAATGAGCAAGCCAAACAAGTTGTTACTCTCTTTCACATTGAACTAGAGAGAAATGAAATGGATACCTTTGCTAATTATGTTGAGTTTAATGAAGACCTATTTTCCCCCACATAGATAGAGAGAATTCAAGAGGTTGTGGAAGGTATTCACATCCCGTGTTTACTCTTTGTGCATAAATATTGTACTTGAAATCTCTCTTTTGACATAATATAATATATATGTTTGTTTCTACATTTTAATTTCTCTACATAATGTGATAAATTTGTTATTCTCTACTTTTGCTTCATGTGCTTCATTATTTCCATTTTCTATAACATCTTAAGTAGGAATACTTAAAATGCAAGATGGAAATCTTAAGAATAATGGATGTATCCTATGTTGGATTCCATCAAGGTTTTGGGAACTTTGTCGAATTCCGACATGGTTCTGAAAACCATTTTTTTAATCACTTCACAATATTTATTTAAGGCACAATTTGAAACACTTGGTGCTTTTAGAAAAGATTCTTAATAGAACAGTGAATCTTTTAGAAGAAACACTTTGTCGTCAAGGATAAAATAAGTTTTTGAAACCTTTTCAAGAACCAAAAAATGGTTTCAAAACCTTACAAAAGTTCTAAAATAATGCTAAGCTCGCTTAACACTTAACCTTTTCTCCGTTCAGTCAGTGCCTTCTAAGGTTGTGAAAACCATTTTGGGCTCTGACACTACTTTCATAAAGAATGGGAAGGGGTGCTGACAACCATAGCAACATCCAACATAGTTTTAAAAACCACAGGAAGGGTTGATAAATTTAACTTAGGTAAAGTTTTCATGGGTGGATGTGGTTTTGAGGAATGATAAAAACCATGGTAACAATTGGCTTTGATTAGGGATGAGGACTACAAAGGATGAAGTCAGGGACTTAGAATCCTAACAGTAGACTAGTGCTTTTAAATCCATTAGGCAACAAAGTCAGAAACACTAGAGAGGAGGTTCAGAGAAAACCAAAACTGGGACAAAGCAAACAATCACCTAAAGTAACAACACAACAAAATTTCAAAATATATACAACATAAACCTTACCACCTAGGGTGCTTAAGATTTCTCATGCAAAACCATTGATAGATTGTGAAAAGTACGATCTCCAAATAAATTGTATTTCTTAGTGTGATTTTTTTCATAAAAGCACATAGATATAAAAAGACAACACTTACATTCATAGGTCATATAATAATTTAATACTCTTAGTGTCATAGAGACTAGTAGCATTGCAAATCTCAGACATGCATGTGTGTGGAATAGGGACACCATATCAAAGTGTTTAGAGACATTAGGGACATCATATTTAGTGTTTAATTTCTTTGACATATTATCTATCCAGATACTATCTAATGCATATTTAATTGTATTTATTAACTAGCTTATCTCTCTTTAAATAATATTTATAAATAATGTCAAAGTATAAATTTTTGCAAATGTTGATTTATATTAATCATATAATATATTACCATAGTAATGAATTGTTATATATTAATATTAATAATATATTTATAATGCATAATACTATATATATAATATTACATTCCATGAAAGGGATTATTTATCATCTATACATCCCTACACTGATCAAAAAATATACACCCCATGGTGTTCACATACATTCTTATTTTTTTCCTCCCTAAACTTGAGAAAACCCCATTTTTTCTAGTATTCACCCTAACCTAACAAAATGCCATACAAATAGGAAAAAATTCCTAGTGTTACCTAGATCCTTATTCAATACTAAAAGATACACAAAGGACAAAAATAAACTTTTAAGTCAATCCTACATTCCATACATTCAAAGACTAATAGAAATCTATAGAATTCTTAGCCAAAAAATTTCCTCCCCGTGGTGTACACAAACAATCCTACTATTCGTCAACTCTGGTAAAAATACAATTTTAAAAAATAAAAATTTAAATACTACAAAACTATAAATGTAAAATGTCCTAGTGTATGGACCAATTGATAAGGAATTGAAAGATTCTCTAGAGCCCCCTTTTTAAGTTCCTTTTATTACAAACCTAGAGTTGGAAGAATGGATTTACTTATTACAATGTTTGCAACATCCTTCTCTACAAGTCTTGAACCAGACATCTTTGGCCTAGCTTTCACCTTTATAACCTTACTTGCCACCAACTTCCTAGGATTAGAGGAAGGAATATTATTGTCCATCTAAATCTTTGGAACCCCAATCTAAGATGGGATGGAATTAACAGTTTCCTGATCATCTGGGAAAAAAAAACCTAAGGATTAATCTATCGGTTGCATTCTTATAGAAAAATCCTTCTTCCTGATCCAAATCATCCAAGGCCTAAAATCTGTTAAAGGTCTCCTCATCTTGCCTATCACGAAGGGTTATTGTTTGACCTTTTCCTTTATTTTGGGCCTTTACAAGTATAAATCCCTCCTTCTCTACCATCACCTTTGACATTGGAGCTTTTCCTTTATCTTCCTTAGGCACAGGATGAGAAGGGGCATTACTCATACCTGTTGCATGGGTGACCATAAGACACTTCCACTACAAGTGACCATACTCATGACATGTCCAGCACCAAAATGGTAGTGCCTCATAATCTAGCAGTTGAGCCCATGAGGATGACCCATGGAAAATTTCACATAATCTAGAAACAGATTGTTTAAAACAATTTCAACATAAACTCAGGAAAAATAAATTATCTTTTTGTCTGATGTTTGTTGTGATGCTCCTATCATCTTCTTGAGTAATAGAGGAATCATTTGTAGAATTTTGCTTCTCCAAAACTCCAAAGGTAACTATAGGAGACACACCCAAACAGAGACCCTGGAAGGAAGCTCCTCCACATAGTTGAATCTCATATGTTGTGGTTTGATAAACAGGACAACCTAGTTGTAGAAATAAGGCCCTCCTTTAAAAGCCTTATTTCTATTAACCAAACAAGAAAAGGAAACCATAAAGTAGTTATTGGTCGGCATCATGATTTTTATGTCTCCCTTAGGGTTCCACATCCTATGATTCCAATGCTACAAAAATGGGAACGAAACTCACATCCTCATAAACTTGCATATTAGTACATGATTGCTCAGATAATTCACATCCTTATCTAACGAGTCCTGCTAGATCACCAAAACCAGTCAATCTTGACTCCTTTCCAAAAATCCATTCATTTTTTGGACACAAAAACCCTATTCTTTGAATATCCCTCTCCAATTTTATCCTTATTCAAGTGGTCCATATCTCCGCCAAGATGAGAAGGTGTCAAATCAGACCTTCTCGCTACTACACTGATGTCATACTTGAAGAAACCTGATCTCTGCACATCTATGGGAAAAACCTCAAAGAACCTTTAAACTAAGATACACCAAGGGAAATAACACTACCACCAAAGCAATAGTAGCTAACAACAAAAAGAAAGAAGAAACAACCCCACACCAAAAACACACCCCCAACCCAACATAGAAAATGCCACCAATTTGAACATGCAAAAAAGAAGAAAAGTATCCAAAACACCTTCACCACAGCCTACCCCAAGCCATTAACCCCAAACATTAGCTATCATACCCCCCATGCAACAAAACTATTGCACACAACACCTAAAACATGTGACTAGGGAACAACAACCCTATCCCATGCTAACGCCATTATGCAACACCACTTCATCTTGCCTCTCAACTATTTTTCCATAATTCTCTTGGAATTGAAATTCATGGAGATAATTGGGTGCAGTTTTTCAGAAAGTGTATAATTTTTTGTTTATTTTACATTGGTGTGATCATATTGGTCCTATTTTATGTAAAATTGTACTTTAATTTTGTAACCAAATTTGACATCTATAAGCACTAAGATCTATAACCAAATTTGTAATCTCACTGAGAATAAAGTGTCAAATCATATATTATTGGGGGGTTCCATGATTTTGTAATTTTGGTGGGGTAATCTTATGTTTTTTTTGGATTAAGTCTCTTGATTGGTTTATTGATTTTATCATGGGTATTGTTGGGACAAAGCTAAGATGGTTGGCTTCAATATTTTAGTTACAATTTGATTTGTGACTTCAGATTGTACCTATGTCAATCCAAGATGTAAGACTTATGAAAATCATCATAGATATATGCCTAAGGGCTAAAAGCATAAAGTCAAGCAAGAATGAAATGCACCTAAGAATGATATAAATTGTCCAAGAGAAAATCTAGTTTACTAGCTTTGTTTTGCTTATGTGATAGGAACTACTACAAGAACAATAGCAGTCTGCAATAGGAACAATAACAGTTCATGGTAATTCCATAATGCAATTTGATAACCTTTGATAACCTTTAAATCATTCTAATCTAAGAGTTTCAACACAATATCATTCTTAAATGAATTAACATAAATTCCCATACTTCATGATCATATCACAACTAAGAAACACCAGACTATATTCGTGATTAATGCAAAAAAAACTTAATCCAATCGATAGCAAATATGAAAATCATAAGGTAGAATGAAATACAATAGAAACACACATATTACTAGAACAAAAAAATCACCAACATTCTAAGAAGTGGGCCTTTCTTCCTCAGCCTGTCAAGTGATGAAACCACAAATGCTTGTCTACATTGTTTTAATCATGCAAAAGTTTTGATTGATTTCTTTTGAATTCAATACACAGTCGGCTTAACTTTATAGTTCTTGTCACATCACTTATATATAATTAATTTATATCTAATAATTCCAAAAAAATATTAAGTATTTTTTATGGCATGTGGCCAACAAACTACAATATGTGATTAGCATAAAACCTTGGTTGTTGGCCACAAATCTAAAACAACTTTTAAAATATCCAACTTGTTACACAAAAAAAAAGATAATTTTAGGTAGCAAAATTATCTACGGCTATCTTATTCACACAACTTCCACATGTATCCTTTCAATGACATCATAAAAAAATTGTTTCTTTTAATTTAATCTTGTAATTCATCACCAAATATAGATTAATTCCTTTGCAATTTTAGCAATATAGATTATATTTTATTCCTTCAACATAGTAAATAATTTATTATTTCCTTATGGCAATTAATGATAAAAAGTCTAAAGGAAAGACAATTAGAAAGAGGCATAGGATTCAAACTAAGACAAGTGTTTCCCTCATCATTTTCTCCCCAACTAAAAGATTTGCATGTTCTCATGCAAATATTGGTTACAAACCATCTTATCCTTAGGGGTTGGCTTTAGAAGAAATTTATATATTGTATTGGTAAGCTCTCTACACCAAGTTGTTGATGGTGTTTTTATAATTGCAACAACTCAAACATAATACAAGTACTCTATATCTCTTGAAAGGTAAATTTCTATCAGCAAGCCTCAAGAAACAACCCCGAGGTTGTTGGAATTATGGAGCCTTGCCACCTGAGCATGAAGTGTGGATGGTTTGTGTTGGTTGTTCATGTTTTTTCATTGATGTCAACATGGTGACAACTATATGAGAAGTTTACTTGGTTTATCGGGATTCATTCTCTACCGGTAATGTTCTTTTGCGATTAGCTAGTGTGTTGGTATTTGAGTCTAGAATTCACCACAAGAATAGATGTTACTCTAATCTCTTAACCATGTTATCATATCCCATTCAAAAGCTATATCCTGGATCTTGAGAACTTTTGGGTTCTTAGTAGAAAGTTATCTTTGATAGAGTTCAACTTTATATTTTACTGTTGTTCCTTGCATATTAGTGTGGCAGACTTTGCATTTTCTTAAGGAGAACATTCTTATGTTGCGGTTTTAATGGTAGTCTCTATGATGATAATATGATGAAGAAATTGATGTGATCTCAGATCTAGAAGGTGTTTGATTTGAGTATTGTATGTTGGTTTGGAGATTTTGTGAATTAAGTTCTAGTCTTGGCCGACCTAACATATGCAAATTCACTAAGGAGACTAGTTATGCTTTATGGATGTTAGTCGACTTGGTATAATGTACTACATGGATAAAATGTTTTGTAATGTCCCCATTCTCAAAGTGACATCTTGGTGATGATTCTAGCCCATCTGGTATTCTTGTGGGTTAGATGGCGAGATAAGGGAATGATATTGGCCATGAGAATCATGAATTTTGGAGAGGAATTATCCTTAACAAAAAAAATAAATTATTAGGTTGATCATATTTTATTAATATCTCATGGTCCACTTGCAAGTCAAAGAAAACAAGGAGATCCACTTGCAAGTCAAAGCAAACAAGGAGGTCCACTTGCAAATCAAGGAAAACAAGGAGGTCTACTTGCAAGTCAAAACAAACAAGGAGGTGAGTTTTAAAATAGATAAAATAATATTATCTTCCTTGGCCGGTCAACCCACATCCAATCAGATCTAATTTTCTTCTAGGAGGTCAATTCTCTCTCCTTGCTTCTAGAAGGCCAATTATCTCTCCTAGGGTGGTTTAGGAGACTTAAGGGAGAAGACAGCCAATATTTTAATAAATAAAATTAGATCCTTGGATAATGACAACTTAGGTGCCTTGGTGAAGAAGGAAAAGAATATTTTAATGAATAAAATCAAATCCTTGGATAAGGGTGGCTTAGGTGCCTTGGAGAAGATGACAAAGAATATTTTACTAAAATAAAATCAAATCTTCCCTAAGGGCAGTTTAGGTGCCTTAACCATGAATTCATTGAATATTTTAATGGAAACAAATCAAATCCTCCTCTATGGAAGTTTTGGACAAGGAGCCTTATTTAAGAAGGCATTGAGGATTGTGAGAGAATATTTACGTTTGGTATTGTTATTTTGAAAAAAAAATGAAGAGAGTTGTCTCTTGGTTGAAAGTAATTTTTAGTCTATTCAAGGTGGTGCTCACTTGAATACAATGGTATGGTGACGACCCCATTCCACCTTGAGAGGTTAATTCACAAAGTTCATCACAGAGCTTCATTGATATGCTTTTGAAGATTAGAACTTGAAGATAAGGGTTTGTGAAGACTGGTTTTGTTGTAGATCCAAGAAGAAATAGAAGATTGAACCATATTTTGACTTCAAAGAACAAAATACCTCTTTTGCATATTGGGTTTCAGTTTTGTGGAGTTTACATTTGTGGGTTGGCTAGAAAATCCATACCAGATTATCTCAGGTTGTTGGAAATCAAGTTCCAAAATTGTCATCAATCATATTTCAACCTTTACAAGCATAGGAAGGAAGTTGGGTTAATTCTCTACCTTTCTAAGCTAAGTGATTCCATATTTTGAGTTGTTTTTGCAATATTTGAAGAGTTTCAACTTTTCTAGGCCATCTACAGTCAAATACAGATTGCATACCAGCTGCTATAGAGTTTAATCAGCCATATCAGACCACCAACAGTGCTACTACAACCTTATTTCAGTAAAATATCGAAGGTTAGTTCATCAAGAATACCTAGGGTTTCATCCTTCAATCTCTTGGCTAGGGTTTTATATATATATTGGCTATTTTGCATACTATGTGAGTTCTGATTTACTAAATTAGATTATTTGATTGTAAGTTGCAAGCTATACTATATTTGTAATCAGAATATTGATTCAATAAGAAGCCATCATCATTTCCTGAATATGTTACTCACATATGTGGATTGATTTGCTTACAACTTCATCATTTGGTATTTTGTTCCTTGAATCTTTTTGTCTACATCTAAATACTAAGCCATCAAGGAGAAAATTTTGATTGTTTTAAGGTAGGATTCTTACAGTGGTATCAGAGCTTGGATCTTGCAAGCCTGTTGGGTAAAATCAGTTGATTGCATTTTAGTTTGGGTCAATTTTAAGTTGTGGGCAACAAGTTAGTTAATTATGGGAAAGATACTTAACATGGAAAACATCATCAAGGACCTTGTCCAAACTCAACAAAGGTTATCACATAATTTTTTGTGTTAGGAAGATTCTCTTTCTAGACAATCCAAGCACTCTATTGACTCATCCACATCTACAAGTAAAGATTCAACACAGCTGGATAGAAGGGAAGAAATACTTAGCATGTTTAAGGAATATGATACTCTGTTAAGAAAGATTTACCTTTAATTGATTTCATGGACTTGCATCCAAGGCTACACTACAAGATTGATTTAGAAAAGAAACAATACCATAGGATAGCTCTTGATCTATTCACACAAAAAGAGGATAGAAAAACTACAAGTGAGGTTTGAAAAAATCTTCATGAGGAGTTTGAGAAACATGTTGATTTAGTACATGAGGAAAAAAAGATAGAATCTTGTAATGATTCTAATGTGGCCCCATTATCCTTACAAGAAGAAACACATGAAGCATCTAAAAAAAGAAGGAGAATTACTTTCCTCTTCTACAAGTGAAGTGTACATGAATTTCTACATTGCTGATGTAGAGATTGTTCTTGATCAGCAGCATGAAGGTATGGATTCTTTTGATGATCCATTATTTGAGCAAAGCATTATCTCACTAACTCTACATGGTAATCACAAGAAATCAAATTGTGAGTTGGGTAACCTTAAAGATGGTATTGTTAATGCACATGAAGACACCACAAATAGGTATGATGATAATTTTGATTTTCTGATTACAAACAACAATCCATTATCATCACATAATCATGAGGTTATAGATAAATCATATGATGGTGACAATGTTATAGAGTCTTCCAATGTTAGCACTGAAGTTTTGTGTGTTAAACATGAGGAATGTATTGTGGATTCAAGCCAAAAAGGTTTTGATTTTATACATCATACCATGGATGATTTCATGATGATGCAGGAGCATCTTTGGGTCATGGCAATCTTGCATCACCCAAAAATATTTTTATTCCAGTTTTTCTTTGTTTCATCTTTTGTTTAGTTCAAGTGGTAGATCTAGTGATTCTTCATGTTTGCTCGCTAGACCTTGCGGATCTATGTTTACTTTGTGGATTTGTTCATTTACCTTATTCCAAGATTTGAGCGTAGTTGGTTCATTTTCTAGAAAGTTATCGCTTCCGGATTATGTGGAAGTTTCTTGAACCGGCACCAGAATAATGTTCTTATCTAACAGCTAGTTTGATCGCTTGTGGATTGTTTTCGTATCTTGCAGATCTGAATGGTGTGATTTTAAATGTTTCGTGGAGTGTCCCCGACCTTCCTTATAGGTCCACACTTCATCTTATGCACCTGTTAAAGAATAATTCAAATTTGAGGCCGACCTATTCATGTGTATGTTATTCATTGGAGATTGTAATGATCTTTGGGCCGACGCGGATGTTTCTAGATCTGTGAATGTATAAAAATAATTGTAATTGATCAATATATAGGTAGTGAGAAGTAAGTAGTGAGATAAAATAGATCTATAGGATTTCACTCACATTGAGGAGCATGTAAGAAGAGGGTTATTTGAGCATGTTGTAATCGGGCCTGCGAGCCGAATCTTTAAGCCTGGATGGTGTCAACTATTAGTAATTGAATTTTCTGCTAATAAGAATGTTTGAGTTGGAATTTTCTTCCAATTTCTATGTTGCTTTCATTTTGTGACTCTTGCTACATGGTCTAGAGTATTTTCTTTGAGGACCCTCCAACCATGGCTGCATCATATGGTATCAGAGCAGTTGGTTGCAAACCTATGAATCTAGAGATGAGAGCTGGTTGCAAACCTGCGAATCTATAGATGAGTGTTGGTTGCAAACCTTGAGTGGGTTGTAGTCCTTGTGGTATTCCTTGGGGTGAATAGATCGCTGATTTAAGGTAGGTTGTAAGTGTGTTCAATAGATCACCGAGAGAGAGGCAATTGAAACCTTATAGTTAGATCGCCGATTTGAGGCAGTTGCATCGAGCAGGGGGAGGGATGCCACTAAGAAGGATGAACCCTAGAAGAATGGAGCAGTTGATGGAGGACTTTAGAAATGATATGAGGAATGAGATCTGGAACCTCTTAGGTAGTTTGAGGAGAAACCCTAAACCAGAGGATGAATATGAAGAAGTTGCAGAAGAACTTGAGACTAAAGAGGCTGAAGGGCCGATAGATGAGAGAGAGGAGAGATTGCTAAGAGCGGTGGCACAAGTAAGTAAAATTCATAGGGTAGAGGTTTCTAACTTTTCTGGTACATTGAATCCAGAAGACTTGATAGTCTGGATAAGAGAGTTGGAAGACTATTTTGAACTTGAGGATATTAAGGACCCATTGAGGGTTAGATTGGTGCAAACTAAGTTGAAAGGACATGTTGCTTTATGGTGGAAAGAGTTGCAGAAAGACAGAATAGAGAATGGTGAAACAAGAATCACTCAATGGAGATAGATGGTTGCAAGGTTGAAGGCTAAGTTCATCCCAGAAGACTATGAGTTGGAACTGTTCAATAAGTTGCAAAACCTGAAGTAAAAGGACATGAGTGTGAAGGAGTATACTGAGGAATTCTACAAGATCACAATTAGGTTTGGGCACTGAGAGATGACTAGGGAGAAGGTGGAAAGGTATATAAATGGCCTTAGATTTAACATTTAGGATGAGATGAGTATGCTAAGGATTTCCATAGTTGAAGATTCCTACCAGTATACCCTTAAGGCAGAAGATAAAGTGAAGAAAAGATAGCAGAATAATCCCAGAGGGAAGGAGAAGCAGATGAGTAGTGGCAAGGAGAAGCAGACAAGTGAAGGAGAATCAAGACCTAAGTGGGGTAAAGAATCATATCAAAGGATGCAAAGGAGAGGAAATAGCAACAAGGAATTCTTGGGTAAATGTTTCAAGTGTGGGGAATTTGGACATCAATCTTTCGAGTGTCTTGAGGGATCAAGTAAAGGAATTGGTAAAAATAATTATGTGGCACATGAAGAGAAAGTAGTTGAAGATGGGATAGAACTAGAGCAAGGAGAATCCCTTATGCTTAAGAGAGTCTTGATGAGGCAAAGCAGGGAAGAGGTTGACACTTCATAGAGGAAGAATCTTTTTTGGACTGTGTGCAAATCAAGAGGTAAGTGTTGTAAGGTTATTGTGGATACTAGAAATACTGATAACTTGGTATCTGAGGAGATAGTGGTGAAACTTGGTTTGAAGAGGATCCCACATCCTTGTCCTTATAGGATTGGTTGGTTGTTGGATGATCATGTAAAGGAGGTGAAGGAATAGTGTTGGGTGAGATTTAATATTGGCCCCTTCAGAGATGAATTTTTGTGTGATGTTTTTTCTATGAGTGCTTGTCATGTTCTATTGGGTAGACCTTGGCATTTTGATAGAGGAGCTATATATGATTGTAGAAGAAGCCTGATTACTATTGAGAAAGATGGACAAAAGTTTACTTTGGTTTCCTTGAAGAAAAATTAAGAGGAAGTGAGGAACTTGAGTCTTGTGAAGATTTTTAGAGTTGAGAAGTGAGATGCAGAGGTTGTATTGGAGTCTGACATAGGTTTGGAGAAGAACCTTGTGGCTAAATCTAAAAGTGAGATGGAACTAGAAGAATGTAAAGGTAGAATTATGCAGCAAAAGACTTGGGTTGCAAATAAAATGAAGTCTGGTGGAAGAGATAGATAAAATGGGTGGAAGAAGGTGAGTGGTGGTAAAATTCCCTTACTACCTTGTGCAGGTACAAGGAATGGAAAAGAAGATAAAGAGAAGAAGAAGTTGCAGGACCTGACAGAGGAAAAGCGGGAGGTTGGGAGGAAGAGAAGTGCAAACAAAGAAGATATTTGGATCAAGAATGAGTATGGGATCTACATCCCGAATCCAGTTTGATGTTCATGAGTTCCTCTCATGGAACATCTTTTCTCACCAGGGGTTTCTAATACAGGAGCATCTTTGGGTTGTGGCAATCTTGCATTACCCAAAAATATTTTCATTCCAGTTTATCTTTGTTTCAAATTTTGTTTAGTTCAAGTGGTAGATCTGGTGATTCATGTTTTCTCGCTAGACCTTGTGGATCTGTGTTTACTTTGTGGACATCTTCATTTACCTTATTCCAAGGTTTGAGCATAGTTGGTTCATTTTCTTGTAATTTATTGCTTCCAGATTATGTGGTAGTTTCTTGAACTGGCACCAAAATAATGTTCTTATCTAATGGCTAGTTTGATCACTTGTGGATCATTTTCGTATCTTGCGGATCTAAATGGTGTGATTTTAAATGTTTCATGGAGTGTCCCTAACCTTCCTTATAGGTCCAAGCTTCATCTTATGCACCTATTGGATAATAATTCAAACTTGAGGCCAACCTATTCATGTGTATGTTATATTTTCTTTCATTTGAGAATGTAATGATCTTTGGGCCGACGCGAATGTTTTTGGATCTGTGACTGTATAAAAAGCATTGTAATTGATCAATAGAGAGGTAGTGAGATTAGATAGATCTGTAGGATTTCTCTCACATTGAGGAGCATGTAAGAAGAGGGTTATTTGAGCATGTTGTAATCAGGCATGTGAGTCGAATCTATAAGCCTGGATGTTGTTGGTTGTTTGCAATTGAATTTTCTACTAATAAGAATGTTTGAGTTGGCATTTGCTTCCAATTTATGTGGTGCTTCCATTGTGTGACTCTTACTACATGGTCTGGACTGTTCTCTTTGAGGACCCTCCGATCATGGTTGCATCACAAGAGAACTCAAGTCTTTTGTGAAGATTGGTTACAAAGAGCTAAGAATGAAAATTTGTTGGCTGCCCAAGAAAGACAACACCTTCAAGAAATCAAGGAACAATTCAATCATATAGATCAAGCAAGACAATGAAGAGAATCCTATATTCGATCATTATTTCTTCAAAGGGAAGAATGAGTATAAGTTGAGCATGCAAAGGAGGAGCTTCTTGAGGTAAACAAACAAGAAGAACATGTAGATGGGTGTGAACAAGAGAAGATGCAGGTATCATAAAAATATGTTTGGCTATCTAGTTTGCATCATGAGGTTCATAAGTTTCCTCTTTTAGAGAACCCATTGAAGGCTCAAATCAGAGGTGATATTGGGCACACACTTAGTGGATCATCCACTAGTGTTATACCTACACATGTAGAGGGAGATGTAAGTGATTTTGTTTGGGTTGAACATACATTATCCACAATGGAGGAACATTTGTCAAGATTATATGAGGCATTATTCCTTAGAGAGTTGATAGTAAAGACTAATAGATTTCCTAACAAGAAGATCCTACAATTTGATAATGTTTGGTTTGTTATGGATACAACACCATGGAGTTGGATGGGAGCAAAAATCATATCAGCTAAGGATGTGAAGGTATGGATCCATTTTGTGACAACTATGGCACCTAGAAGAGCACATAACTTATAGCTAGGCACACCTCTTAGACCAACACTCATGGAGGAGCAACCTATCCATGAAGAAGATACAAGAAAAGGCAAGGAAGACACCTTAGAAAGCTATGATCCCAATTATGATCTTCTTAGTATGGACAAGCACGAAGAGCACCTAGATTTGTGAATACTTGATGGGAGGTTGTTTGTAAAGAAAAATCCTGAAATTTCATATCACACACTTGAATTGGGTCATGATTGGCTTCATGGAGGCATACATTATGCATGTGAAGATAATTTTACTAAACCGGCACATGATGGTAATCATTTGAATGTTGGAATGGATGAAAAGTTTATGGATTGGCATGACATTCTACCTAATTTATTTGAGGATAGTAGTCTTATGGTTTTACATTCTCATGAGTTAGACATGCTAACACCTTTGGATGATAGTTATTTGTGGTCTATTAATGATGGCATACAAAATTGGAGTGTTGGATATGGTGATTTTTTTGAAAAACAGGGCACTACACAATTTGATTTTGTACATATCAAACCTTTGAAGGTGTGGAAAAGACACAAGAGAATTGTAACATTTGGCTAGAGAGAGAAATAAAAGATAAACTAATTGTTGATCAAGAAAAACAATATCTAGAGACGGTAAAAAGAATGAGGCAATCAACTTTGTTTGATCATCATGGGCTAGCCATTGATGACATGCATGTCTATGGTAATGAAGATGGAGGTACTTTAGATTTGCAAGGTATATTGGTTCCTTTTGTTAGGTTGGGTCAAACCATCAAGTGACACAATTTAATATTGATGAGAATTCCATATGGGAGTGTGTGGGTTGTTTAATAGACTCTTCTCCATGGTTTGATAGTGATTCTTCATTGTTGGATATTGAGATGTCTGATTTCAGCTTACGTGCGATACTATCTAGAACAGTTTATAATGATGGAAATCACCATGCCCTTATTGAAGATGGGTCTAGTGATGGTTATCCATATTCATACACTTTGGATGACACTTATAGTGGATCAGCCACTCATGAGTTACCTTTGGTTAGTGATGAAGACATCTACGTTATATCCTTGGAGTTGTCACCTATTCCCTATGATATGACAGCAGTTCATTGGTATTATGGTAGCATAATCTTCATGGATTATTTATTGATAAGTGGTTGTCTTGTTTGGGTTTCCATTTCACTTTCAGATTTAGCATGGTCTATAATAACCATTGAGTTGCATGGGAGTATGTGGAGACATGTCTTCTTGATGGATATTGCATATGAGATGAATTATCCGTTTATACATGGGTATGATGACACCATTGACATTGATCTTAGTGTTGGTTTGAGTTATCACAGCAGCGTTTGGTGGCCTTATGGATTGGTTTATATGCATATAAGAATTCAATTTCACATTTTCTTATTGGTCTACCATGATGGATGGGTGTTTCATGGTGACTTCGTGAGAGATTTCAGATGCATATCTTATAGCAGGTTGGAAAGATTGGTTTGGGATCCAGGTATTGGTTAGTTGAGAAATTTATTTCACATGGATTCCATTATGTTGCTTCACAGATTATGGTGTATTGGTATTCCCATCAGAGTGGAGCAACAAGTTGTATGGTGATTGCTTGAGGACAAGCAATCTCAAGAAGGGAGGACTGTAATGTCCCCATTCTCAGAGTGACATCTTGGTGACCTGATTCTAGCCCATCCAACATTCTCGTGGGTTAGATGGCGAGATAAGGGAATGATATTGGCCATGAGAATCATAAATTTTGGAGAGGAATTATCCTTAACAAAAAAAATAAAGCATTATGTTGATCATGTTTTATTAATATCTCATGGTCCACTTGCAAGTCAAAGCAAACAAGGAGGTCCACATGCAAGTCAAAGCAAACAAGGAGGTCCACTTGTAAGTCAAAGAAAACAAGGAGGTCCACTTGCAAATCAAAGAAAATAAGGAGGTCTACTTGCAAGTCAAAGCAAACAAAGAGGTGAGTTTTAAAATAGATAAAATAATATTATCTTCCTTGGTTGGTCGACCCACATTCAATTAGATCTAATTTTCTTCTAGGAGGTCAATTCTCTCTCCTTTCTTCTAGAAGGTCAATTCTCTCTCCTAGGGTGGTTTAGGAGACTTAAGGGAGAAGGAAACCAATATTTTAATAAATAAAATTAGATCCTTGGATAAGGACGACTTAGGTGCCTTGGTGAAGAAGGAAAAGAATATTTTAATGAATAAAATCAAATCCTTGGATAAGGGTGGCTTAGGTGCCTTAGATAAGAAGGAAAAGAATATTTTACTAAAATAAAATCAGATCTTCCCTAAGGGCGGTTTAGGTTCCTTAACCATTAAGTCATTGAATATTTTAATGGAAACAAAGCAGATCCTCCTCTATGTCAGTTTTGGACAAGGAGCCTTATTTAAGAAGGCATTAAGGGTTCTAAGAGAATTGTGTTTGGTATTATTATTTTGAAAAAAAAATTGAAGAGAGTTGTCTCTTGGCTGAAAGTAATTTTTAGTCTATTCAAGGTGGTGCTCCCTTGAATACAGTGGTATGGTGATGACCCCATTCCACCTTGAGAGGTTAATTCACATAGAGTTCATCACAGAGATTCATTGATATGCTTTTGAATATTAGAACTTGAAGATAAGGGTTTGTGAAGATTGGTTTTGTTGTAGATCCAAGAATAAATCAAGAATATTGAACCATATTTTGACTTCAAAGAACAAAATACCTCTTTTTGCATATTGGGTTTCAATTTTGTGGAGTTTGCATTTGTGGGTGGGCTGGAAAATCCATACCAAATTATGTCAAGTTTCTGGAAATCAAGTTTTAGACTTGTCATCAATCATATTTCAACCTTTACAAGCATAAGAGGAAAGTTGGGTTAATTCTCTACCTTTCTAAGCTAAGCGATTTCATATTTTGAGCTATTTTTGCAATCTTTGAAGAGTTTCAACTTTTTTGGGCCATCTACAGTCGAATACAGATTGCATACCAGCTGCTACAAAGTCTAAGTTGTCATATCAGACCACCAATGGTGCTACTACAACCTTATTTCAGTCAAAGATCGAAGGGTAGTTCATCAAGACTACCTAGGGTTTCATCCTTCAATCTCTTGGCTACGGTTTGATATATATTTTGGCTATTTTGCATACTATGTGAGTTATAATTTACTAAATTGGATTATCTGATTGTATGTTGCAAGCTATACTATATTTGTAATCAGAATATTGATTCAATAAGAAGCCATCATCATTTCCTGAATATGTTACTCACATATGTAGATTGATTTGCTTACAACTTCATCATTTGGTATTTTGTTCCATGAATCTTTTTGTCTACATCTAAATAATAAGCCAACAAGGAGAAAAAATTGATTTTGTTAAGGTAGGCTTCTTACATGTTTTAAATCATATATGGTGTCAACAAGAGTGTTTTGATTATTATTTTTTTCATCTAATTAGGCTGACCTAATTGATGAATATGATATACTTGTATATATATAAGATTCTTTGAAGAGAGAAGTGTGTGTGAAGTGAGTGGAAGTACAAGTATGGAAGAAAGGTGAAAGAGGATCCGAGCCTAAATGTTTTATCAATTGAGGATCAAAGCAGATTTGTTGAGTGACTATTGTGTGAGGTAGTACTTCATATTTTGACGTTCATTGGAACTGAACCCTGCATATTGAAGGTGTTTTCTATCAATTCAAATCTTTTGGCAGTGAGCCACATTATTTGTATCTTGGTGGTTATCCATCTTTTTTATTAAGGGAGTGAGCCTTTTCAAGGAAAGTGAGTCTTGGAAGTGAGCCCTATAATATCTTGTATCTAGATATAATATATTGTGAGTTAACCCTCACCATGGTTTTTCCCTTCTTTGGTTTTCCACGTAAAAATCCTAGTGTTCATGTGTGTGGTTGCATTGATTTGTTTCTATGTTCTCTCTTGTTGATTCAGTCAGAATTGTGATAATGGTTAGACGGATTTTATTTAAATGGTTTTATGGAATACTGATTCAACCCCCCCCCCCTCTCAATATTCTGTATGTTCAATAATTGATATTAGAGCTTGGTTCCTCCGAAGGAGCCGAACAACTTAAGGAAGGTCCCAAAATTTGAGTATGAGAAAAATTTTCCTCTGAAAGTGATCTCTGCTAGATGTTCAAAAGAAATAGAAGATATGAAGGACAAGTTGATGAAAACAAATGAATATATTGAAAAACTGCAAAGTAAATGTGAAGAAGCATACAATCTATTAGTTAAGGCAGATGAAATTGTCTCCAACAATTAGATGAAAAGAAAAGAACTGAAGATTTTCATAAAATTGAAATTTAAAGGAAGATGGATGAATGTACAAAGCTTGTGCAAGAAGCAAAAATCTTGAGATCTGATCTAGAAAAAGGCAAGAATTTTTTAAGACAAATTTAAGGTAAGCTCTGCAATGCTTAATGATTTGATTACTTCTCAGAGACCGGAAATGGATAAAATTGGTTTAGGGTTTGAAGAAGGTCAAAGTTCTAAAGCGAATCAATCTACTGACAAGAAGACTCAGTGCAAAGATGGACGAATCAAAAATATGAGAAGCAATTCAGGAAGAATTCTCATCAAACAACCTGATGCTAAAAGGTATTTATCTTTCAATGGTGTTTTTCATTCTTGCAAGAAATTTGGTCATAAGGAAAAGGATTGAAAAAGTAAAATGAATGATACTTTTTCATTCTCCAACAAATTCTCTAAGTGAAAAAAGGTTGGGCATAGAGCTAGTCTATGTGAGAATAGATTGAATAAAAGAAAGAATGGAAGGAATAATGTTGTTTGTTGTAAGTGCAGCAATCTAGAACAAACTGTTAATAACTGCATAAGAAGGAAAAATAATTATCTAGCAAGGAATCATGAAAAAATCATTGATCCAGAAGAAGAAAGAAAAGAGATGAAAAGGATTTGGAAAAAGGAAGGAGAATTCAGACAAGTTGAATCAAAGTCATCAGTCTTATCTATGTCGACCTCTGGTACAGATATTCCTATCAATTTTTGAGTCTAGCGATAACTAAGGCGGAGCAATTATTAAAAAATTTAATAAACCCCCTCATCGATACTTATGTCACATCATGACAGAAGTATATTTAATGTGGTAACGAAATTAAGGAATTTCTCACTCGCATGTGTGAAGAATGAAGTTTGCAAAATTTGAAAGAATGGAGGCGCACACAATTTTTGAGGTAATCTACCTGCAATTTGAAGCATTTATTGCAAAGGTATTCAAAATGAAATAAATAAATTCTAAAATTTGAAGAGGCATATGGATTTTTTGAGAAGCGTGTAAAGGAAGTTTAGAGAGCAATTCAGAGTTTCAGGGTTTGAAGGAGAGATCAAGTGGATTTGAGGTGTGCTCTAAAAGCTGGATATCTATCCATTTCTTGTCGGCATTTACAGAGGTATTCCTATTTGCACAATCTTTCATTTTTATTGCTATGGATAATTCAAAGATTGTGAATAGTGTGGATAGAGTACAAGTTAATTTGAGAAAATATTTAAAGAATCTGTCAAAAGAGTCTATTGATGCATTCTCTTGCATCCCTCCTAGATTGTTTCCCACAGAAGATATTTATGCATTTGTTTACAGTAAGATAGAGGAAATGTCACCAGTACAGTTGAGAACTCTTTGGAAGAATGAATTGGAAGAGAATCATGATTCCTACAAAGTGTTAGTTAAGAAGAAGTTGGATGTGTGGTGGAACACCCCTTTGTTTGAGTTCAATAGGAAGCATATTCGAATCGTTTTGAGAAAAATTCATAATGAATCTTTATGGATTGATGAAGCACATGTGATTACCCAAGAAGAAATCAGAGATGTAATTGGTTTGTGTTCCTTCATACCAATTCCCAAATGGAAGGTTGTGAATGAGCAAGGGATAATTGAGGTTACCGGTGTGACTCTTGAAGGGAAAGAGAATAATTTGAAATCAATTATGGATCTGTTCATTAGGTATGCCACAATGGTCATTGGTCACAAATTTTGTCTCTGTAGCAATGACCTCATAGATTCTACTACTATTGTACATATTGTTGCTGATATGGTTAAAGGAGGTATGGATTATGACTTATGTGAACTACTTCGAGTACATCTTTTGAAGAATTTAAAGGAAATCAGGAAGAGTAAGAAGAATACATTCTAGTATGGAAATTTGGTTATATTCTTACTCTTTTACTTTTTGAAAGAATTATCAGTGATAGGAAGAATAGAATGGTCAAATACAGAGCCTATTTCCCATCAAATCAAGAACTTCATGAAAAATCTTGGAAATTTGGATGCACAAGAGACTACTCTTACTACGTTCTTTGGAACATTTCAGATGAGGATGAACATAAGGTCAAGGATTCCAGTAAGTGTTATTGAAAGGTACTCCAAAAACATCAATTTTATAGTTTCTACAGATTTTTGTCACATGGAAGCAGTTGAATCAAGATTGGTGTGGATATCTAAGTTGGTTTATGAAGTATTAGAGGCTGAAATTGATTATTATGCAAAAATTATTTTGGAAAGCCCTAAGAATAGAAATGTAGAAAGTACCTTTGGTAGTGCAACTAGAACAAGGAAGAAAAGAAAGAGTGTTGTCAAAATAGAAGGTTTGGAAGGAAGTTAGTTTGAGAGAGATCAACATGAGCATGAAAGAATAAACAGTCAAGGAGCATTGGAAAAATTGCATAAGGTTATTCCTAGTGCTAATTTTGATTCATCTATTTCTATTGTGGAGAATCTCAAAACATGATTAATTATTTAAAGGTCTACATCTCTAAACTGGAAGTGCATGCTAGAATCAAGTATGCTGAAGAAAATATGGAAGATATCAAGGAAAAATGTGCAAATTCACATAGTCGAGTGATGAAGGAATTGGAGAGTGTGCAAGTTTGTGAGGAAGAGGCACAGGAACTTCTTTCTTTTTTCCTAAATTGTTTTGGTAGTACACTAAACATAAGAGATGAGATAAGGAAGGTTGAAGCCCAAATGAGCACTCAAGCAGATACATACAGTTTGGAAGAAGATAGAGATAATAAGAGGTGGGTCTACATTGTGTAGCTTCGGGATAAATTATTTTCCCTACAAGACCAAATAATATAAGTTATTAAGAAGTTTGTGGCACTCAGAGACTTAGTTAAACTCAGACACATTCTTGTTTCTAAGTGCTCTTGACAATATTAGTGAATTATCAGAAATTAATCTTAGTCCCAATACTTTAGCAAATGGTATAGAGTCCTTAACTAAGCTTGAATTATTACACAAGACTCTTGTAAGTGCAAAAGGATCATGGGAAGAAGGAAAAATATCGTGGAAGGTCATCCTAGAGAGTCTCAAAGGTTCTTTAGGTTGATTCAATTTTATGTTCATATCTTTTTGGTTATATTTTGATGCATATATGCATATATACCAAACCCCATCCTTTGCCATTGATGTCAAAGGGGGAGAGATAGAGATTGGCAGAGGAAAAACATTTTTTAGAAGAACAGTTTGATAGGGGGAGCATTCAGTTGTCATGTTGTCATTGATGGCAACATGAGCATGAAGTGTGGATGGTTTGTGTTGGTTGTTCTTGTGTTGTCATTGATGTCAACATGGTGACAACTATATGAGAAGTTTACTTTGTTTATCAGAAGTCATTCTCTGTCGGTAATGTTCTTTTGTGATGAGCCAGCGTGTTGGTATTTGAGTCTGAAATTCACCACAAGAATAGATATGACTCTAATCTCTTAAACATGTTATCATGTCTCATTCAGACAGCTATATCCTAGATCTTGAGAATTTTTGGGTTGTGAGCATAAAGTTATCTCTGATAGAGTTCAACTCTATATTTTACTATTTTTCATTGCATATTAGTGTGGAAGACTTTGTATTTTCTTAAGGAGAACATTCTCATGTTGTGGTTTTAATGGTAGCCTCTATGATGATAGTATGATGAAGAAATTGATGTGATCTCATATTTAGAAGGTTTTTGCTTTGAGGATTGTATGTTGGTTTGGAGATTCTATGAATTAAGTTCTAGTCTTGGCAGACCTAACGTATGCAATTTCACTAAGGAGACTAGTCATGCTTTATGGATGTTAGCCGACTTGGTATAATGCACTATGGTTAAAATGTTTTAAACCATATATGGTACCAACAAGAGTGTCTTGATTATTTTTTTCATCTAATTAGGGTGACCTAATTGATGAACATGATATACTTATATAAATATAAGTTTCTTTGAAGAGAGAAGCATGTGTGATGTGAGTGGAAGTACGAATGTGGAAGAAAGGCGAAAGAGGATCTGAGCCTAAATTTTTTATCAATTCAAGATCAAATTAGATTTGTTGAGCAACTGCTATGTGAGGCAGTACTTCATATTCAAAGCTTCATTGAAACTAAACCCTGCACATTGAAGGTGTTTTCTATCAGTTCAAATCTTTTGGCAGTGAGCCACAATCTTTGTATCTTGACGGTTAGCCATCTTTTGTATTCAGGTAGTGATCCTTTTCAAGGACAGTGAATCCTGGCAGTGAGCCCCGTAATATCTTGTATCTGGATATAATATATTGTGAGTTAACCCTCACCGTGGTTTTTCCATGTAAAAATCTTGGTGTTCATGTGTGTGGTTGCATTGATTTGTTTTTATATTCTCCCTTGTCGATTCAGTCAAAATTATGATAATAGTTCAATTTTATTTAAATGGTTTTATGGAATATTGATTCACCCCCCCCCTCAATATTTTGGATGTTCAACAAAGGTTTCTAATGTTAGGTCTTGACAATGCAACAAACAACTTAGTGATAATGTGATTTGTTGGTAATCACAAGGGGCCTTACAAATCAACAATGTTGGAAGCTTCAAATTCATCAAATGTAGCAATATGGTGATGCTTTATAATCCTATTCTAATTATGATTTTAAAATAAATAGAAAAAGATGAGGGTTTAGAGATATATCTAATCTAAAACCTAAGATCAATCATGAAAATAATAGAGCATTCAAGGTGGACCAATCTTCCAAACCAATCCTTGCTTAACCAAGATTAAATCTGCAGTATCACAAGAACAATGCAATCTCCAAAGGAACCAAAGATTTTTAGATCGTAAATATTCAAACATTCATCCAATGAAATGCATAAACATCCATAATTGAACTTGAGTGCAACAAGAGTAGGCTTAGGCTAACTTTACACAACAATTTACAATCAAGAAATTGCTAAAAGTATGGACCAAAGATTCCTCAACAGCTTAAACACTTTATCATAAACATGAATGAAGTACAACTAGCTCTATTTCTAAGATTAAAAGCACTTACTCAAGATAACTCATAACAGATTTGAAACACAAAAACCATGCATAGATGAAATAACACAAGGAAGAACACCAAAAGACAATGTCTTCAATTGTATTCACTTCACCAATAATTTGCAACAATTTTAGTATCTCATGTCTAGTAGCAATAACAACAACCTTGAAAATGAGGAAGGAGCCCCAATATATAGAACATTCCATGAAATTTCAGCCTAACGAAGAAATTAAATTAGGGTTTACATCAGGTCAGCCTTGGTAGTTTTTATCACCTGATTTAATTTTACAATAAAATATTATAAAATCTAGCCTCAAAAGGCATTTAACAATTAAATAAAATCTCTTCGACATGAAAATAAATGCATGTGTGATATGCAACTCCAGCCAATTTGATGTAGTATGCACATTGTTCGAGGAGATCAAGCTAGGTCATCCCCCTTGTCCTTTTCTCCATTTCTAGAAATTTATTTGACTTTTGAAAGCAAACTATCTAGGTCATCCTAGTTTAGGATTGGAATAAACTTTATTCTTAACTTAATAGACTTTAAGTCTTCTCCATATTTATCTAAAATCTTTTCCCAATCTTCTTGAAGTCCTTGATACTTATCCAAATTAGAAATATAAACAAATGCATCTTCAAGTTGATCAGTTGTTACAAGTCCATCTCCAACTAGAGAATAAACGTCATGCCACCATTTTTGTAATTGGTAAAACTTTAAATTCTTCTTTCCAAACCTCTTTCTTCCTGTAACAAACTCTAAAAATGCAATGCAACTATCTAATATTTCCTTTAATTTACCTTGGATCTTGGATGCTTTCTTTGATCCTTTCATCATGAGCTCCTTCTTGAAATTAACTATCTCTACCCATTCAATTCGCTTGTTCACATTCTCAATTGTGAGGATATTTTCCTTAACCAATACTTCTTCTAGAATTTCCATTATTTTCTTCAATTCAGTGATGGTTGTATCATCTGTTACTTGGCATTGTATTGTGAGTTAAGTTATATCTTCAAGGAAGGATGAAGCCTTTTCATGTGTGTGTAATATGTTTTCTATCATAGCATCCCCCTTTTGACTTACACTACCAATCCATTGTTGAGTAACCTGCAAGGAGGTTCTCATTTTTTCAATCTCACTTATGGAATCCTTTGATAACAAACCCTCTAAACAAGGGACATTCTCACCATCCTGTGTCTGCAAGGGCTTAACTAAATGTTGGATATACTTTTGCAGCTCCACCATCTATTGTTGCAACTTTTCTTTAGCTTGTGTTTCATTGACCAAACTCTTTAGGATGGCCTACAAAGATTCTTGAAGATCCTCTTTTTCTTGTGCCTTGGTGGAAGGACCCAAATTAATTGATGCGGGAGCATCCTTGGTTCTTGGCAATCTTGCATCAACCAAAAACATTTTCTTTCAATTTTGTTCTTGTTTTTGTTCTTTCTCAGTTCATGTTGGTGGATTCATCATCTTTGCTCACCAGACCTTCTGGATCTTGGTTTACCTCATGGACATGTTCATCTTCCTTATTCCAAGATTTGAGCGTGATTGGATCTTTTTTCGACAAGTTATTGATTCCAAATTTCATGGAAATTTCTTGATCTAGCACCGAAATAATTTTCAAGCCTAGCAACTAATTTGATCGTTTGTGGATCGTTCCTGTGACTTGTGGATCTTAATGGTGTGATTTTAAATGTTTTGTGGGGTGTCCCCGACCTTCATTATAGGTCCACACTTCATCCTATGCATTTTTCAAGGAGTAATTCAAATATGAGGTCGACATGTTCATGCACACGTTATATTTTGTTTCATTGGAGAATGTAATGATCTTTAGTCGACACAGATGTTTCCATAATTGTGGATATGATATAAAGCTTTTAATCGATCATTAGAATGGAAGTAGTTGATTAAGTGAATTAAGATAGATTGTATCTGTAATATTTCGCTCGCATAGGAGCATACTGGAATTTTGTATTTTTGAACATGTTGTATCAGCCCTGTGAACCGAAACTATAAGCCCGGATGTTGTCAGTCGAATGTAACTGAGATTTTTGTTAATGAGAATATTTACACCTGCATTTTCCTCCATATTCTATGTTGCTTTCGTTGTGTTTCTCTTGTTGCACAGCCTGGATTGTTCTCCTTGAGGACCATCCTACCGTGGTTGCGTCATTAATGGTCTCAACCTTGTAGTCAAATGGACTGACTTCATCCTTATGCTTATCACTTATAGGTGTGGAAACATGAAGAATTCTATTATTCAAATCATCTGAGGGCATAAAGAGACAAAATAAAGCATGAGAAGGGTGTAAATAGTGAAGATGTGCCTAGAAAAGTGTGAAAGATTGTTACAAGACTTTACAACACTTAAAAATAGGACTTGTTGATGAATGAAAAGGTGGTTTTTAGGTGAATTGTAATAAATAGAGTCTAGAAGAATGTAGAAATTTCTTACAACACTTCACAACACCTTCACAAGACATCATTATTTAAGTTTTAATACCTAAATAAGCATGTTCAAGCCATGTCACAGCATAAAATCAAAGAAACATATTTCCAACACCATTAAAAAAGACCTAAAAGGCCATGAAAATGACAAGGGGCCATTTTTCTATGGCACATTTATCACCCACTTTAGTGAGAGGATGAACTTGCTTCAAATTCACACTAAAGTAGCCATGAACATTGAGGGGAGGGTTCAAATGCACTTATGCTAGTAAGATGGAATAACAATGATCAAGAGGGATGATCAAGCCCCTAGGATGAAGATCCCATGGAAAACTAAGCATAAGAACAAAGGAACACACAAGTTTTGAGAAGAATTAGATGAAGCTTTGATCACCAATCCAACTAGTTGTGGATTAGATCTAGGCTAAAAAGAGAATGTGTACTCACTCTAGGGTGACAAAACTAGGATGGTATGTCGGGTGAGAAGGCCCAAATGTACTCACTTTGGGGCCATAGAACTAGTTGTCCACGGGGTGAGAAAGCCCAAAAAGTAAGATACATATGTTGGTTGGTATGCACTCACAAAACATAAAAGTGGCTATGGGGAAAATTCATGCCGCTAGGTGGGCTTCCCATTCAACCATGACAAAGTTATGCCTATTAATAACTTTAACATGGTGCCACAAAGAAAATTTTCATGTGTAAGAATTGGCTATGAAGGTAGCCACCCAAGATCTAGAGGCCTAATAGAAAGCACAAAAGAGAGAGAATAGAATATGACAAGAATAAACTGTATTCAATGTCAATAATATGAGATGCAGTACAATAGTACATAGGAGACCCCTTGGTTATATAGCCAAGGTGAGAACATAGAAGGGAATAATATTATGACAACATGAGACAACTATGAAGAGCTATCACTCCACTTAAGGTGGAGAGATAATCACATGATATGTCCACAAAAGGTGGAAGTGATGAGGTAATGACATATCAAGTCCACCAAAAGTGGAAAATCTCCAACAACCTCCTATGTGGTCCCTAAGTAAACTTAACTAAGGTGTAATCATGACCTAGGACAAGGTACAAGACATTTAATTACACCAACACCCCCCCTTAAGTGCAACTTAGAGAGAATGTACACAAAAGAAAACAATGCAAGATGGGTCTCGGCTACTAGGCCATGTTAGGTACCCATGTACAAATGCAATGAAATCTCTCACAAGTGAGGAAAGGGAGAAAACCACATGGGAAAAAACTCCCCCTCAAAAGAGAGATGAAATACAAAAGCCTATGAACATAGCATGAGAAGGAAAAAAACCCATGTGAGGAAAAAGTCCCCCCCATACAAGAGAAGAAGAGAGACAAGGTAGCCCCCCCTCAATGTACAATGATCACCCATGGAAGATGCTCGAGAAGGAATGAAGAAGCTGCTCCAAAACTGTCGAACAACGTTCCTCCCCTTAGGAAGAAACAATACCAAAGGTGTATGAATGAAGTCTCCCCAATCCACAAGTGAAGAAGGAAGAACCCTCAAAATGTAAGAAGTCTCTGAAATCTGCTCAAAGTTCCTTGTGTTGATGCTGAAAGATGCCTTCCCCAAACATGTGAAGCTGCAATGTAGTCACCTCCTGGAACCTGTGAGTACCCTTTTGCAACAACACTCTCATTTTCTGAAAAAGACAACTCAAGATCTAGCAAGGATGAAGGTAGAGCATACTCCAAAGACAATGTATCCTCAAAAGAGAAAGTGGCCTCCTCCAACTATTGTACAAATGCATCCACAATCACATCAACCTCGAAAGATTGATCATGTAGAGGAGGGTTAGAGTGTTCCCTCGCAAAAATGTAAGAAGAATCACCTTCATCAAAGAGAAGATGTAAGTAATCAAATGTGTCTCCCAAATCTGCAATGTAGGACTCCACAAACAAACTTCCAATGTCTGTCAAGTAGTCATCCCATGAAGCTGCTACTAGAAGACAAGATATACATTATTGCACTGAATCACAAGGTACTGAAACTATTGGAACACAAGTATCATCAGGTACATCAGTCAATGTAGGAGATGTAGTATCAAAAATAGGCTCAAGAACCTCGAGAGTAGAGAGCACTCCAAGATTCAAGTAACCATACTCAATCTCCTCAAGTGTGTCCACACTAGGGTGAACTGAATCATCAATAGGAGAAAAATATGAGGTGTAGAACTGAGAACGATGATCAACCTCCCCAACTGCAACAAGAGCATTGCTATGCAAATCCCGAACAATGACAGAATATGGTGTGAACTCTACACTCTTTCCCGTACCACTATGTGTAATCTGATAGATGGAAAGGATGTTCCTTGACAAAGTAGGCACACATAGAACATCATTAAATGCTCCACCTTCAACGTTAATAGAACCCTTCCCACAAACTGCCAAAGATGTGTTGTTGGCCATCAAAATGGGTGGTGATGAACAAGAATCAAATGAAGAGTACATATCCTTGGACGAAGTCATATGATGTGAAGCTCCTGAATCAAGGATCCACTAATCTGTATTGGAATCTGTAACTGCAAGAAATACTTTCCCCTTATGTTTCTCAAATTGAGATGATGTAGAAGGAGAAGAGCTTGATGTTGTTGCCATGAGAGTTGTTCCTTTTCCCTTAGAAGAAGTGGAAGGGGATGAGTCCTCTTGATATGCAGCTGGCAAGTTGATTTTGTTCTTCTTAAGGATGTGTTTCAACTCATCAATTTTCTTAACATGACAACGATGCTCATCATGACCAATCCTTTTGTAATATGCACATGTTGGTTGCTCCCTCTTGTTTGAATTGTTGTACTTCTTTGAAGAAGATTATGTTGATGAGCTTTGTTGTGGAGGAGTGGATTGTTTGTTCTCTCCTTGTGGCTTTGGTGAAGATTGTTTTTGGTCCTGCCCTTTGCCTTGCTTATTGTTTCCATGATTGACCACCAATGCTCTTGAAGTTGAAGACTTTAGAATTCCCATTTTTATCAACTTATTTTGCTCAAGAATCAAAAGATCTGTGAGAGCCTCAAAATATGGTGTTGTGAAGTTACTTATTGTCAATCTTTGAGTCTGAAAACTTGAAACAAAGGCTACATACTCAATTGGAAGTTTTTCCAACAAGTTGAAGACCAATTGATCATCATCTTTTTCAATACCACAATCTTTTAGTTGTGCTCTTAGTTCATTTTTCTTAGTGACATAATATTGAATTGTATCAAAATCCTTGGGATCAAGGCTTAAGAGATCATGTTCAAGCTTATATCCCTTAACCTTATCAACCTTGCCATACAAAGCAGCAAGCTTATCCCAAGCTTCCTTAGTTGTAGTACATTTATCAACATGGAAAATTAGATCATCCGAATTGAACTTTCTTAGTGTACCCAATGCCATAGAAGTTTTAGTGAGCCAATCCATATATGCTGTTGGATTTTCCTTAGGATCTGAAGGTGTAGTTATTGTTCCATCAATGTAGTAAATTAAACCTTTTTCCATTAGTTTACTCCATGCACGTACTTTCCATGTACCATAATTATGTGCAGTTAAGAGTGGAACTTTAGATGAACCCATGATGGAATGTAAGACCACAAGAGAGAAAATAGGCACAATCACACAAGAGACACCCCCCCAAATTCACTCAATCAAAGTACCCCCCCACAAATAGATGATTTCAGCACTTTATAATGTAGTACGTATACAATAGGCCACTTGCAACTTGGCTAAGTGGGCTTATGATTTCTAATTTACAAATTTTCCAAAATTAGGCTGAGAACATACTAGAACAAATAAGAAAAGACCTAAATTCATATCTATGCAATACAAGTGCCAAATAGGGCAAAAAAGACCATATGTTGAAAGTACAAAATCCACTCAAGATCGCTTCAAACTGATTACAAATTCAAGAAGTAGACGAAAAATCATGCACTTTCAAAAAAAATGGCACTTGAAAAGGAGTTCGTATGAGCCTGGACAAAGCCTCTGAAGTTGCAAAAATGGTGACAAGACAAGTACAATGTTGAGAAACAAAATTCTAGAACATATGTCCACCAAAATCAGAAACCAAGTACACCACTGTGAAGTACATGAAAAATTAGCCCTAATCAAAAAAAATTGCTCAAAAAAGGAGCAAAAATGAGCAAGATATGAAGCTCTGAAGTCGGACTGCAAAATCAAAAACTCCATTGGAGAGGGGGGCAAAAAAAATTTTGAAAAAGCTGAGGTCATCACTGTCTCTGTGTTGATGTCATCACTCTATTAGCTTAAAATTGGCAGTCATTTGGTCATCACATAGATCTTGAAGGCTAAATTTGACGGCTAGTTGCCCATCATCTTCACCGTTGACACTGTCGGAATTATCTGCCGGAATATTCCAATAGCAAACAGAATATTCTTGACGCGGATTCTG
The DNA here is from genome assembly GCA_007258455.2 of Sequoia sempervirens. Taxonomy (NCBI): domain Eukaryota; kingdom Viridiplantae; phylum Streptophyta; class Pinopsida; order Cupressales; family Cupressaceae; genus Sequoia; species Sequoia sempervirens. Next base: position 820,557,249 of record VDFB02270651.1, read on the forward strand.
GAATCTCCATAGGGAATATTTGGGAGTCACCGAGTTTTTCACAACGCCGTTGGAGAATTTCTTACCGGTTTTTTAAAAAAAGCAACCGCCGATTTTTTTTGACCGACCGATGCGGGTAGATGAGTGGGGGCCATGGGGTGGTGGGGCCTCCTATCCGCGCCACGCGACACTCTATCGGGGTTCTGCGAGTACAAGGTACTTCAGAGTACCTTGTCCTACGTACTCCGTAGAGTAAAAACTTTTTTTATTTTTATTTTTATTTTATTTTTTTAATTTTTAAAAAACACTTTACAATATATAGAAAAATACTGCGAAATCTTTTTTTTTTTTTTTAATTTGAACAATATTTTTTTTTACAAAAGAATTTTTGCAGAAAAATTATTTTTTTTTGAAAATAAATCGTACCGCTGCACAGGTTGGCCATACAGCAAGCCTGCTAAAAAAATTTGCTTTGACGGACAACTTGCTCCGATTTGGACGATTTGGTAGTCGATTTATGGGTTTTTGGCCCTTCTGAGCATGATGGCGATGTCCTTTGCAACTGAAAAATGCTCTGAAGTGGTAGCTAGCTCCTGGATCTAGCAACCACCTCCAATCTTCAACCCTTTGCAGATTTGGCCTCCAATGTCCAACTAAGATGAAACAAAAGGAAAATCTAACTATCTCGAACACTCCGGACGCAATGGTGAGCTCAAATCCGATACAACAAGCTCCCAAAATGCTCCTACAACACAAGGCCAAAAATGGAACCCTCTAAGAATCTCTCCAAATGACTAACTAAAGGCACTCACTCCAATAGCTCTGATACCATGTAAGAATTGGCTATGAAGGTAGCCACCCAAGATCTAGAGGCCTAATAGAAAGCACAAAAGAGAGAGAATAGAATATGACAAGAATAAATTGTATTCAATGTCAATAATATGAGATGCAGTAAAGTACATAGGAGACCTCTTGGTTATATAGCCAAGGTGAGAACATAGAAGGGCATAAGATTATGACAACATGAGACAACTATGAAGAGCTATCACTCCACTTAAGGTGGAGAGATAATCACATGATATGTCAACAAAAGGTGGAAGTGATGAGGTAATGACATGTCAAGTCCACCAAAAGTGGAAAATCTCCAACAACCTCCTATATGGTCCCTAAGTAAACTTAACTAAGGTGTAATCATGACCTAGGACAAGGTACAAGACATTTAATTACACCAACATCATGAACAAAAAGAAAGGTACCATAGTCATGCAAGTTGCATTATGTAAGGTGGCAAGAATGCAAAAATGTAAAAATTCCAAAATGTAAAGTGTAAAAATGTAAGATGTAAAATGTTTGAAGGAGTCTTTTTTAGTTTATGGAAGGTCAGTCACTTAGGGAACATTGTTTCTAATGTCTCCAAGAGAGGACCAATCAAAGAATAGTATATTCACAACTTAGGGGATGTAGTGTGTCGCATTAGGCCATCAAGAGGAATGTAATATGTTGAGATAGATCACACTTATGAAGGACATCACACCCAATGTCATCCACAAAGTGACGAACACATTATGCAAATGATAAGGCTACAATAGGAACCAATAATGCAAATGAATAATGGTAATGTATGCCCCTCACTTTAAAGGAATTGCTACACATTGTTCTGTGAGAAATTATGTTAAAGTAGAGAAGAAAAGAAAAAAGAAAACAAGACATGAGAGCCAACTTGGAAATCCCTATGCCAAGTCATATGTTTTGAAGTTAGAATGTGTCGTGTCAAGGAAAATTAAAAACAAAGAAAGGGAGTTGCCCCCGAAAAAAGAGCACACCAAACACATAAGGGATCTATGGATTTGGGGTCAGTATGTTCATTACTGTAATATTTTTGTATGAAATAGCTCAGAACTATCATCATTCCCTGAATACATAGAACGAGAATAATGACACAAAGAGATCAAAAAAAAAGGAAAATGAAAGTTCATTTTGACTCAACATGGAAGAGACATTGTAGTCCCAACGCTTTGCATCATCCCAAAAAGGAAAACACAAGCGAAAAGAAAACGAAAAAGGAAAAAGAAAATGAAAAGGATTTTGGGTCAACATGGATACATTTTAGTCTCATACATAGTGGAACATGGAAGAGACATCATCTGCATCATCCCAATATACAAGGACCATTGGGTCAACATGGGATACCTATCTATGCTAGTCATCCAAAAGGAAAATACAAAACAAAAAGGAAATAGATGCATGACGAATAGAGGAATAGAGGTACGAATAGAAGAAGGTACAAAAAGAGAGAAAATTGAATGCGCGATATGAGGGAACACGATACACACAAAAAAAGAAAATAAAAAGAGAAAAGTAAAAATGTTGGTTAGGCGAATGCAAGTCAACCATCTAACAAGTCATTTGCCTCCCAATCATGTTCAGTGTAATGCAAGGGTGGTTGACTATCCAAAGGAATAATTGCAAGCACTAAACTAGGATTTGTACGAGGTTCTTCACTTGGTGGAGAGGATGTATCATTTAAGCTCATTGTAGATGACAATAAATCATTTAAATCATTATGTTCTTCTTCATTGTTTTTGGAAATTTTTGCATCATCATCATTATCTAGATTTATGACAATAGGAGGACAAAGGGTGATTTCTAAAGATGGATGTATCAAAAGTTGAGGTTGTTGGATTGGTTCAATTTGTTGTGATTGTTGTACTAGACTGTCTTATGGTGGGTGATGAGAAGGAGGGTGGTCATCTATTACTTCTATCAAAGTTAAAGTTTGATTATCATTATTTTCTTCTATGCGAGATTGAAAAGTGAGGAGACGACGATGATGCCTTCGTTCCCTAGCACCGTGGTTTCATTTAATTCTATTTTGGAGTTGTTAAGGTGTAAGAGTGGATTGAGTCATCATAGGTTCTTCTAATTCTAAAGAGAGAATAATAGAAGAAACCTTAGAGAAGGGATCAACCACTTTCTCTTTTTCTTTGTAAACTTGTTTAAGGAAAGGAGGTTGAGCAGGGATAGTTTCATATTCCCTTGGTCGTTTAAATGATGGCGAGGAAATCTCAAGTGATGATTGTTCAGGAGGTAGTATGGTTTGTTCAATGTCAGGCTCAAGTTGAATCATGGTTTCATCTATGATAGGAGGTGCGGAGGTGGGTGGGGACGAGTTCCAATCAGACAATTTGGCCATCTTTTTGGCTTTGAACTTTTTCATAGGCTATGAAAAAGAAGTCCTTGCGAGGGGTGATAAGTTATATGGGTTCAGGCCAGAAGGCTTCTAATGAGAAGTTACCTTTGGAAGATAGAGGATTAAAGCCACTATGGTGTATGGTGACTATCTTATTGTAATGTGGAAACTTCAAGCACTTATGAACAACTGATGGGACCACTTTCATTGAGCGAAGCCAAGGGAGGCCTAGCCACAAACGAAATTGGTCAAATTGTGGAATAACTGAAAATGTTAATTCCAAAGTTTTTGGTCCTATTTGTAAGGGTAGCATGATCGATACAATTGTAGGGCATGCAAAACCATTATGTGTTTTAATCCATGCAGTGGGTTTATTGTAATCATCTTGATATATTTCGTGTAATACCAAAAACTCTTATGTGATCACATTGGCACCACAAGAGGGATCTATTGATATCCCATTAGTGGGCTTATCATAGATTCAGTCAGCTATGTAGAGATGACCATTAGGAAGCTTTTGGAGTATTTCTTTAGTAGAAAAAGTAATATCAAGTGATTTTTTGGTTTGGCCCTTACGAGGGATAACATCTATCATAGCCACAAGATTATCCATAGGACTAGCTTGGGTAACAATAGGAGTTGTATCATGTTGTTCATTATTGGTATCAACAGTCATTACATCAAGCTTCGAAGGTTCACTAGCCTTGACAAATTAGGTAGTATGTTTCAACATAGGTTTGGTGAAAATTTGTAAATTTTGGTTAGGAGGTGCAATGTTCAATTCGCTTGAATCAATGAGCTCTTGAACTAAATGTTTAAGATGCTTACAATGTTTGGTGTCATGGCCATTTTGACGATGAAAGTGACAATAAGCATTAGGTTAGAATGTAGGTGGTAATGGATGATTTGGATCAAGTGGTTGAATGGGTGGCAAAGTGAGCATGCATTTTTGGATTAATTGGTTCATTGTGTGATGAAGGGTATCGGGTAAAGGAGTGAAATTTTGGTTTGGATCTCCCTAATGATAAGGCACGGCTACCCTAACAGTGACCACTTGATTCAAAATAGATTGGGTTTGTTGTGGTTGAGGTTGAGGAGGCGGATTAAATTGTAAAAATCCTCTATTAGGTTTGTGGAAGTTTTGTGTGTTGTTTTTGTTTTGATTGGTGTTTTCTAGTTTATCAACTCAGTTGGAAGTGGATTTTGAATCAAACTTGAAACCGAATTTTGGTAGTCACATAACGTTGTACATAAATGCATGAATGAAGTGAATTTCATCATGGTGAGTTTTGTTGGTATGTGGCGACTAATCATGCTATACTATATATCCCATGGTATACTGTACACCCTGGCCCCTATCCTTGCCAAAAGCTTCTAAGCTTGTTAAAAAGGGGTTCGGATGGGTATTACAGTATGATGAAAAATGTGATTATTCGCAAGATTGTAATAAGTTTTACACTAGATAATAAAAGTATTGGATAGCTGCGGTTTGGTGGATGTAGCCCAGATTGGGTTTCAAACCACGTTAAATTCTTTGTGTTATGATTTATTTTGTGTGTGTTTTAGTTTCTCTGTTTATTAATTAAATCTGCATTTCATTGTTAGATATCTACCATCTCTAACCCTAACAAGTGGTATCAGAGTGGGATGTGTTTCAATTATCGTCTGTAGGAAGGTCTCACGGCTGAGTGGGAGTCTCACGGTTGAGTGGGAGCAATGGAAGATGAGGGTAAGAAGGTTGAGAAGTTTAACGGGCAGAACTATCAGTTATGGAAGATGTAGATGGAGGACTATCTCTATCAGAAGGATTTATGGCGGCCATTGGAAGGAAAAACCAAGAAACTGCGGCAATGTTAGATACGAGGGGCTGGGAGATCTTGGATAGAAAGGCTCTTGGCATTGATAGTTTATGCACAGCTGTGTCGATTGGCGTTCAATATTACAACAACAAAGACAACTCAAGAGTTGATGGAAATCTGGTGAAGTTATATGAAAAGCCTTCGCTTTGAATAAGGTATTTCTTATGAAGTGTTTGTTAATATGAAAATGGTAGAAAGGTGGAATTAGGAGTTATTGATCCATTTGAATGAGTTTATCACGGTCACAGGAGTCGAAATTAACTTCTGTAAAAGTAAAATTTGATGAAGTTAGGGCTCTTTTGATTCTATGTTTTTTGCCTAAAAGTTGGAATAGCTTGGTAATGGTTGTTAGTAATTCTATTTCTAGTTCGAATACACTGGAGTTTGATGATGTTGTTGGTGTGATTTTGAGCAAGGAAATTCGTAGGAAAAGCTCGGGTGGAACATCCACATCGAAGTGATGTTGAAATCTACGAGCGGGGGCAGAACAAAGGAGAGAGGAAATGATTTTGGAAATCATGGGGAGATCCGCGAGGAAAATCAAAACGAGAGGTGCAATCTAGAAACAAAGAAAGATTGTTGAGAATGGCAGTGGTAAGCCCGAGGTCATTAAAAGAAAAGATTGTTGGTCTCGAAAAAAATAAAAGGAGACGAAAAGGAAGGGAAATAAAGGCAAATGTAGTAGAAAGTAATAAATCTGATGAGAATGTTTTGATTATTTCCCTTGATAATGTTGATGATTCTTGGGTGTTAGATTTAGGGGCTTCATTTCAAGCTATACCCCATACAAGTTATTTTCTTGATTATTTTCAAGGGGATTTTGGGTTGGTTTATTTAGAATAATGAACCTGTCAGTTGTTGGAAAGGGAAGAATCAAGATTAAAGTTCTTGAGAATGGAATCATTGGCTACTACGAGGTAAGGCATGTTCCAAAGTTAAGCAGAAATTTAATTTCAGCAGGGCAACTAGATGATGAAGGTTGTGTTGTTACATTTAGTGATAAAAATTGGAAGGTCACAAAGGGTGCCTTAGTGGTAGCAAAAAGTGTGAAAGTAGGCACCTTATATCTTTGTACAGGTAGTATTGTTCCTTCTACTTTAATTGTTATGGAAAAGGGTCAATGTTCAGGAACAGTTGCTGCAATTCAGCAGGTAGAAGATCATACAGTAGTTGTGGATTCTGAATCAGCATTGTGGCATAATAGACTTGGGCATATGAGTGCAAAAGGTATGAAAGTACTTCTTTCAAATAATGTTTTACCAGGTCTAAAATGTGTTAATATGAATTTCTATGAAAGTTGTGTATGGAAAACAAAAGAGAGTAAGTTTTCTCAAGGATGGGAAGCAAAAAAAAGATTAGAAATTAGAGCTTGTGCATACAGATGTATGGGGACCAGCTCAGGTATCTTCTCTCGGTGGCTCTCTATATTATGTTACATTCATTGATGATGCAACTAGGAAGGTATGGATTTATTTCCTTAGGCAGAAATCTGATGTATTTGAAACTTTCAAAAAATGGAGAAGCTTGGTTGAGAATGAGAAAGGTAAAAAGATAAAATGTCTCAGATCTGATAATGGTGGTGAGTATTGCAGTAAAGAGTTTGAAGATTATTGTTCCTCTAATGGTATTCATGGAAAGCGGTTCTAAGGACTCCACGGGGAAATGGAGTGGTTGGCGAAGCATGAATAGAACAATAATGGAGTGATACTGGACTATGAGATTGCATGTTGGAGAAACGCCTTTAAAATGTGGGCAAAAGGCTGTAAGCTCTTGTTGTTCCCATTTAATTAATAGAGGTCCCTTTAATCCTTTGGGTTGTGGTATTCCAGAGGAAGCATGGAAAGGTAAGAAGGTGAGTTATTCTTTTCTCAAAACCTTCGGGTTGTGAAGCATTTGCACATGTAGATTCTGAAAATAGAACCAAGCTTGATGCAAAATCAAAGAAATGTGTATTTGTTGGATATGGCATTGATGAATTTGGTTATAGGCTTTGGGATTTTGAAAATCAAAAAATTGTGAGAAGTAGGGATGTCATATTCAATGAGAAAGTGTTGTACAAAGATCTGTTGCTGCAGCATGAGAAGAAAGGAAATGATTACGTAGTGTTGGATGATACTCCAAACAATGATGTTTCAGTGGTTCCTCATGCTGGGAAACAACAGCAACAACAAATACCACAAACTCCTGTTAGATGATCCTCAAGGATAAGTAGACCTCCAGAAAGATTATCTCCCTCTTTGTATACTATTTTGTTAACTGATGTTGGTGAGCCAGAATATTATGATGAAGCTATGCAGGTGGATACTAAGGTTCAGTGGGAGCATGGAATGAAGAAGAAATGGACTCCTTGCTAAAAACCAGACTTGGGAATTATGCAAGTTGCCTGCAGGTAAAAAGGCTTTACCAAACAAATGGGTTTATAGGATGAAAGAGGAAGATGGAGGTAAGAAAAGATTTAAAGCCAGATTAGTTGTAAAGGGATTTGCAAAGGGATTTGCACAGAAAAAGGGTATTGATTTTAATGAGATTTTTTCTCCTGTTGTTAAAATGACTTCTATTCGTATTGTTTTAAGTATTGTGGCTGCTGAAGATTTGCATTTAGAACAGCTTGATGTTAAAACAGCCTTTCTCCATGGTGATTTGGAAGAGGAAATATATATGGAACAACCACAAGGATTTGAGGTCAAAGGTAAGGAGAAACTAGTGTGCAGATTGAATAAAAGTTTATATGGCTTGAAGCAAGCACCTCGGCAATGGTACTTGAAATTTGATAGTTTTATGGCTGAGTAAGGCTACAACAAGTGTAATTCTGACCATTGTGTTTATTTTAAGAGGTTGGATAATGACAGCTGCATTATTTTGTGTTTATATGTTGATGGCATGCTTGTAGCTGGGTCTAACATGGATCACATAAGTGAGCTAAAACAACAGTTAGCAAAATCTTTTGCTATGAAGGATTTGGGGGCGGCAAAACAAATCCTTGGTATGAAAATTTGTAGAGATTGGAAAAATAGAAAATTGTTTTTATCTCAAGCTAATTATGTTGAAAAGGTGTTGCAGAGATTTCATATGAAGAATGCAAAAGTTGTCAGCACACCTTTGCCTAGTCATGTTAAATTGACTAAGGATATGTGTCCAAAGTCACAAGAGGAGGAAAAAAAAATGTCCAAGGTACTATATGCTTCAGCTATAGGCAGTTTAATGTATGTCATGGTATGTACGAGACCGGATATTGCACATGTTGTAGGAGTTGTTAGCAGGTATTTGAGTCATCCCGGAGTTGAGCATTGGAATGCGGTAAAATAGATTCTCAGATACTTGAGAGGTACATCCAATAATTGTTTATATTTTGGGGGCTCTAATACTGATTTAAAAGGCTATGTTGACTCAGATTTGGCAGGGGATATAGATACCAGGCGGAGTACCCTAGGTTATGTTTTTACAGTTGGTGGGACAGCTGTGAGTTGGATTTCTCGATTGCAAAAGGTGGTTGCTTTATCCACCACAGAGGCAGAGTATGTTGCTGCAACAGAGGCGGCAAAGGAGATGATATGGCTGCAACTTTTCATGGATGAGTTGGGAAAACAACAGGCTGGAAATTACTTGTTTACAGACAGCCAAAGTGCTATACATCTTGCAAAGAATTTTGCTCTGCATTCTAAAACAAAACACATCCAGTTGAGATATCATTTCATTCGATCAGTGTTGGAGGATGGATAGGTTAAGCTGGACAAGATACATATAGATGTTAATCAAGTGGATATGTTTACGAAGACGGTGACAAGGGAGAAGTTGAGCTCCTCTTCAGCTTCGGTTGGTCTTCAAGGTTGAATTCAAGTATAATAGAGCAGCAGGGTCCAAGGTACTCATTTTCAGTGGGAGTTGTAATTGCAGTAGTGTCATCCAGGATCAGTCTCCAAGTGGGAGATTGTTGGTATGTGGCGACTAATCATGCTATATTGTATAGCCCATAGTATACTGTACACCCTGGCCCATATCCTTGTTGTGATCACCGAAAAAGGGAAAAATCAATAAAAAAAGAAAAAATTGATTTTGTAGAACCCAAAAATCTGGAAGCTTCTAAGCTTGTTAAAAAGGGGTTCGGATGGGTATTACAGTATGATGAAAAACGCGATTATTCGCAAGATTGTAATAGGTTTTACACTGGATAATAAAAGTATTGGATGGCTGCAGTTTGGTGGATGTAGCCCAGATTGGGTGAACCATGTTAAATTCTTTGTGTTATGATTTATTCTGTGTGTGTTTTAGTTTCTCTGTTTATTAATTAAATCTGCATTTAATTGTTAGATATCTACCATCTCTAACCCTAACAAGTTTATCTTGAAGGTTGATTTGCAAATTTTTGATAAACATCTTCTGCAGATGTGTATTGGGAATTTTGACATCAATTTGAGCATATAAGGTTTGGTAACGTGAGATGAAATCTGTCACCTTTTCATACATGTTTTATCTACATCTCATAAGGTCAACCGTTTTCTTTTTAGGTGTCATGTGAACTTGAAAGTTACTAATGAAAGTATCCACCAATTCATTAAATGAATTGTTGGAATGATTAGGCAAGTTGGAAAACCATTCTAATGTAGTGTCTTTCAAGGTATGTGGAAAATTTTTGCTAAAATCTTATCGTCAAGGAAAAAGTCACTACACAAAGCTATATAAGCATTAATATGGTTGATAGGATCTCCCTTTCCTCCATATTTCTCAAACTGAGGCATTTCTATCCCTTGTGACATTAGGGTGCATAATATTTCTAAGGATAAGGGACTACTATGGATATGATAGGTGGTTGAAGCAGGTTGACCTTGACTAATGTTGGAAAGTTGATGTTGCATATATGAAACGGTAGTGAGAAGTTGTGTAAGAAGAGGATCGAGATATGTGAGTTGAGGTGGAAGGGAAAATGGTGATGGAGTGTAAGTGATGTTGGGGGAAGTGAAAGGAATGCTAAGAGGTGGGAAAATGATAGAAGGGACTTGCAATGCCACAAAGGAAGTAGGAATGCTAGTGGAAATCGGGAAAGAAGTAGCCTGATGCATAGTTGTATGGACTTGTGGATTGGTATAAGTTGGGATGGAAGCAATGGTTGAAGGGGGAGGAACTTGAGGTGCTCCTTGGTTTACAGGAATGGTTGTGTATTGGATGTTTGAAGAGGCATGTTTATTGTAAATCTTATCAATTTTATTCATCACTTGCAAGCCATCATCACTTTCAATCAAATGATGAATATTCTCAATGGCAAGTATAGCAGTTGTGGAAATATTTTCAAGTGGCAAGTCTTGTTGTAAATGTGCAAAGTGCTCATGAATATTAATGACCTTTTCTTGTGAGAGGGGATTGGTTTGGTTGTCAACATTCATTGGATGGAAAGGTGAAGGTATAGAAGCGGTACTGTCAGGGCCTGATGCACCCTTGTCCATACTAGGAGTAGGAGTGTGTGAGATCCCAAAGTCCACAACAAAAGTGTTATCATGGGATGCCATGAGTCTAGAACTTCATCTCATTAAATTATTATCAGCAAGAAACCAAACACTCATTCAAGTACCACAAAGGAGGGGTAAAGGCCAATGCAAGCTAATCTAAGAGCTTGAAATGAAAATAATAGAAACGTTGCTAACTATAATGAATATCTAACTACAGAAAACAAGAATGTAGACAAATCCCAGAAAAATGCTAAAAATGTTGTTTAACAAGTGCAGAGGGACTGATTCACCCTGGGTGGTGAATGAGTCCCAGTATGAAGTTTTTAAATATTTTTTAGAAATTTTAAGATGATTTAAATGCTCTACAATATGTAATTTTTTAGATGCAGAATACAGATTTTGAATTTTTTCAATTGGATGTAATGCAAAAATGAAATCTAGATGAAGTTTTCACTAATGCAAAATGAAAAGTCCTAGAATGCAATAACAATTCAATGTCTTAATTGAATGCTAATGAAAATGGAAATTAAGATACCATATGTGAATGTAATCAGAAATTCAAAGTGTTAGAAAGTTGGGTTCACCAAAATGAAACATAGATTTTTGGGACCCTATGGACTACTCTTGAACTTCTAGATTTTTTCACCTAAAAGGAGAGAGATAGGGCCAAAAATGCTTATGTATCACTCAAATTAGGATATGTGTGATGTGATGTGATGTAAATGAAGAAAATATTCAAAATACAAAGTACATGGATGAATTTGAGTGCACCTGGGTGAAGTGTGAGACTTCCAGAGTGTTCTGGATGCTGGTGAAATTTACTGATTTTTCATAGTGGGACTCATTCGCCCAAGGTGGAAAATTAGTCAACCTAATAGTGAAAAATTGTTAGGAGCTAGTTTTTGTCTGTCGATATCTAAAATATGACAAAACTCAAGTTTCCAATCCTAAGGTGGGACTCATTCACCACAGGTGGCAAATCAATAAAAGCTTTCATCTATCAAATCAAGAAAGGAATTCACTATCACTGGGTAGGCACTATAAGTGATAATTTGGATTTACAACTGAGAACACCCAAGATAACACTATAGTTATTTAGGAGGAGGAGAATACAAAAGAAGTACCCATTGTAATAAAGAGAAAAACTAGAAGTCAAACCAAGGAAAAAGAGCATAAAGACAACCAGTCTCAAAGAGGAGGAAACATATTGGAGAAGATGAGCCTTTTGAGAAAAGAAGGATTATCACAAAAGGAGAAAAGATATCCAGGTCCAAGAAAGCCAAGGCTAGTGAAGGAGAGACAAATCAAGCTAAGGTGATTGAACTGGAGAGGTCTGGAGAAAGAACCCAAGTGTATACACAAAAGAACTCTCTGAAGCAAAAGATTTCTCCTCTAGGTGTAGAGAATATGGAAAAGCTAGAGGATGAGCCCAAGAATAATGTTGAAGAATCAACAATTGAAGAAGCCGATAATGCTTAGGGAGTAGTGTACCATAGAAAAATGGTCCCTTGTCATTTTCATGGCCTTTTAGGTCTTGTTTAATGGTGTTGGAACTATGTTGCTTTGATTTTATGTTGTGACATGGCTTCAACATGCTTATTTAGGTATTAAAACTTAAAGAGCGACGTCTTGTGAAGGTGTTGTGAAGTGTTGTACAAGACATGAAAGCTTGATTTGATAGTGAAAGATGAAAGCTTTATCTAATCCAACCACTCTACTGAGGAGAGTAATCATGTCATTGTATTCCAATTTAAAGTTACTTCTATGTAGTTATTTTGGAAATTTAGAATAATGTGACTTTGTCTTCTCAATCCATGAGCTATTATGATTTTCAATGATTCAGCTAGATCAAAGTCATAAAATTCTTGTACAACCTTTAACAACATCTTCACCAACATTTGATGTGACCTAATATTGAAGACCTCAGCTATAGACTCTTAAGTCATATTTTTCATTATTCTACCTTGAGGAACAACAATTACTCTCTTTCCTGATTCATAATGCTTTGCACACTCCATTATTAGCTCTGGAAACTATACTCAATGTGGGAAGCCAGCAGCTTATGCTAATCCTATATGTATCAATATTTTGGCTAGAGGGGTAGGTGCATTGCAGTACATTATTTTCTTGAAATCATAATCTATGTGACCCATATTGGCATCTCCAACATTTTCCCATATTGATATTATCTTGGATTTTGGCCTCGTGCCCTTGAAGTCATACTTCATCCTTTTTGCTCTAGTTATAGGCTCCTCTTTAATGGGTTCAGTAGTTTTTGCTTTGGAGCCCTTTCCTTTGTTGGATTTTTCCTACATCTAGTTAGAAAAGCCCATAATTACTGAAATCCTAAGTACAATTAATCATTATAACATAATCGCATTGTTGAATTCATTATTAAAGCACATATGCAACATATAACGATCTTGAAATCATCATTAAAATCATTAAAACCAAGTTGCAAACCCCTTAAAGTCAAATCCTAAGATACTTTGGGTTCTTTTCCAGTTCATAGATTCTAACCGTGAAAGGATTTTGGAGAATCTAACCCCTCACAAATTCCATGAAGAACTAACCCTCGGGCATTACATAAGTAGGTGGATTTCACGAAGGAAACACTTAGTCCAATTTTCTATTAGAAAACATCTCTCCAAGATCATGAAACTTACTTTGTATCCTTCCCAAGATCAAAATTTAACATACATTGTGCATCTTTCAACCTCTTGGAATTTAAGCTCAGATGGATTTTGGGAAATTTGAGGCATCACAAATTCCGCAGAGGATGGGAGTTTGGATTTTTCTCACCCTGACAGATTTCACAAAGAACCAACTCAGGTTTTCCATGATCCAAAGGATTATGCAAATGATTAGGATTTAGGCTTTCCCTGTAGAATCAAATTTTGTGAAAGAAACACTTCACGTATTCAGAAGCTAAAGAATTAAGAAAAATATTTACAATCTGACTTCAACTCCTCAAAATAAAGGAAAACCAACTCATATTGCTTGAATTTCTTGGAAGAACAAAGAAGAATGATTATCTCTACAATTTTGTGTTGTCATTGATGTCACCATGTTGTGGTTACATGTCTAATTCAGTGCCTGATCTGGAATTTTGGTCTGGTATCTGAACTGGTATTCAAATTGTACCCTCTAATATTCTAGCCTACAATCCTCCACAGTTGGTAGTTTATGCTTGTGGTTTTTGGAAACAGTTTATGGTTACTGAAGGCATATATGATCATAATTTCATGTGCTCCAACACTCGTATAATGTATTGGCATTATTTTGTTGATTAATTTTTGCAATGAAGTCTATTTTGGGTCAACTTTGTGGATTAGTTGTAATATGGTGAATTAATTTTGCTATGCAGATATATGTGTGACCTATCTTAGGTCTATGCTAACATGATGAAGCATATTAAGCGTTTGGATTTCCTTTTGGGAAGATTTTATAGATATTTGAAGCTGACAAGTTGGTATTTTTGGTAAGCAAGGAAATGCATCTAATTAGGCCAACCTAATTGATGCTTTTGGATAGATCAAGTATATATATATATATATGTGTTGAACAAGTTTTTGAAAATGACATAGATAGTAGAGAGAGTATGAAATCAATAAAGCAGTAGTGAATGTGAATGTAAAGAAGAGTGAAAATGATGAAGTGTGTCAAGTTTGTCTATTGAGCATCACCAAAATTGCATCAGCACTTGTTACGTGCACTATTCTCAGAGAATTTTTGGCTATGAAGCCCAATTTTGTTTTGTGAATATTTTGTAGGTAGTGAGCCTCCCTTGTAAGCAATGAGCTTTTGTATCCGGATAGGGAGTCCTTTCAGGGTAGTGAGCCTTATATATTTAGTTTTATAATATCTTTATATTGTGAGTTAATCCTCGCTGTGGTTTCCCCTTATTGGGTTTTGCACATAAAAATTTGGTGTTCATTGTGTTGATTTTAGAATAGTGTAGTTGTCGAATCGATAAGTGTTAAAGTTCTAAATTTGAATTTGTGTGACAACCGATTCACCCCACCTCTCAGTTGTCCTGCACCTTTTAACAATTGGTATCAAAGCGTTGGTTCCTTGGTGAAGAGCGTAACCACGTGAGGACGATCTTGAAGGTCGATTAGATGGATGATAAAGGAGAGCTTCAGACTACTCTTGAAGATCTTGACAAAGTGGAAAGAGAAAATAGAGATCTAAAAGAGAATATTGATGATGTGAATGAATGTGTCTAGAAGTTGAAAGAACAACTAAAGAAATTCAAGGATAGACAAAAAGAAGTAATTAGTTGAAACAAGAGATAATTGGACTAAAATTGACCATAGAAGAAAAGAAGAGGATTGAAGAATGTCAGAATACAATGATATAGAATAATTTTGATGAATGCTCTAAACTAGAACAGGAGGTAGTAAATGTGAGAGTAGAACTAGAAAAGGAAAAACTCTGTGAGAATAGTTTTAGATCTAGCTCAAATAAGCTTGGAGAACTACTTGCTGGATAAAAACCAAGTAAAGACAAAGTTGGCTTGGGAAATGATGTGCATGAAATTTCTAAGGATAATCAAATGACTCAAGACAAAGGGAAGCAGAAAAGGAAGTTTGCTAGGAGACCACCTGTGAGACAGCCTAATGCACAAAGGTATCCCTCTTTCAATGGTATTTGCTTTTCCTCTAATAAATATGGTCACAAAGCAACAGAATGCAGGAGCAGGCAGAACCATTTTTCTAGTTCCTTCACCAAATAATGTTTTGGATGTAAGAAGTTTGGACATAAAGCTACTAAATGCAGATCTCAAGTGAGAATGATCAGTCGAGTAATGATGAACAGGTTTCATGGAGGCATAATGAATCAATCCTTTAATGGCTAGTGTTATACATGTAACAAATTTGGACACAAAGAAAATCAATGTAGATCAAGAAGTAATGGAGGTCAGACTAATAAAAAAAGTGGTGTCTACTACAATTGCAATAAACCAGGACATATCTCAAAGGTTTGCAAAAGTAAGAAGGGAAGGCAGTCCACACTAGAAGAGAAGAATGATCTGGTAAAGAAGATTGACAAAGAAGAGATGAAGCAAGAGATGAATAAGATATGGAAGAAGAAAGAAGAAGAAAAATCTGAAACTACTAATGTGTCTATGCCCTCATCCAGTACAGACAACTTATTTGGAAATTAGACCTAGCATGGTCTTAGGAGGAGCATTATCAAAAAATTATAAAAACCCCCTAGATAGTTGGAGTGTCAGACGTTGGCACGAGGATGGAATGTGAAGAATGAAGAATTAGAAGTTTTGGAAAAGGAACCAAAAGAAAACATGTTGACATGAATATTTGCAAACCGAATTAGGGTTTCTATATTGAAAAAAAAAATTAGCAGATTTTTGATATTTGTCGCATTTAATGCATTCTAGGGAAATCGATGATGTATAAGGTGAAATGTGCAAGTCTTTTTTATCAATTGAAAATTTTAAGAGCCCGGGGTGATCTCAAAGAAATCTTGAAGCAAATTGAAGCAATTCATAAGCGAATTCGAAGAAATTTTCATGGGTAATTAGGAATCATTTCTCAAGTTGAAAAAGGAAAGAAGGAAAAACAAAGAAGTTTTTTTTATCTTTATCAAATTTAAGGAAGTTAAGCATGGAAATGGTTAAAGGGTCGAGTGGCGACATTCCACTGAAGCTAAAAGGAGTTGAATTCGAAGAATTTGATCATAGGAAGTTGAAAGGAATGGAACTAGGGCTAAACGAAAATGAATTACAAAGCATAAAAACCCTAGGTATGGATTTTTGGGGAGAATTTCCATGGTGTGCTAATAAATATTTTATTTTGTTCTTATTGAATTGTTTCAATAATGGCAATATTGTATTGGACAAACCCTACCTAATTATGAAGGAAGTGATCAAAGTGATTACTGGCTTATGTAGTATTGGGGATCTTCCTAGAAAGAAAACTGTGAAGTACAAAGATGTGGAGGATCTTACTGGAATTAACAAAGACCCAAGAGCTCTATTGTTAAACACTCTTGCAGATTTAGGAGTAAGGTATGTTGCATATGATGTTTTTTAAAAAATCTATTTTAGAAATCATGAAGGCTCGAGTACGAATATTGTAGTTTACATTGCACATATGATGGTTAAGGAGAACAGACAATTTGATTTGTGTAGCTTATTACTTGAAAATCTATCTGAAAATGTTTGAATATCAATGGTTGAGGGTTATCCCTTTCATTTTGGATCTCTACTTGTGTGCTTCATCTTTTACTTTTTGAGCTCCCTACCAGGAAAAGAAAATGTTGTGTGGGAATCTAGTATTCCTATTGGGAAACAAGTCTACAGATACCTGGAAGCATTGGAAAATAATGCAAGTGTGTGAAAATCATATTTCACATCCTTAAGAACAAATCTATGCTCTGGTATGTCAGTACCAAGTCAATTTGAAGTAGGTTCTTCCTTTGGTAAGAGAAAATTGGAAGTTGTCATTAGTGATTTCCCTCTGGAATTGAAGAAAAGAAAAGCTACAACTAAGAACATCATTGAGAAGGAAAAAGAATCTTTGCCTGGATCTGAATCTTTTGATCCATATGACATCTAGTCTATGTTGTTTAAAGGAAAGATGAAGAAGATTGGTGAAATTTGGAATGCAGCCTCTCCTGTTGACAAACTAAAAATTGATGACGCTCTGGTAGAGTATCTACTTCAAAAAGGTATTGATGTATCAAATGTTTTTGATTCCTTGCCAGAAAATTTAGTTGAAATTGTTGAAGAGAGAGTGTTTCCTGAAGGTCTAGAAGGACGCAAGTTTGAAGCCTTGGTTGAAAAGAGATGTACTAAAGCTAAGATGAGATTATTTGAACTTATCTTGGAAACAAAGAAATGTCAGATATTTACAAATATTGTCTCTGGTGGCCTGTTGCGGTAGATAATTTCAGAAGTAGGATTGAAGCAATTGAATCTGAAGTGAACAACATGAGAAATAAATTTGATATATTTGAAGACACAAAAGGGAAACAAAGGATGAGAGTTGGAGAATTGCAAGTTGAACTGATCATTTTACAAACCCTCAAGAACTAACCCTTAGGCATTCCATAAGCAGTTGGATTCCACGAAGGAAACACTTAGTCAAATTTTCTATTAGAAAACATCTCTCCAAGATCATGAGACTTACTTTGTATCCTTCCCAAGATCAAACTTTAAAGTACATCGTGCATCTTGCAACCTCAGGGAATTTAAGCTCAGATGGATTTAAGTAAACTTGAGGCATCACGAATTCCACGAAAGGATGGGAGTTCGGGTTTTTCTCACCCCAACGGATTCTACAAAGTACCAACTCAGTTTTTCTACAATCCAAAGGATTACACAAAGGATCATGATTCAAGATTTCCACATACAATCATATTTTGTGAAAGAAACACTTCACGTATTCAAAAGCTAAAGAATTAAGTGAAATCTTTACAACCCAACTTCAACTCCTCGAAATAAAGGACAACCAACTCATATTGCTTGAATTTGTTGGAAGAATGAAGAAGAATGATTATCTCTACGGTTTTGTGTTGTCATGATGTCACCATGTTGTGGTTGCAAGTCTAAGTTAGTGCTCAATCTGATATTTTGGTCTGGTATCTAAACCAGTATTCAAGTTGTACCCTCTGATATTCTAGTCAACAATCCTCCGCAGTTGGTAGTTTACGCTTGTGGTTTTGGGAAACTGTTTATGGTTACTAAAGGTATATATGATCATAATTTCATGTGCTTTGGAACTTGTACGGCGTATTGGCATTATTCTTTTGATTACTTTTTGCAATGAAGTCTATTTCGTGCCAACTTCTTGGATTAGTTGTAATATGGTGAATTAATTTTGCTATGCGGATATATGTGCGACCTATCTTAGGTCTATGCTGACATGATGAAGCGTATTAAGCATTTGGATTTCCTTTAGGGAATATTTTGTGGATATTTGAAGCCAAAAGGTTGGTATTCTTGGTAAGCAAGGAAATGCATCTAATTAGGCCAACCTAATTGATGCTTGTGGATAGATCGAGTATATATATATATATATATATGTGTGTGTGTGTGTGTGTGTGTTGAACAAGTTTTTTAAAATGACACAGACAATGGAGAGAGTATGTAATCAATAAAGCAATAGTTAATGTGAATCTAAAGAAGAGTGAAAATGATGAAGTGTGTCAAGTCTGTCTATTGAGCATCACCAGAACTGTATCAGCACTTGTTAGGTGCACTATTCTTAGTTCATTTTTGGCTATGAAGCCCAATTTTGTTTTGTGAATCTTTTGTAAGTAGTGAGCCTCCCTTGTAAGCAGTGAGTTTTTGTATCCAAACAGTGAGTCCTTTCAGGGCAGTGAGCCTTATATATTTAGTTTTATAATCTCTTTATACTGTGAGTTAATCCTCACCGATGTTTTTCCCTTATTGGGTTTTCTACATAAAAATCTAGTGTTAATTGTATTTATTTTACTTTCTGTTTTTTGTGTTTCATGCTCATACTTAATAACAAAATAGTACAATTGTGGAATTGATAAGTGTTGAAGTTTAAAATTTGAATTTTTGTGACAACTAATTCATCCCCCCTCTTAGTTGTCCTACACCTTTTAATAGAATTACACATGAGGATTCAATCATCATGCTCAAATCATGATCTACGATCCAATTTAAGTTAGAATCTATAAGTGCAACTACTCAATATCGATGAATTTCCATCTAGCACGAGCTAGGTTTTATCTAAGGGTGCATTACCACTATCAAATCTTCAAGACCATGATCATACTCAATCATTTTATTTCAAATTTTTCCTAGTTCATGGTATTCATAATCAAAATGCACCATTAAAAGATTGAAATTTTAAAGCCCTAGCTTCTAACAAAATAATGCCCTAGTTTCTCGACTCTAAATACAAAATAAACAACCAATGAAAAAAAATTGAAGCTAGAATTAAAAATGCAATGGTAATCATCAATTAAAGTGAACCCCTTTTGAAATCAAATGCAGGTGAAACAAGCTCAAAGTCATCATCATGAAATCAAATAAGCAGTACAATGAAAATTACGACCTCAAACCTGCACCACCGAAATACCAATACATTATAAAAACTTCACATTGAAATCCATTATGGAAAATAGGTTTGAAACCCTACCTTCCAACCAAGGAGACTGATAATGGCATTCCAAATGCACACCCAGAAACCCTAGTTGATGACTTGTGAAATGCCCTAGCACTGACGCCCAAATTCACACCTTTGAAATACTAGAATGCTCAAATGTTCTCCACAATGCAATACTTAAAATGAATAATGAAAATGATGTGAAAAGGTCTATATAAATCACACCACAACTTTCATTAATGATAAGGTACATCAATTGCAGAACTCTTAAATGCAATGACAAGACATCACTGAAGTTTAGGAAAACAAGCTAGTCATGGATTCAGGGAATATGGAGACTGAAGGATTTAGAAAAACAAGAAAGGTTTGGGGAATCCATCTTGGGACAGATTCAGCGAATGAAAAAGACTTCATGGAATCTGGAATGACAAGGATTTAGCAAGCATTTGAAATTTCTAGTAATCCAAATCACCATGAATTTAGCAAACCACCAGGCCTTCGAGGAATCTAGCACCAGGCAGATTTCCTGAAACTCTCCAAACTTTCCCAATTTGATGCTTAAGTAAAATTTCCATGGAACCAATGACCCAAGGCATCAATCAAGATTAAAATACTACAAAACAAAACACCTAAAGTGCATGTAAAAGTGTTAAGAACAAAAAGGTGAAGCAAATCAAAATTTTGAGGAACCCATCCCTTAAGGGAAAAAGGTGAAACCTAAAGCAAAAAGAAAGAAAAAAAAGGAAAGAAAGAGGGTCCCCGCCTCTAGTGGGGTGTGTGTGTGAAAATTGCACAACAAATGGTGACTCTGTTGGGGAAATTATCCAAAGAATTTTGATGAAAAACTAGAATCAAGAACCCAAAATCTCTGGTTTCGATCCTCACATTAGGTCAGCCAATAAACAAAAGACTCAAAACCAATGAACAAGATAGTCCTTCATGTACTAGAAATCCAAGTGTGTGTAGATGTATTAATTTCCCTCCTTAAGCTACTGCAAAGACCAAGTTCAGTCAATTTAAGCTACATGAATGATTCTAACTCCAAAAGCATCCTAGATAAAGCCTCACTACCAATCAGACATCCATAGCCTTGACGAGGTTATCACTATGATTCTCCCGAACATAGCTCTACTACTAGCCAGGCATCCATAGCCCCAATAGAGATACTCAGATCCTCTTGAAAATTTGACTTTTTCTTTTTATTTTAATATTTTCTTTTCTTTTCCTTTTTTCTATTTTTTTCCTTTTCACTCTTTTCATTTCAGCTCATGAATAATGAAGTTTACACTCAGGGCTAAGAATCATAGTGGTGCTGAAGCAAAAAACTAATATTTTTCATTTAACAAGACCTAACAAGGAATCTAACAGCAACCTCAAGATTCTTAAGATATGTATGAAATATAAGATTTGAGAACAATCAGGAACTAACTCAATTCAATGACTTATCCCCTTTATAAGTTTAGACCATGTGACACTAAATGGAGGACTTATACCATCCCTTCTGAAAAAATGATTAGAGTTTTTCAAAGAAATACTTAAAGCAATCTCAAATAAATAAAGTGATTGTTTTGCAAATGAGAGACCCCCAATTAGAACATAGGGAGAACCAAAAGCAAAGAAAACCAAACCAACCTACACTAACCAAGACAGAGAAAACCAAAACAAAACAAACCAAACCAAACCAAACCAAAGAAAACCTGACCTAATGAAAGCAAACACCTAAGCTAACTATTTACAAGGCTGAGCTGAAATAGCTCAAGCAAGGAAGTAATGCTTTATACACTGCCCATTGAGTGGCAATGGGACGTCCTCTCTAGTGAGATTCTTCAAATAGTAAGCATTATCTCCTAGGATTTCAGATATTTCAAAGGGGTCAAGCCAAAGCTTGTCAAACTTTCCATGCTCCCCTTTTGTCTCATGTGTCTTATCCCAATATAGAACCAGATCAAAAACTCTAAAGGCCTTAACCTTAGCTTTATGATCAAACCATCACTTGACTATACCCCGGTGTTTGGAAAAAATTTCTAATGCCTCATCTCTCTTTTCTTCTAACTACAAAATTTCAGCTAGACAAGCTTTTAGAAATTCCCCTTCCTCATAATATTCATTAATGAATTGGAAACATAGGCTCAAAACTATAAACCAAATGATATGGAGATCTGCCTAATGAAGCCTTTTGACGTGTGTGATCTTCCCAAAGAGAAAATCTTAGCTGGATATGCCATTCCTTTGGATTCCTATCAAATAGCTTATGAATAACAGTCAAAAGGTTCTTGTTGGTAGATCAACTAAGCCATTTCCTTGAGGACAATAATTCAAGGAGAACTTAATGATAATCCCATGGTCAAATGCCCACCCCAAAAATTTTAATGAAGCAAATTTTGAACCATTATCACAAACTCATGCAAATGGACATCCAAAGCGATTAATGATACCTGCTTCAAGAAAATTTGTCACTACCTCATGTTGGTGTAATTAATTATTAATTACACTTTGCATAAGTTTACTTAGGTAATTATTTAATCCCTAATTTTTAGGCTTTCATCTTTATCTTATCGAGCTATCTTGTTGCTCAAAATAAGATTAGGTTTGTATCTTTTCTTTTATAAAGCAAATCATATCTTGTAATTAATTGAATTCTTGAACAGAATTTTTTGCACATCTTCTTGCAAATCTCTTGCTTTTTTGTGTTTCTCTTCTATGGAAGGTCTTTTCGGTTTGCAAATCTGATCATGGGTTTCTAACATAGTATTAGAGCCTTGATTTGTAGCCCCTTCTCAGATTTTTGAGAAAAACATTGCAGGGTTCATTCGGGATTCCTTGAGGGTTTTCATACCTCAAGTTTTGTCTCTCTATTTGGGTGTTCTTGCATGGTTGCTTTCAGTGCACGTTGGAGGAAATCTGAGCTCATATTTGAGTTCAGGGCTGTCAAAAAAATCAAGATCGACTTTTGTTTCGCCTGAATCCGACATTTTATGCCAGAGTTATGAGGGTTTGAATATTTGTCAGATCTGGGAGTTGCGACACTTATGGTGCATTTTCAAGCAGATCAGACCTCGCCATCAGATCCAGAGCATCCAAGAGATGAAAAATGACATATAATATGCCTATATTTGGGTCCAGTTGATTTCTGAGGTGAAAAATTTTTCCCTGTACCGTCGTCTACATGCGGATCAAGGTAAAAATTTCGTAAAAAAAAATAATAATTATTTTTTCTAAAAAAATTTTTTTTAATTGTAAAAAAGCTTTTAAAAACTTTTTCCAAAAATTGGTTTTTAAAAAAACAAAAAGCCCTTTTAAGGCTTGTGCAGGCATGGTACTTTTGCAGGTCCGTTGCCCTCGCAAGTGATGGGGAGCCGTGGGCTCTCATTTTCTTAAAAAAAAATTTAAATAAAGTTTTTTATATATTTTTAAAAATATATATATATGTAATTTTTTTATTGTTTTTTTTATTAAAAAAACATTTTTTTCTGTAATAAGCCAAGTCGTGCATGTGCGCTGACGGCCATTTGACCGTCAATTTTAAGTTCACAGTTTTGCTGCAACGGCCGTTTGGACGTCAAATTTAATGGCACACTAGTATTTTTCCCCCTTTTGGAGCAGTTTTCACTAGATCGGGTGTAATTTTTGCGTACGATCTCTGTTTTTCGCAAACGAGATACCATTGGAAAGCTGATTCTGACACCGATCCAGTGGTGTTGGTGTTTTTACCAGATCTTGCTCCATATTTTTTTTAGGCCTTTGAAATCGGTGCTCTGTTTTCCGTCATTCTTGCGGCATTGGAAAGCTGATTCAGTCCTCTACACAAATCTGAGGTCTATTTTATTTTTTTGTTTATGCATTTTCAGTATGCTCTCCTTTTACAATCATCGGGTTATTGTAATAAATGAACTATGATAAAGTTTCATTCAGGGGGGTTTCTTGCATAATAAATCTAATTAGAGTGTGCATGCACTTTGATCTCCATCTTCATATTGTTTTGATGGCAACTCGCATGAGTTTATCTGGTCTCTTAGTTTCTTTTGGCCATATCTTTGCTTAGCTAGACACATTGTTGATTCACATCGGTTCACACTTTATATTGAGAGCTTATGGTTAATGATCCGCATTGGATCCATCTCAGTTTGAAGGCCATGTTTTTATGGTTAATGTTCCAGATTCTGTATGGTACTCCTTCCCATGGAAGATTTTTAGTCTCAGTTTGGCATTGGCATCGAGTTACACGGCTTCTAGATTCTGTCATCATCGCATCTACTGTTGCTTCACAAATTCCAGGGTTGTTCCAGTTTGTGAGTTTTCGAGTGTTCCGTGGCATCGGGTCTGCTGTCACATTATCATGATTCCGGTTTTGGTTTCAGTTGTAGACAGAAGTATCTTTCCTTGCTTGTCAGATTGTGGTTCCAGTGTTCTCCACAGTGATCTTCCAGTGCTTCTTTGCAGCAGTCATCTCATTGTAGGGGGGTTTTGTCCCACTGGGTTTTCCTTCTCTACTTCATTATTGCATGTGTACTTAGGTACCTAATCAGGCCTTGTTATCGGGACCCATTCATGCTTTCTTGCATTCATCTTAGTTTTAGGTGCACGCTTTATTTGCTTCTCCCTAAGTTTCACTTATGGGGGGGTGTTGGTGTAATTAATTATTAATTACACTTTGCATAAGTTTACTTAGGTAATTATTTAATCCCTAAGTTTTAGGCTTTCATCTTTATCTTATCGAGCTATCTTGTTGCTCAAGATAAGATTAGGTTTGCATATTTTCTTTTATAAAGCAAATCATATCTTGTAATTAATTGAATTCTTGAACATAATTATTTGCACATCTTCTTGCAAATCTCTTGCTTTTTTGTGTTTCTCTTCTGTGGAAGGTCTTTTCGGTTTGCAAATCTGATCATGGGTTTCTAACACCTCAGTGGTGCATTGTTTGTAAGCAATGGCTTCAGTCTTCCTAGTAAAGTAATCAGTATCAGCTAAAATATACATGTGCCCAATGGAAGATGTGGGTTAATTGGACCAATGAATTCCAATCTCCACTGCATGAATAGTCTTACCTCAATCACTGGTTGCAATGAAACAACAAAGTGCTTCTCCCTAGTAGCATAAGTCTAGAAAACATGGCATGTCCTTACATGATTGTGTGCATCCTTGAAAAGAGTGAGCCAATAGTATCCTACTTGTAAGATTTGACTTGCAGTGGTAGGACCCTAACCATGACATGTACAGTACCTATCATGAAGTTTTGTCATAACCCAAGCTGGTTCTTCCTTGCCTAGACAGTGAAGGTAAATATGTTCATGATTTTTCTTCTACAAGATTGCCCCTTTCAACATATAACTGGAACTTATCAACCATAAAACCCTATTATGTACTATGTTCAAATGAGGAGGGAACTTCTGATTAATCAAGTAATAAACCACACCATCATACCACTCATCAGGTGAAACATCTTGAAGATGATATTGTTGAGCTATAATTTTAGGACTAGTTTCAACCATTGTCCTTGTTAATGCTTGGCCCCTTACTAATTTCATAGGATTTATTTCAATATCATATTCTTGAAACACAGTTACCCACTTTTTTGTTCTCTCACCCAACTCACTTTGCATCAACAGGAGCTTTACTAATGGATTAGGCACAATTGCAAACACTTTATTCCTTAAAATATAGTGCCTAAATTTCTTTACCCCTCTAACTAATGCATAAGCTTGTTTTTCCACATTGGGGTATCTCAATTCTACATCCGTCAGCAGAGCACTCATGAATGAAATTGGGTGCTCATCTCCTTTATCTGACTTCTGTGTTAGCATACTAGCACAAGATTTTTCTGATGTAAACAAGTATATGTAAAATGGTTTAGCATAATTTGGACTCACCAAAATAGGATCATCTACTATAGCTTTCTTAATTTCCTCAAAAGCCTATTTTTCTTCCAAATTCCATTCTACCTTTGCATTTTGTTTCAACATTTTATTTAAGGGCTTGACTATCTCTACAAAACCAGTGATAAACTTCCAAACAAAGTTAATCTTTCCAAAGAATGATTTCATCTCCCTCTTACTTGTGGGAGGCTGAATTTTCAAAATTACTTGAATAGGCTCAGGGTCAATTGAAATACCATTTTTTGAAATGGCATGACCTAGTAGCTTGCCTTTTGTAACCCCTAAAATACAACTTTCTAGATTCAGAGAGATGCCAAACTCCCTACATCTTTAAAATACTTTACATAAATCTGTGATATGGTCTCCCCTCTTTTTAAAAAAGATAGTCAAGCCATCCATGTAAATGATAATACACTTACCAATTATATCTTTGAAAGCAATTTCCATGGCTCGCTGAAAAGTGGATCCTACATTAATTATCCCAAATGGCATCCTCCTATATGTGAATGTGAAACCATTTAGTCATGAAGTTTGTCTTGTGTTTGTCCTCATATTGAACCATCACTTGATTGTAACCTGAATAGCCATCCAAGAAGGACATCCTCTGAGAACCATTCATGATCTACAAGACTTCATCCAAGGATGGGATTGGATAATTGTCCTTCTCTAAGGCATGGTTCAAATTCTTGAAGTCCACACATAGCCTGATTTCACCATTCTTCTTTCACACTGGCACTAAATTTGCAACCCAAGTTGAGTGTCTGATAGGAAATATAATGCAGCAGATAGCAGCTTCTGCACTTCTCTTTGAATAATCAATTCTAGTAGGGAATTGATTGTCATTTTCCTCTATCCAAAAGGCTTTGCATCTGGCTTGAGAGGAATGGTATGTGTAATGATTTAAGTGTCATAGGTCTTGAGATCTTCATAACTCCAAGTTATAACATCCTGATAAACATGTAAAGAATCAATTATACCTTTCTTTTCTTTAGGAGTACAGACCTTACCAATGAAAACATTCTTCACATCATCTCGGGTACCCATGTTGTAAGTATCACATTGACTATCTACTAAATCCTTTCTAGCCTATTGATCTTGATCTATTATCTTTTCCAAATCAAAGATTCTTTCCAATTGCAACATTCCTCTAGGAATTGTATTTGTTTTAAGATTAATTACCCCTTCCATATCTAACTCTGCTTCTTGTGGTTCTATCCCATCAAGGATCTAAGAAGAAAAGACATCAGAACTAGTAATGAAAACCAAGATGTGTTTATCATCTTCAAATATCTAGAATTTAGTCACATTATCTGGTACAAATGAGATTGGGATCAAGTCAATAGTAAACCTCTTCAATCCTGATAAAGACAATGGCTCTAGAGTACTTGTTGCTAGTGCCAAAGCATCAGCAGTTTGGTTCTTGCTTCAGGGAATCAATTGAATATTAAAGGCATCGAATCCTTTTATTAAGTCCCATGCTTTATGCCTATAGTTTGTCATCCTCCTTTCATGGCATGAGTACTACCTCTTGACCTATTTAACTACTAATTCTAAATCCCAAAAAACTTGTAAAGATTTGACCTTCTTCCTTAAGGCCATTATTAATCCATATATCAAAGCTTCATATTCTACAACATTATTGGTGCAATGAAATTTTAATCTATGTGCAACAAAGAAAATTTTACATGTAGGACTTATTAGCTCGAAGCCTACACCAGCTCCTTGTTTTGATTTGGAACCGTCAAATCATAATGTCCAAAACTTAGTAGGACACATACCTTTTGAATTCTTTGTACCTATGTTCTTCTTTGGTGAAGAATCCTCTTGTTGAATCTTTTTTGTCCCTTTTCTTTAGTCTAGATTTCATGAATATCAATCTTGACAGCGCATGCAAGATTAATGTACCTTTTGATTTGCTCAACTGTTGTCTGACAAAGACAACATTCATGCTCAGAACGTGATGCATCATAAATTGTACACCAGTTGGGTAGGAGTAACTCCTCAAAATCCATTTTCTTTCCAAGATTGATCTAATCTTTGACACAATTGTGAATGAACTCTTGGAAACTATTAAGCAAATTGAGCTTGTTATCACCTCGTTCACCATATTCATCTAGCTCTACAACTACTTATGTACTACTGGAAAATTGAGTGATATCCCTGGACATATCTTGCATCATCAGGACTTCTTCTACTCCTATTTCTTCCAATTTTGTAGCTAGTACATAATATCCTAAGATAGTCTCAGAAACCAACACCTCATTTGTTGTGTTCTAGTACTCTGTGATCAAATACTAAAATCTAGGCTCTCATTCAATCTTGATCTGATTAGGGATACCCTTCCATGGGAGCCACATATGCAAGTGTTCAATGGAGATATATCCATTAAGTGCCTATGTGAAATACCTTCCTAAAATCAGCCCATAAGCATTTGGGATATCAACTACTTGAATGTTAATTGTCTATTGCACCCTTGGGTCAAATGCATTCTACATAGGGATCATATTCAATTCACCTACTACACTTACCTTCATTTTTTCTAGTTGAGTAACCTTTCATTGGGAGGGAGTGGGAGTAATACCCAATGCTTTGCAAACTAAGAATGGCATAACATTTGTGGAAGCTCCAAAATCCAGTAAGCAATTGTGTAGGTTCTTACCAAAGATGCGAATGGAGATCAAGAAAGGAGGAGTCTCGTGCTTTCCTTTAAAAATACTTACTAGAATATCAGCTTGAGCTACTTGAGTTTGGTCGTTTTCCTTGTTCCTATCCTTTGACTAAACTTGAACTTGGTCTTTAGTTGACTGATTAGTTTGATCCTTTGTCGGTTGTGAATTCTTTCCCTTTCCAATCACTTCCTTAACCATTGGTTCACTAAAGCCAACCTTCTTTACAGTAGTGTCTTATGATGGCTTAGAGGGTACATTGTTGGCAACACAAGAACAGACAATTGAGAGGGGGGGTGAATCAGTTATCACATAATTTAAAACTTATTCAACTTATTAACCTTATTCTCAAATATGAGCATTAATCATGAAAGCATAAATGAACAACACATCAAAAACACACATAACACCAATATTTTTACATGGAAACCCTGTTAGGGGAAAAACCATGGTGGAGGTTAGTCCACAAGATTATACCTTGTTAAAAGTATAAGGAAACATGAATGGGGGATGCACATGCATTCAGGCACACTGCCTAGAGCTCATTGCTCAATTACAAATATGCTTATTTCCCAAAGGAAGACACACTATCTTACAAAAAGATTCTGATTATATCCATCATATTTGAACTAAGAAAAATAGCATATGCTAATGCCTGATTACAATTTCGGTTAAGCACATGAACACTTCTTCACTCTTCTTCACACTCTGCTCTTCCTTCGAATGATGTGAACAATATTCACACATAGGAATCACACACTTCATATACTCATCTACTCGCATACCTTCAAATGATAAAACAATTGCTCTTATATATTCACAACAAGAAATTACATCACTACAAGTCAACCTCAATGAAATAATAAAATGAATATAAACAGTCGGCCCAAAACAATTAAGATTATTCATGTGAATCAACCAAGGTTGGCCACAACATGGTGAAGACCCAAAATAACATCCTCAAACACGAACCACTTCAATTAATTACTCCTCAAAGATCAAAAACACGCTTCAACACCTAGTCGGCCATGAACATGAAAAAAATGAACATGCAAGAGAAAATCTTGGATCACGAGCACAAAAATCAATGTGGGAATGCAACACAGATCTAGAAACATCCAAAAACATCATGAAACACCATAGAAGCATCTGAAACAACAAAACTTATAGAAATCACATAATCTTCATTCAAGAACACAATAGTTAAGTAACAGATAAACTGTCAGAATACAAATCTTCATAACTTGATCAAATATTCACATAGATCTTTCAAACTCGACGTGGATAAACTAGATAGACTCAACAAGAAACCCTTTAGTCCACAACCTCTGATCAGCAACATAATGAACTCATTGACAGACTAAACTTTACTTCACCACTCACAACCTGTAACTCTTTTTATTATAATTTTCTCAATATCCTTGACATATACAGCTTCTAATACATTAATGCCAATAGTGTTGACATCAATGACAACCACAACATCCAAAAGTCTCCCCCTTTGGCATTGATGGCAACACATGATGTGAAAAACACCATCAACACAATAGCACTTACTCCCCCTTAGGTTCTGACTCTTCTCACAAGGTTCTTCTCTCCCAAAAAAAAATTTCACATTACTCTTCTCCCCCTTTGACATCAATGTCAAAGATCTCTTCTATACAAGCTTTGAACCACATATCTAAACATTTGACTACTTCCCTTGAGTAGAAGGCACCACAACATCAATCTAGATCAAAATATGACCATGAAACGCATGGATTGATGCAATTCAATGCATCTTACTTCTGATTAGGAGGGACCGTAATCACCCCTAACTTCCCTCTGAGATAATCAAAAGTATCCTTAGGTCAGCTTGGTAAAGATGTCTGCAATCTAATCCTTAGTGGGAACATACTCTAATCTGACTTCCTTTTCACTCACTTTCTCTCTTAAAAAGTGAAACTTGATAGATGTATGCTTGGTCTTTGAATGTAGTACAATATTTTTAGAAATTTTAATAGCACTTGAGTTATCACAGAATATAACAATAGGCTCATCATACACAACTCTGATATCCTTCAACATTTGCTTCATCCACAAAATGTGAGTACAATTGTTAGCAGCATCAATGTATTATGCCTCTATAGTAGATAAATAAATAGCATTCTTCTTTTTACTTAAACATGAAATCAGCTTCTTGCCCAAGAAAAATGATCCACCACTAGTACTTTTCATGTCATTCACATCTCTTGCCCAATCAGCATTGGTAAAGGAACTCAAAGTAATATCATCATCTTTAGCATACCACAAGCCAAAATCAATCGTCCCCTTCAAGTATTTGAAAATCCTCTTCATAGCAGTCACATGAGATTCTTTAGGATCACCTTGAAATATTGCAATAATACATACAACATTCATGATATCAAGCCTAGTTTGAGTTAAATACAACAATCCACCAATCATTGATTTGTATCTAATCTAATTTTCCTTCAGAGAATCATCATCTATTGTCAACTTGCATC
The DNA here is from genome assembly GCA_007258455.2 of Sequoia sempervirens. Classification (NCBI taxonomy): domain Eukaryota; kingdom Viridiplantae; phylum Streptophyta; class Pinopsida; order Cupressales; family Cupressaceae; genus Sequoia; species Sequoia sempervirens. Next base: position 820,587,871 of record VDFB02270651.1, read on the forward strand.
CGGTCACCATGGGTCTACCAACTGGCTTTGAATCTTCCATACCAAATTTCTTCAAAAATTCTTTCACATACTTGGACTGAGATATAAAGATCCCTTTATCTAACTGAGTAATTTGCAATCCCAAAAATAATTTCATCTCTCCAATCATTGGCATCTCAAACTCACTCTGCATCTCATCAGCAAACTTCATGCACAAGCTATCATCTCCTCCAAAAATGATATCATCAACAAAAAATTTGACAATCAAATCTTTATTATGATCAATCTTGAAATACATATTACTATCAGCAGCACTTTTTTTAAATCCAAGCTTTAGTAAGTACTTGTCCAATCTGGCATACCATGCTCCAGGGGCTTGCTTAAGTCCATACAATGTTTTCTTCAATTAAAAAACCATATCTCCCTGATCAATAAATTGAAATCCATCTGGTTATTCAACATACACCTCTTCTTCCAATTTTCCATTTAGAAAATTTGACTTGACATCCATCTAATAAACCTTGTAGTCTTTGTAAGCAGCATAAGCAAGAAACAATCTCACAGCTTCAATTCTAGAAATAGGGGAAAAATTCTCTTCAAAATCAACACCTTCCATCTTTGAATATCCCTTACATACCAATCTTGCTTTGTTTCTAACGACTTCACCTTGCTCATTCACTTTGTTTCTAAAGACCCATTTTGTTCCAATTACACTTTTATCCTTAGGTCTGGGAACAAGAATCCATGTATCATTCTTTTCAATTTGTTGTAGTTCTTCTTTCATTGCTTCAACCCAATGTTCATCTTTGCATGCTTCATTCACATTGTTAGGCTCAGTCTTCGAAAGTAAACAGTATTCTTCTACAATTCTTCTCCTAGTCTGAACACTTTTGTTCTTATCACCTATGATCTGATCTTTTGAATGATTCAATCTTACATACCTTGAAGTCTTAGGACATTCTTGAATTTCAGGCTCTTCTGATCTCTCTTCTGCACATTCACTAGTTTCTCCTTCCTCTTGATCTTCTTGATTCACTGGAATGATTTGAACTTGATTTGAATTTTGAACTTCCTTTCCTTTGTTTGTATTGTCATTCTAATCATCATAATAAAATCCACGGGTTCTAGATGGTGCAGGTATGTCTTCATCAACCTTGATATTTTCACTTTCAACCATTTTCTTCAATATCTTATTGGAGCACCGATAGGCCTTGATTTTAGTAGAATAACCCAAAAAGATACCTTCATCACTCCTAGCATCAAACTTTCCTATATCTTCATCTCTTTTGATATAAAATTTGCTTCCAAAGATCTTGAAATATCTAGCAATAGGCTTATGACCAGTCCATAGCTCAAAAGAGGTCTTACCAGTATCACCTTTGATTTGTACCTGATTAAGTGTGTACACAGTAGTATTCATAGCTTCTCTCCAGTAGATATGAGGTACATTTCCTTCCAACATCACAGTTCTAGTAGCATCTAGAATTGTTTTATTCTTTCTTTCCACAACTCCATTTTGTTGAGGGGTCTACAGTGCAAATAATTGCCTCTTTTTTCCATGTTCTTCACAAAAATAATTAAATTCACTGGAAGTGAATTCGCCACCTCTATCTAATCTCAAGCATTTAATCTTCAGACCTATCTTTGTCTCAACCATAGCCTTAAGCTCTTGAACTTTTCTAGAGCTTCAGATTTCTCCCTTAAGAAAGCAACCCACGTCATTCTTGAATAATCATCAATAATCAACATGAAGTATTTGTATCCTTGTAAACTTCTAACTCTAGAAGGACCACACAAATCAGTATGCAAAAGCTCCAACAATCCATTTGAACTATGTTTTTTTCTCTAAAATGAAATTCTAGTTTGCTTCCCTAACTAGAATTCCTTGCATATGGCATTAGTAGGTTTCATCAACTTAGGAAGATCTCTCACAGCCTTAGTAGATCTTATCTTGACAATAGTATCAAATTTTACATGACACATTCTCCTATGCCACAACCAGCTTTCATCAACTTGAGAAATCAACCAACTTTTGCTAGCAGCACTCAGGTGAAAGATATTACCTTTTTTTTTGTACCTGATGCAATCACATTTCCATAATTTCCCAATATTCTACACTTTTCATCCTTGAATTGAAGATTGTATCCCTTATCAACAATCTATCCAACACTTAAAAGATTATGCTTCAGACCTTCCACATACATGACATCATCAGTATTATGCTTACCATCAAGAGAAATATATCCTCTTCCATGAATCACACCAGCTTTTTCATCACCAAATATTACAACACCACCATCATACTTTTCCAAGCTCACAAACTTACTTTTATCTCCTACCATATGATCTGAACATCCACTATCAATCACCCATTCATCTTTCTCTTCAACTCAAGCAACTAGGGATTTCTCCACATTTGTACAACCAGAAAATTCAGTAGACACGGGATTATTTTCCTTGATAGCAATAAATACCCATTCATCCTCACTTCCATTTCCTTTATCAGATTCATCATCTGTCGCACCTTCATCAACAACATAATAACACTTCTTTTGAAATTTAGGCTTGTTAGGTCTTGGCTTAGAAGTTCTTTCCAGACACCCTATGCAATATGTCCTATCTTATTGCAAGAGAAACATTTAATAGGCACCTTCCCTTTATACTTACCTTGTCTTGTGGCTTCTCTTTTCACAATCAGTGCTTTCAACTCTTCTATCTCTCTTTCTTCATCTTCAATCTATTTCATTTCATCCTCATACTTGAATGTCTTTCTAGATGAACTTTCACCTGGATCATATCTTTGTTTATCTCTTCCAGAAGTAGTGGCCTTGAATGCAGATTCTATCTTAGGAAGGGCATCACCAAATTCACTCAACTCAAAAGTAGTAAGCTTACCAATCAACATATCTCTAGTAACATTTGTCACGGTCTGGTAGCTCTTCAATAGCACTAGCTTTGCTTTGTAGGAGGTAGGCAAGGATCTAAGCACTTTAGCAACAATCTTTGATTCCTCCAACTGTCCACTAGCACATATGATACTACACACAAGTTCATTCACTCTTTTCATGAAAGTAGTAATGTCCTCATCATCACCCATTCTCAACATTTCATATTTCCCTTTCAGAATTTGTAGCTTAGCAATCTTCACATTAGCATCACCTTCATACAAGGTTTCCAATTTTTTTCCAGATCGCATAAGTAGTCTTCAGATCCATCACATTTGTTATCTCAGTATCAATCAAAGCACTCAACAATGCCTCCTTAGCCCTGATATTATACTCAGCAGATCCCTAATCTCAACAGTAGTAGTAGGACCATTCTGTGGAATAACATACCTAGTACTTGTAATGTTCCAGTAAGCTTCCAGTAAGCTTCACCAATGCATCTCAAATGGCACTCCATTTGAGTCTTCCACAAGGAATATTTTTTTCCATCAAATCTAGGACTATCCTTCTTATAAGTTGTCATCTCGGGTCACCTCAAGTTGTTAAACTTCTTCCAAGGAACCTGCTCTAGTACCAATTGTTGGCAACACAAGGGCAGACAACTGAGAGGGGGGGTGAATCTTTTGTCACAAAATTTCAAACTTATTCAACTTATTAACCTTATTCTCAAATCTGGTCATTAATCATGAAAGCATAAATGAACAACACATCAAAAACACACATAACACCAAGATTTTTACGTGGAAATCATATTAGGGGAAAAACCACGGTGGAGTTCAGTCCACAAGATTATACCCTGTTAAAAGTATAATGAAATATGAATGGGGAATTCACATGCATTTAGGCACACTGCCTAGAGCTCACTACTCAATTACAAATAGGCTTATTTCCCAAAGGAAGACACAATGTCTTATAGAAATATTTTGATTATATCCATTAGATTTGAACTGAGAAAAATAGCATCTGTTAAAGCTTGATTACAGTTTTGGTTAAGCCCATGAACACTTCTTCACTCTACTTCACACACTGCTCTACCTTTGAATGATCTGAACAATATTCGCACATAGGACCCGCACACTTCACTTACTCATCTACTTGCATACCTTCAAATGATAAAACAATCACTCTTATATATCCACAACAAGAAATTACATCGCTACAAGTCGGCCTCAATGAAATAATAAAATGAATATAAATAGTCAGCCCAAAACAATAAAGATTATTCATGTGAATCAACAAAGGTCGACCACAACATAGTGAAGACCCAAAATAACATCCTCAAACATGAACCACTTCAATTAATTACTCCTCGAAGATCCACAACATGCTTCAACACCTAGTCGGCCATGAACATGAAAAACATGAACACGCAAGAGAAAATCTCGGATCGCGAGCACAACGATCAATGTGGACATGCAACATAGATAGAACATGATCTAGAAACATCCAAAAACATCAGAAACACCAGAGAAGCATCTGCAACAATAGAACTTATAGAAATCACATAATCTTCATTCAGGAACACTATGCTGAAGTATAGATAAACTGTCAGAAAACAAATCTTCATAACTTGATCAAATCTTCACGCGGATCTCTGAAACTCAACGTGGATAAACTAGATAGACTCAACAAGAAACCCTTTAGTCCACAACCTCTGATCAGCAATGTACTGAACTCACCAACAGAATTGAACTTCACTTCACCACTGACAACCTGTAACTCTTTATTACAATTTTCTCAATATCCTCAACATATACAGCTTCTAATACATTAATGCTAATAGTGTTGACATCAATGACAACCACATATCAGCAACCCAACCACAACATCCAACATACATTTCCACACAAAGAATAAAATAAAACATTTCTAATTGTGGGGACTCTTAATAATTCAAAAGCTGAGAGTCTAAATTTTACCTTCTTGAGTTCTTCAGCCACATATTCGCCCATTTTAGTTACACACATTTCTGACTAATTAGCTTTGAGCTCCTCTACCTACTTCTCCTTATCAGCATTAGTATATCCTCCCTTGGAAAAATCAGAGGGTCCTCCTTTGGAAAAGTATTGCATTGGTACTTTGGGATAGGAAGGATTGTTTCTTGCATTCGGATCAAGAGGTGTACTAAAATTATTTGGAGTAGAGGTGGTGAAAGGACCTCCAACTTGTCTTTCTCAAATCATAAGGCATCGAGTGTTGATGAAACATTTGAACATCCTCCACTCTTGATTCTTCTTCATCTAATGGGCCATTATCAACTACATCCCCACTTTCGAACAATTGAGATATAGACTCACCATTACACACATCTTCCGATTTAGTATCATTTTCATTTGATTCCTTCTCAAACCCATTTTCTTCACCTCATGGAAAAGAAGAATAATTCAATACCAAGACTAATGAATCATAAGGGTCTGATGGCACAATTTCTTGTCCATTTGAATTTTTACTAGTAGCCTATTGAACCTCCATCTGGAATATGGTAGCTTCAGTCTACAATTTAGGACAATCCAATTCAAAATGTTGATTTGTCTTGTGAAGCCTACACCATCCGGACAAAGCAGCCTCTGCTAGAGAAACTCCACTTGATGATTTCTCTTGATTACTAGGTGAGTCTAATGGTGTTGGAACCCCTCCAATGTTGGGCCTAGTATTCCATGTCCTATTCTACCTTGGAGGAAGCCTCCTATCAAAATTTTGACCTAAACTTTTTCCTCTTTCAAACCCTTGTCCTGAACTTTGTGCAAAATCACTATTATCTCAGCTGAAATTGGATTGAATACCCCTTTGTGAAGCTTGTAACTAGTTATTTTTATTTCTTAGATAACTAACTTATGTGGACAACTTCTTGAACTGCTCTACCAATTCATCTATCCTCTCCTTCTCTAAAATTCTATGTGCTAGGACAAAACTTGCAAAATTTTACAAATAGACAAGATGTGAGCCTAAACTTTGTGGATGATTGAACACTTTAGAATTTTGCAAATAGGATGGGATATTGGCCTATTGTTGAGGGTATACTAACTGACTCAAATTTTGCAAATAGTTGTGACTAGGTTGATTCTAACTCAATGGAGGACCTGGATGTGTAATTAGTGATAATTAGGGAACCTAATTTATTAAGGGTGTTTGATTAGTTAGAGTGTAATTCAACCCTTGAATCTATCTAGGGTCTACAACAAGCCCCAAAGATGGGAGAGGTATTGCTAGGTGATATCCTAAATCAATGTTAGCTTTAACTGCTTTTGCATATGTATCTAGTAAATTGGTAGGCAGTTGTTGCATCCTTTTCACTAGAGTAGAGGTAAGACTATCTAATGCATCATAATAAATAGCTTTGATAGAAGTACCATTAACAACATATGGGGGCTGCAATCTACTGTAAGCTCAATGGAATCTATTATTGAAAGAGCTTATAGGTTCATTGACTTATCTTTTAATAGACATAAACTACTTATATAATTCATTAGGACTAATAGGAATTTTAAACTTTTGCAAGAAGGCAGTTTCCATTTCACACAAGTTAATAATTGAGCCAACAGGTAAGTGGATGTACCAATAGAATTCTTCCTCACCCAATGAATATGGAAATATCCTACAAGCCACATCTCCATGATCAATTCGTTTATCTTGAAGAGCAGTTTGGAAAATATTGATATGTTCTTCAACTATCCTATTAAGGTCATTGACATGGAATTTAGAATAAAAATGCTCAGGGGTTTTAGGCATGGGATGATAATTGTTGAAAAATAGTGGTGATGGGTTATTTCCTAGGATAGCCATTGGTGGTGGTGGACGTGGTAATGGCTGATTTATGGTTGCCTGAGGATGCTGAATAGCAGTGGGAGAGTGTTCAAAATCTGAAGATGGAGAACTGGATGATGGAGAAGATGAGGCTACCCTTTTCTTAGTCCTTCTTGACCTGGTGGGGGATTTTAACTCCTGCAAGTCTCCTTTACCTATTGTAGATCTAGTCTTTGGAACCTTTGAGGAGACAATGATGACAAAAAATGCTCCAACTTTGTTTAATCAGCCCTCCTTCTAGTGCCAAGTTGTTGATGGTGTTTTTAGCACTACAACAAATCAAATAGAATACAATTACTCTATCTCTCTTGAAAGGTAAATTTCTATCAGCAAGCCTCAAGAAACAACCCCAAGGTTTCTAATGTTAGGTCTTGACAATGCAACAAACAACTCAATGACAATGTGATTTGTTGGTAATAACAATGGGGCTTACAAATCAACAATGTTGGAAGCTTCAAATTCATTAAAGGTAGCAATACGGTGATGCTTTATAATCCTATTCTAACAATTATTTTCAAAGAAATAGCAAAAGATGAGGGTTTAGAGAGATATCTAATCTAAAACATAAGATCAATCATGAAAATAATAGAGAATTCAAGGTGGACCAATCTTCCAAAACCAATCCTTGCTTAACCAAGATTAAATCTCCAATATCACAAAAACAGTGCAATCTCCAAAGGAATCAAATATTTTTAGATTGTAAACATTCAAACATTCATCCAATGAAATTCATCAACATCCATAATTGAAATTGAGTGCAACAAGAGTAGGCCCAAGCTAACTTTACACAACAATTTACAATCAACAAATTGCTAAAAGTATGGACCGAAGATTCCTCAACACCTTAAACACTTTATCATAAACATGAACAAACTACAACTAGCTCTATTTCTAACCTTAAAATCACTTACTCGAGATAACTCATAATAGATTTGAAACACAAGAACCATGCATAGATGAAAAAACACAAAGAAGAACACCAAAAATTTACAATCAGCAAATTGCTAAAAGTATGGACCGAAGATTCCTCAACACCTTAAACACTTTATCATAAACATGAACGAACTACAACTAGCTCTATTTCTAACCTTAAAAGTACTTACTCAAGATAACTCATAATAGACTTGAAACACAAGAACCATGCATAGATGAAATAACACAAGGAAGAACACCATAAGATGATATCTTCAATTGTATTCACTTCACCAAAAATTTGCAACAATTCTAGTATCTCATGTCCAGTAGAAATAACAACCTTGCAAATGAGGAAGGAGCCCCAATATATAGAGCATTCCATCATGTTTCGGCCTAAGGAAGAAATTAAATTAGGGTTTACATTAGGTCAGCCACATAGGTCATCCTTGGTAGCTTTTATCACCTAATTTCATTTTACAATAAAATATTACAAAAGTCGGCCTCAAAAGGAATTTAACAACTAAATAAAAGTTCTTAGACATAAAAATAAATGCATATGTGGCATGCAACTCCAACCACTTTGATGCAGTATGCACGTTGTTCAAGGAGATCAAGTTGAGTCATCCACCTTGTCCTTTTCTCCATTTCTATAAATTTATTTGACTTTTAAAAGAAAATTATCTAGGTCATCCTAGTCTAGGATTGGAATAAACTTTATTCTAAACTTAATAGACTTTAAGTCCTCTCCATAATTATCTAAAGTCTTTTCCCAATCTACCTGAAGTTCTTAATACTTATCCAAATTGGAAATATAAACAGATGCATCTTTAACTTGATCAATTGTTACAGGTTCATCTCCAACTAGAGAATAGACTTCATGCCACCATTTTTGTAATTGATCAACCTTTAAATTCTTCTTTCCAAACCTCTTTCTTCCTGTAACAATCTCTAAAAATGAAATGAAGCTATCTGATATTTCCTTTACTTTACCTTGGATCTTGGATTCCTTCTTTGATGCTTTCATCATGATCTCCTTGAAATTAAATGTCTCCACCAATTCAATTAGCTTATTCACATTCTCAGTTGTGAGGACATTTTCCTCGACCAATACTTCTTTTGAAATTTCTATTATTTTCTTCAATACATCGATGGTTGTATCATCTATTACATGGAATTATGTTGTGAGTTGAGTTATATCTTCAAGGAAGGATGAAGCCTTTTCATGTGTGTGTAATACTTTTTGTAGACACATAAAAATGACCTAGGCCTGCAAGTTCTATTTTTCGCCACATTCCTCCTAGAATAATTAAAATATTTAATTATGTCCTTTGTCCACTTTCAACTATTAATTAAATCATTCATAATTATTTAATTGATTCATGTCTTTTTATTCTTCTTGATTATTTAAATAAATAAATTTTATTTATTTATTCAAATATGTCATTAATTGCCTAATGTCTTAATTTATTTAATTATCCTTATCCATTATTTCCTCCTGATTATTTAAATAAATAAGTTTTTTTCATTTATTTATTTAAATGTGTCATTAATTCTTAAATGCCTTCTCATAATTAAATAAATTCTTTAATTATTTTAATTATTGTCCACCTTGGCATTTTCCCCATTTTAAATAAAATGGCCCCACTTTCTAATTTTACCTATTTTAGTAAATAATTCAAATAAATTATTTACTATCACATGACCCCACCTTTTGAATTAAATTAATTTTTAATTCAAAATAACCTTTTTCCTCCATAAGTCAAGTAATTTCTAATATTATTTGTTTTTCTAGCTCTCTCTTTTTTTGTGTCATTCTTATCTCCTTGTCACATGCATTCTCAATCCTTGATTTTATTTTCTCAAATTGAATCTTGTCCACTCATTTCAAATTTGACCTAAATGTCTCCCTAACTCTAATTGTGGGTTGTCACATTGAATCTTGTCCATTGATTCTAGGGCACTTGTCAATCTTCAATCTTGGTCATTCATTCAAAACTATATTTTCTATAAAATGGCAATTTTGGTCTCATTTTGTCATCTCATGCAATCTTGTTTTAGGCAATCTTGTTATCATCTTGCAATCTTGTCATCTTGGCTCTTGTCTTAGGCATACTTTATTCATAGTTTAGAGTTGCTTACTAGTTGCATAGTTGCATAGTATTGCATTTCACATCAAATCCTTCAAAATTTTCTTTGGTCTTGGCACTGTCACATATTGCTCACACAAAATCTTAGGGAAAACTTCATATTTCAGCAAATAGAGAAGGTGTAATGGAGGTCAATAATGGAGGTTGAAGACTCAAGGTGATATCTCTCTTTGTTTTTCATGTTTTACTCCTTTGTGCTTCATTATTTACTTTGGGTTTTTTTTATTTATGCTTTAATCTACTAACCTAGATATTTTCTTTGTCAGACTACCAATTCATTTTTGAGTAACTTGCAAGGAGGTTCTCATTCTTTCAATCTCACTTATGGCATCCTTTGATAACAAACCCTCTAAACAAGGGACATTCTCACCATCCTATGTCTGCAAGGGCTTAACTAAATGTTGGATATACTTTTGTAGCTCTGCCATCTATTGTTGCAACTTTTCTTTTCCTTGTGTTTCATTGTCCAATCTCTTTAGGATGGCCTGCACAGATTCTTGAAGATCCTCTTTTTCTTGTGCCTTGGTGGAAGGACCCAGATTAATGGTCTCAACCTTCTAGTCAGATGGACAAACTTCATCCTTATGCTTATCACTTACAAGTGTGGCAACATGAAGAATTCTACGATTCAAGTCATCTTCTTGTCATCCTTGACACCACCCTTGCCTTCTTTCTCTCCTTTGATTTTCCCAAATTTGATAGAAATTTACTCCAGTCTAGAGTCTCTTCTTCTATAATTATTGGTTTGGGCTTCAATCATTCCTTCAACCAATCAAGAGCAGTTGATTGTTCTACATCTATATCTTCCTAAGAAACATTTTGTTCTTGTTGATCCTTAGGCTAACTATCTTCAATTTTTTCTAGATTCTTATCAACATTCTCCCAATTTTTATGTTCTCCTTTGTTTTCAACATCAAATACATGTACATGTTCTTTCTCAAGAGATTTGGAAGGCACTTCTTCTACTTTCTCTGGCTCCTTTTCCTCCTGGTTACTTTGGACTTCAGGAATCCTTTGTTTTAACTATTTTCCAAAACAACTAAGCTCCCCACTTTTTAGAGTTTTTACTTCTTCTTCATCTTCTTATTCTCATTGCCCTAGCTCATTTAAGACATTAACCTCATCTGTTGCAACCTCTACTTCCTCTTTATCAGTTTCAATTTACACATTTTGTGAAGGAGATAGAGGAGGAGTATTATTTCATGTAACTACTCCCAAAGCATTATCAGCTTCTTCAATTGATGGTTCTTCAACATTCTTCTCGGGCTCATTCTCTGCCTTTTCTATATTCTCTGAACCTGGAGGAGAAATCTTTTTCTTCGGAGAGTTCTTTCTTGTATACACCTGGGTTCTTTCTCTAGAGCTCTCTAGTTCAATCACCTTGGATTGATTTGTCTCTCCTTCACTTGCCTTGGCTTTCTTGGACATGGATATATTTTCTCCTTCTGTGATAATCCTTCTTTTCTTGGAAGGCTCAGCTTCTCTAGTAGTTTTCCTCCTCTTTGAGACCAGTTGTCTCTTAGGCTCTTTTTCCTTGGTTTGACTTCTATTTTTTCTCTTTATTATAATGGGTACTTCTATTGTATTCTTCTCCTCCCAAGGAATTGTAGTGTTATCTTGGGTGTTCTTGGTTGCAAATCCAAATTATCACTTATAGTGCCTACCTAGTGATAATGGATTCCTTTCTTGATTTGAGAGATGACATAAAACATCCACTCTTCAAAGATGAAAGCTTTATCTAATCCAACCACTTTGCTGAGGAGAGTAATCATATCATTGTATTCTAATTTAAAGTCACTTCTATGTAGTTGTTTTGGCAATTTGGAATAATGTGACTTTGGCTTCTCAATCCATGTGTTATTCATGATTTCTAATGCTTCAGTTGGAACAAATTCATAAAATTCTTGTGCAGCCTTTAACTGCATCTTCACCAACTTTTGATGTGACCCAATGTTGAAGGCCTCAACTATAGACTCTTAAGTCAGATTTTCCATTATTCTACCTTGAGGACCAAAAATTACTCTCTTGTCTAAGTCATAATGCTTTACACACTCCATTATCAGCTCTAGACAGTCTATTGAAGGTGGGAATCCAGCAACTTTTTCTAATCCTATATGTACCAATATCTGGGCTAGAGGGGTAGGTGCATTGCAATACATTCTTTGCTTGAAATCTTCATAATCTATGTGACCCAGATTGCTATCTCCAACCTTTTCCCATGTTGAAATGATCTTGGATTCTGGCCCCATGCCCTTGAAGTCGTACTTCATCCTTTCAGCTCTAGTTGTAGGCTCCTCTTTAATGCGTTCAGTATTTTTTGCTTTGGATCCCTTTCCTTTGTTGGATTTTTCCTGCATCTGGTTAGAAAATCCCATAATTACTGAAATGCTAAGTATAATTAATCATTATAACATAATCACATTATTGAATTCATAATTAAAGCATATATGTCATCATTAAAATCATTAAAACCAAGTTGCAAACCCCTTAAAATCAAATCCTAAGATACTTCAAGTTTTTGTCCAATTCATGGATTCTGAATATGAAAGCATTTTGGGGAATCCAACCCCTCATGGATTTAATGAAGAACTAACCCTCGGGCATTCCATAAGCAAGTGGATTCTATGAAGGAAACACTTAGTCAAATTTTCTATTAGAAAACATCTCTTCAAGATCATAAAACTTACTTTGTATCCTTCCCAAGATCAAACTTTAACATACATCGTGCATCTTGCAACCTTAGGGAATTCAAGCTCATATGGATTTCAAGAAATATGAGGTATCGCAAATTCCACAAAAGGATGGGAGTTCGGGTTTTTCTCACCTCGATGGATTCTGTGAAGAACCAACTCAAGATTTCCATAGTCCAAAGGATTACGCAAAGGATCAGGATTCGAGCTTTCCACGTAGAATTAGATTTCGTGAAAGAAACACTTCACATATTCAAGAGCTAAAGAATTAAGCAAAATATTTACAATCCGACTTCCACTCCTTGAAATAAAGGAAAACCAACTCATATTGCTTGAATTACACACTAGGATTCAATCATCACACTCAAATCATGATCTACGATCCAATTTAAGTTAGAATCTATAAGTGCAACTACTTAATATTGATGAATTTCTATCTAGCACGAGCTAGGGTTTATCTAAGGGAACATTACCACCATCGAATCTTCAAGACCATGACTTAATCATTTTATTTATTTTTCCTAGTTCATGGTATTCATAATCAAAATGCACCATTAAAAGATTGAAATTTTAAATCCCTAGCTTCTAACAAAATAATGCCCTAGTTTCTCAACTCTGAATGCAAAATAAACAACAAATGAAACAAATTCAAAGCTAGAATTAAAAATGCAACGATAATCATCAATTAAAGTGAAACCCTTGTGAAATCAAATGCAGGTGAAACAAGCTCAAAGTCACCATCACAAAATAAAATAAGCAGTACAATGCAAATTGTGACCTCAAACCTGCACCACTGGAATACCAATACATTATAATAAAAAAATTGCATTGCAATTCATTATGGAAAACAAGTTTGAAACCCTACCTTTCAACCAAGGAGACTGATAATGGAAATCCAAATGCACACCTGGTAACCCTAGTTGATGACTTGTGAAATTCCCTAGTACTGATGCCCAAAATTCACACCTTTGAAATGTTGGAATGCTCAAATGTTTTCCACAATGTAATACTTAAAATGAATAATGAGAATGATGTGAAAAGGTCTATATAAATCACACCACAACTTGCATTAATGACAAGGTACCTAGACTTCAAAACTCATAAATGAAATGACAAGACATCATCAAAGTTTGGGAAAATGAGCTAGTCACAGATTCAAGGAATCCAGAGATTGAAGGATTTAGCAAAACAAGGAAGGCTTGAGGAATCCATCTTGGGAAAAAATTAGTGAACGAAAAAGACTTTGTGAAATCTAGCATGACAAGGATATAGCGAGCATTTGAACTTTTGGGTAATCCAGATCACCGCAGATTTAGCAAACCACTAAGCCTTCGGGGAATCTCGCACCAAGCGAATTTCCCAAAACTCTCCCAAACCAGCCCAATTTGATGCCCACGTAAAAATTTTCATGGAACCAATAACCCAAGGCATCAATCAATATCAAAATTCTACAAAACAAAACACCTAAAGTGTATGTAAAAGTGTTAAGCCCAAAAAGGTGAAGCGAATCAAAATTTCAAGGAACCCATCCCTTAAGGGGAAAAGGTGAAACCTAAAGCAAAAACCAAGAGAACAAAAGCAAGAACGAGGATCCCTACCTCTAGTGGGGTGTGTGTGCGAAAATTGCACAACACAAGTTAGCCTCAATTCCCCCATCCTTTATTCATGCTCTTGAATAGGGATGTGGAGTTCCCTATACTTGGTCAATTAGCTAATTCTTCTTTCAATCTATTGATATTGGCTTCTTGTTGCTAATTGATTACATTTAATTCTTGTAGCTGATTTTGTAACCCCTATTTTTCAACCCTTAGGTGATTGACCAAATCACTGAGAGCCCAAATTTCTTCCCTTTGATTAAAAATCATTTCTTTTCCTTTTTGTTCTTGTGAAATAGAATGTTCCAAACCCCAATATCTTTCTTCACGTTGACCCTCCAAATCAACAGTAATATCAAGCCCATTAAGACTCACAAGTGACTCCTTTTCCTCTTGTTCAATTTTTTCTTCTTATTCTAAATTAGGAGCCCCACATTGATCTTCTAAATTGACATTAGGAAGAATTTTGACACTTTGATGTGTTTCTTCAATTGTTTCTTTTGTTTCTATTTAATACTCCTCATTTTTATCTAATATAGACAATGCACCTTTATCTTCTTGCTCAAGTTAGGAAAATTTCTAGGTACATCCTCAGATGTAGGAATGCTTTCTTCTAATAGGAATCTTCACAATTTGCATCTTCATGTGTAGATACATATCCATGGTCAAAGGTTTCTACATTCTCATTACAAATAGGGGATTCAAATATCCTCTATTGTTCTTTCTTCTTTTGTCTATTTTGTTTGTGTTGTTCCATACTCATTTGGTTTTTCTTCTTCATGAGGGTCATGGCTAAAATTTCTATATCAGAATTAAGCTTTTCTTGTTCTTTCATATCCATTGAGCTAGCCACATTTGCAAAATCTTTTAATTTGTCTGCAGGGCCAACTTCCTTCTTGTGTTTCCATTGTATTTTCTTGTTGCAATTTTAAGGAGTCATCCCTCCAATAATGGTTTTCCTACTTTTAGGGTCTGCATGTAAAAATTTATGAATTATCATGTGTTGGGGTTCTTCTAACTAACTTCTAGTTATAGGAACTTCACCTATTGGTTGTGTGTTTTCAAGAGCATCAAGAGAGTTTTCATGGTTTTTAGAAGTTGAACTACTAGAGTTTTTTCCTTCTTCTACATTGTGGACAGAATTATTCCAAACTAGGGAAGGCACAATGGTTTTTAACCCTTCCATTACAATTAACTTTATCAAACCATGATGGGTGAGAGGATTTTCTCACCCATGTTAGACATTGTGACAAGTTGCAAAGAATGAAACAAAAAGTAGGGAACATTGACTAATAACTTGTTATGCAAATGCAACATCAAACTGAAATAGTGGGAAAAAAAGTATGTATACCTTCCTTCATAGGTGATTTATTGAATAAAAAACTTCACAACATTGTTCCAGGGTTTAGGAAGAGAAGCTCGTTTTGTACCCTGCCCCTTCACCATTGCAATGAATTCTCCCCTCTGTAAAAAAAAATTATGCATGGGCTTGAGGTCTACTACCCATTTGGATCTAGTGGGAAAGAAAGCTTCACCCCTCTATGGTAATCCAATCATGTCTATAATGGTGTGAACATTCACTAGAAAGGATATGCCCCTTAAGGTTACCTTCTTGATATGAAATCTCATGGAAAACTCCATAGCAATGTCATCTTGGAATCCAAATAACTTTCTACATTAATCATGCCATTTAGACTATCTAAAGACTTTATACACTTCCTTGTTAGCTAGTAACTTTTCCATGGAGGTGGGTTCACAGCAAGTATGACTTCCTCCCATTGTTGTTGTAGGAAGTTTGTAAGCTATATCAGGTAAAAGTTTCGCTATGGAAATTTTTAGGAAGAAAGTTTGTAAAAACAAAATTAACTTGTTGTAAATGATAGGCCAAAGCTAAGGGTAGATAACAAAAAATATTTAATATTTAATAACTAAATTCAGTTTGTTCTAAATGTCAATCCAAGGGCATAAACTTGAAAAATGTGTAGTGGCTATATGTGCAAGCACTATAGGTAGTGAGATGAGTGTGGATGAAATGCAGATAGAAAATAAATACACTAATTTAAAATTGTTACATGAGCTCTAATAAAAACTGCTATAGGAATAGAGTGACAGGAACAGTCTAGTGACTACTCTGTTTCCAACAAAATATTTCAAATCACTCAGAATTCCATCAAACATAACTTTCACTCAAAAAATAAAATATAAAGATGCTTTTAGAATTCTCAAATAATTGAAAGGAAATTTTCATATACCATTCATAATAAAATCACTTCAATCTATGAATCGCACATGGAATACAATAGAACAATAATCACATAAAATACTTAAATAAAAATACACAAAGACATCTCCAGGCTTCCTGAGAAGTGGGCCCTTCCTCCTAGTTGGTAGGGTGGTTAAAACGCTACTACATAACTCAAATCATGACCAGCATATATTCATTAAAATAAAATATATTACTGTAGTGCAAAAAAATGTACACCTTTCATTTTCACACTATGTTTGCATCCCCTTAATTAATCAGACTTAATTAAGCCTTTAATTAACCCAATTATGCATTCACAAGCCTAGTTAATTTTGTTTTATGAAATGGAAACCCACATTTAATCAATGCATACAATTAATTACACATCTTGGAAAATGTGTATCCTAGGTTTAGGACCTAGGACCCATTTGCCCAAGGGCGAATGGGTCCTCCTTAAGTCTTGGATCCCATTTTTTAATGTTTTTGTGGCATTTTAATGATCTAAATTCAAGTTGCAAAGGTCGCTTGTGGTGTTTAATTGTTATATAAATAAGGAAACACCCATAAATACATATTTATTTTATCATTCAAATCATCTAGCATTAAGGTAACTTTCAAAAGAGCAAGGGTTATTGTCAAGAGCATTGAAGAGTAGATTTATCAGTCATTTATTGTATCATTCAAGATCATATCATCATGTCAAATTTTATGTATGTTCGTGCATGTTTTTGGAGCTAATATTGTGATGTAGGTTTCAAGTTTCAAGCAAGCATTCAAGCATCAAGATCTATCAAGCAATCAAGCCATTTCATGCAAGATCCAATCCTTAGAGAGATGTATTAGACTTTAGTCTTCTAAGGGAAGCCATTAAATGGTTTGGTGAGGTGTAACAAGCTTTGTTCATTCATCATTTCCTTCATTTTATCATTATTTCATTATCAAGGTTTAATTACCAAACCGAGGTTTGACCAAGGAAAACCCCTATTCACCCATAAACAAACATTTTTCTTCTCTCTTTGCATGTGCACATTTATAGGTGAAGAAGGATTGAAAGTTGATCAAAATTGCAATTTTACAAAGTGGTCAAGACACGAAAACTCAAATCCTGAATTTATTTTTGAATTTTTGATAGTGAAACCTGTGGAAAACAAAAGCTCAAATCTTGCACCAAAGGACCCCCAAAGCTTAGAAAAAAACTTGTACAAAGACTCATTCACCCAGTGGCCCAAGTGTCTAGTTTTGGCCAAAGTGTCCTACAGTTCTTGGGAAAAGCTTTTTTGGGTTAGTAGATATCACCCTGAAACCCCCAAATCTACCTATAAATTATCATTTATGTTAGTATTATGCTTTAGATATACATTTCAAGTTTTACATTCCACAATCGAGCTCATTAAGCATTTTTTATTTTATCTCCCCATAGTGCATTTCAGTCATATTTATCATTTTTTGTCATAAGGAAAACAACAAGATCTTCCATTAGAGTTGACTCACCTAAGGCTTGAAATTCAATCCTACCTTTGGGGATCTTTTTTCCTAATGAAAATAGAGAAAGTGTAGGTGCATCATACATCCTTTTAATCATTTCATATTGATCACCTAATCGCCTTTTTCTTTGTTTCATTTTGGTGAACCCGACATTGTACATCTAAAATTTTAATTTGGAAATCTTTCAAGCCCTAGATCTAGGATTTACATTAGTTTGCATCTCATTTAGGGTTTTTTAAATTTCATTTGTTTGCATTCCATCTAGGATTTTAAAATTGTATTTTGCATTGTTTAAAATTTCAAAATTCAAAACATAGCATACATATTACATTGACTTTGCATAGTAGTTACATGCTAGTGTATTTTTAGTCATTTACATTAGAAAATTTAATCAAAATTGCATTCAAAAAGTTGTCATATTTGTTCACTTTTTGTCCTTTATTATACTTGCATTTAGACACCAAAATTTGGAAAAAATTATCACAGAAACCATAGTTTGCAACCTGAAACAGGGAACCTAAACAGTAACCTTAAAACTCAAATTTTAATTTTTGAAACCTCTATAGAAGTACTCATTCACTGTTGGGAAAATTTGTCCTTGTACAGGTGTCCTAGCAAGTTTCTGGGTGCATTTTTGTGCCTATTTCTACATTCAACTTTTGGTGTTAAAACTGCACTTTGAAATTCTAATGAATTGTTATTGCATTTGCAAGAAAAGTGTCATTTTATTTGATTTGTTGCAAATTTGAAAAAAAAAAATTATTGCATTTCAATATTGAAAATCATCAGATCTATAGGACAATTGTTTACATTTTTGAGTAATTGCATAAGTTGGATAGATTACTTTTCATTTTTGGCACACACTCAAAATTGTAAAATATTAGTGTATTTCCTTTTCAAGTATGCCAAGAAAAAGCTCATTAACAAGTATGTTAGTCATTCTTCCAATATCTTTCCTAGTTTTGAGAATATCTTAGTGCAAGAGATGAAATTGTTGACACATTCCTTAATACCACATTGCCTATCCTTCACTCATCCCCTAATACCTCTCCTATTTGTGAGGAATTTTTTATACAAGAGGAGGCAAACATAGATAATCATGATAACCATAGTTGTTCTTCTCTTGGTACCTCTCCTACTTGTGATGAAGGTATCTTGGTGTTAGAAGATCCAATTATCAAATGTCATGAGAATATTGTTTGTTCCTCTCCCTCTACTTCTCCCACTTGGGAAGATATTATGGAACAAGAGAATGAGATCATTGACACATTTCTTAACATCACTTTACCTAGTCTCCAATCATCTCCCACATATGAGAATGTTCTAGAGAAAGAAGATGCAATCGTTGATAATCATGACAATCATATTTGTTCTCTTCCCAGCATTTATCCTCTTTGTGAAGAATATATTTTGTTGTTAGAGGATCCATTCATGGTGAGTCATGAGAATCTTGTTTCTCCCTCTCCCAATACTTCTCCTAGTTGGGAAGATATCATTGAACAAAAGGATACAATCTTTGGTAAGCACAAAATATTGTGTTGGCATTGATTTGTCATTGATGTCAAAGTCTCTAATGGTTTTCCATTCATCATTCAAGGTGATTTCATCATTCAAGGTTAAATCATTCATCATTCAAGTTGCTTCAACGTGTTTCAACCTATTCATTCATCTATCAAGGTACTTGTTCATACTTTGTCACTTACAAGAAGTTGTGTTGGTTATGAGGTTTATTCAAAGTGAAAAACTCTACATTAAAGTTTATCAAAGTTGCTTTTTGATCTTTAAGTCATTCAAAATGGTATTCAAGTTGTTCATTAAGGTGCTTCAAATCAAAATGGCGTTCAAGTTATTCATCAAGGTGCTTCATATCAAAACTATTTCATCAAGGTATAACATCAAAGCTCAAAGCTTCAAAGAAAAGTATCAGGGCATCTCAGCAAGTTGGTAAAGGCTTCACAAAATCACATTAAAGTCTATTTATTATGTGGGGTTGGTAAGTTTTTTCATAAAAATATGATTCTCTAAAACCCTAAGACTTTGCATAATTCTTAAGATCTAGGGTTTAATGTGTTATAAGGGTATTTAAAGTAAGTTTACTTTTATTATATTTTAGAAGTGCCTTATAGTCACCGATCACAATTTAATTGACCTGCTCAAGGCTTTTGGTTTGTTTCTAAACTAGCCTCCTTGTATACAGTAACTTGTCAGGTAGGTTAAGAGGGTTGTTTATTGTGTTTAGTTTGTGATCAATGGCCTTCTTTTAAATCAGTTTTTAGTGGCAAGAAAAAATCAACATATCTCATTTAAATTTTTCAATAGTTATTTCTAGTTGGTGCTACTTTGATGTTACACCCCAATTATGTAGTTACTATTTACTATTTACTATGTAGAGTAAAATATGAATGTAATGTGAATTTATTGGATGAATAAATTGTGTGTGCACTTTGTTATCACTGTCTTATGAATGAATGACATCTCATTTAATGTTATATGAAGGAATGCATTTATGTGAATGGATGAATATTGTGTTGATATTCTTTGAAGATGAAATGTGTTTAATACATATTTTGTGAACATCTAACTATGGTGTACATGTGTTAGTGTTTGCAGGTACATGTTCAATTCCTCCAGGTGGAGGGGAAGTATCACTCAGGAGAAGGTCTTGGCGAGTAACTAGTATTATAACCTATTTGAGCTTATACACACATGACAATTAGAATGATTGAGTCAGGAAGTTCGTAAGTTATCCATAGATGTTATGTCTGATTTAATTAAAGGCTAGGTTACTATTGGGTGCATCGTTAGGAGATGATTGCTTGATGAGTTTATGATTTCCTTCTTGTTACCATTTTTGAATTGATATGTGAATCATACGAGGTATGTGTATGCATATCCACATGCATGGTGATGATAGACTATACGCACCAAGGAATGTGTACATGGGGGTACATAGGTAGACATACTTATGCATGTTCATGCACGAGTTGCTTATGTGCATAGAACTATCCAATGGAACCCACAACATGCATGTATATATGTATAGTCATATCGCCTGTAGTCCCATATCAAACACCATGGTAATTGTATGTTAATTTGGTGAGTAAATTGAATGTCTATATATATATATATATATATATATATAATGAATATACATATATTCATATGTATACGTGCATCTATACATGCATATGGTAGCAAATGGATATGCTCATAGGCATGTATTGGTACATGTACACATACACATACATGTATATTGTATCATATATATGTATATGATATATACACACATATATATAGGAATACACAATCAATATATAATAATATGATAATGTGATTGCTAAGTTAATATACTCTTTTGCATATCTATTTTATACAAGATAATATATACATACATATATATATATATATTTACATGGTGAATTATTTTAAACATCATTTACTATGATATCGACTTTCATCATTTACCATGATATCGACTATTTCTAACTATCAATGGCAGTTGTTTATTGTGCCAAGTAAAATGGTTTTAGAGTCGATTTACTTGGGTGACTTAAATAGCTTGAATCTGGAAATGAATATGATGTATTCATAGGCCGAACTTCATTTCTTTTTTGTCATATATTAACTGCAAACTACTTCATCAATTAAGTCAATGTTGAAAGACTCAACACCTTAAAATTTCTTGGACTTGATCAAATATCGAACTACGATTTTATGTGAATATGGAACAATTGTTGATTGCTCCAAACCATCGATAACTTTGTCAATAACAAATGTGTTTATGAATCTACACTCAGCAAGGAATAAGTCAATGCAAATTAGGATGGCAAGCTTTGGTCATTGACTAATTCTCTTCTTTGCTAAATCGCACAACCTTTGAGTCTATTTTTCTTAGAATTTTGTAGATTAGATGTATTTCAGTCACATGGAAGTTGATTTATTCTTCATTTTGTTGTCAAAGAGAGGGTCGATTTGTAGATAGACAAGTTGAGTGTTTACTTATTTGTTTGCCACCTTTCTATTGAGTGTTAATGGTGTTGCTTTGCATGTTTGATGTTGTCTCTTCCATGCCTAAACTTTAGGCAATGTGGTTGCTTTCTTGCCATATAAATAGCAGCAAGAGTTCTTCATTTGGGACACCACATTCTCTCTCTCTTTTTGTGAAGTTATTTCTTGAGCATCATATCTATTTTAGTGAGCTAATGTATCAGTAATTTCCTATCCAAGTTAGTGAGAGATATAAGAGAGTTTTATTTATCTTTTGAGAGGAATTAAATACTAACTTATGAGATAAGAGGTTGTGAGTCTTTGATAGAAAGAGTTGTTCTAAGGGTGTTGTGACTGCAGCTAATCGATTTGGAAAGCTATATAACAAGCATGAGGATATTCTTCTCTATATTCTTACTTTGATTACTATGTGACTTGATTGTTTGAGTTAAGTCATGTCAGTACATTGAAATCATGTTTACTTGGAAAGAATAGTAGAAGTTAAATGTTGTTTGTATGTTGTTTGTAAGTACTCCATGATAGGAGAGACTGTTTGTCTTGGGTATTATTATACTAGACATATGTAGTCAAGGGAAATAGATTATGTTTATCATAGGTAACGTTATTATACTAGATATGATTTAACATAAGACAAACTTAGGGTATGCTCATTACTAGATATTAAATTTTGCTAGATGGCTAGTAGGCTACTCCTGGGAATGATGTCTAGTGAAGGGAGGGAACTAGTACTTTCTTACTGAGTTGTGTTATCTTAAGTTGTGATTGAAAGTTACGTTATCCTGGGGAGTAGCTTTCCCATGGAGAGGGATTTCCTAGGCATAGATATAATAGCCTTTAAGTCAAAACAAGCTTACCATAGTGTAGGTGAATGGTAGACCATTGCTCAATTATACTAAGTGAGAATACTTTGGCCAAAGTAGTGGGGATGTTTGATGACTCCACTAGGAATAGTGTGTAAGCCAAGACTCCACTATCAATTCACTGTGTCTACTGAAATGCATGAGGGTTACCTAGTGTAGGTTATAAATCCTAGTCATCTATGATACAACACTAAGCTCAGAGTGGTATGTTGTACGGGGTTACCCAACCAATACCTTCATCGATGGGAAGGACCATCTATCATTGATAGATATGCGGGGTACCGTATATGAGTCTATGGTTGGTGGAAAAGCACTTGAGTGATGTTTCTCCTCCTTAGCAGGTGACAAAGGACCAAGGTTTTGAAAGGCATATTTCTAGACAATCAATATCTTATGTCATGAAGCTCGTTGGAGCTATGTTTGTATTTTGTACTTTCTTGGATAATGTACTTTGAGAAGTATTGTAATGGAATGGAAATCCTTATTATATGTTGAGTAGCATCTTTGTTCATATATTTTCAATAAAGAAAAGGAAAAAAAATATTGCAGTGGCTTCTTACATGGTTTTTATTTACTTGCATAGTAAAACTTAGGAAATTTATTGCAATGAACAGTTGGCATGTTACATGTGGTATCAAAGCTACCAGGTTTAGCTCTAGAACCTATGAGCTTGTCATTCTTTCTATCCAACGTTATCTAATGTTGTGAATTCTTGTGCTAGGATGGTGCATCTCAAATCAATGGCTCAAAAGTCAATAATCAAAAATGAGTGCTACCTCAAGGCCAAGAAAGAAAAAGAAGCCATTGTTAGAACCATATAGGGAACCAAATATGACAATGTTGTCTAGTTGAATTGCATAGAGACATTTAGTCACACACTTTCTCAGATAAGTGATGTGAAGAGGAAGATGAAGATGGAAGTTATGTACAATAATCTACCTTCCATTTCACCAGAAAAGTCTGAGTCATTGTCACTTTCCAAGGATATTCCCTCAGAAGGAAGTGTCAACCTGGCATTCATATTTAGGGACCCTAGAGTTCTTCCATCGTTTGAAGTAATAGTAATTTCCTAAAGTAATGAGTGTGAGGAATATGTACCTCTAGATCAGCCAGATGTGAAATGGTCTCATGAACAAATGTCTGTGAAAGAGGTAGACTACATTGTTGATGAACTAAACCTCGTAACTATGTATCGAATAATAAATCCAAAGGCTACTATCTTTTTCGGGATAGATATGAACAATTAAGCGATGAACAGAAAGATAGAATTGAACAATATTCTTAGTCTGTAGGATATACTCCATTAAGTTATGTGTCAAAGAGTGAGGGATATTCTCCACTCAACTATCTAAATAGTCGCTCCATGTAATCAAAGGATATTCAAATCCTTATGAAATGAATAAATTATTTGTTTATCAAAAGTGTGTGCTTAATCTTATGTGAATTCTCAATGTATGAATATCATTTCTAATGCTTCCATAAGATAGTTGATAACATATTTTAGTCTAACATGGATAGAAACATTCAAGTAAAACCCAATATTGTGAAGATGGTGAGGACACGTACCAATCTTGGAGGTAGCCAAGAAGTTGGCCAAGGACCCACAGGAATTGAAGCTAGACTTGACCAAATTATTGCAAGGTTAGATACCCTTGAGCAAGAAAAGGAACAAGCTAGGGTTGAGAAAGAGGTTCCGATTAATGAGAATTAAGGTGAAAACTCTTCACATGGACATAATGGAACCCATGATCATGAAAAAGAAAGATCAGCAATACCATCTGAGGAAAGAAATAAGAAGCCTATGGCTTCTGAAATTTCTAAGGATATGAAGAAGATTGTACCACCCAAGTTTGAGGGAAGCACCAGCGGGGATGAAGCCAAGGTGTAACTGGTTCAAATGGAAAAGTATTTTGAAATACGAAATTACACTAAGACCACTAAAGCCGCTTGGGGTGCATTCTAGTTAGTTGGAGAAGCTTCAACTTGGTGGATGAACAAGAAGTTGGAACTTAGTTTTAACTCATGGAAATTAAAATGGGGGGAATTTGTTGAGATTTTTCACAAGCAACGGTTACTTCAACTATACTATGACCAAAAAATCACCAATTTCTAGAGCTTAAAGCAAGGAAATATGTCGATCAATGAATACTAGGAGAAGTTTACTCGAATTTTGCATTATGTTCCTATATATCATAAGGATAAGCACTTCCGCATTAGAAAATTTATAATGGGACTTAATAACCAGATCGGAGGTGAAGTGGATATGCATGGTCCAACAATTATGGATCTTGTATATGAAAAGGAAATTAAGCATAAGTAAAATCTTAGCGATAACTCCAGTAGGCAGGAAAATAGACATCGTAGGAAGGATGGGGAAATTTCTGACAAGCCAACTCCAAAGAATGTGGAGGTTGCGTAAAATGTATCTAAGCAAGGGGAGAAAGGCATCCACAATAGTGGTAAGGAGACTAGAAGGGAGCAGAATAAAAATGGTTCCAACTATGGTAATACCAATAATACTAGTGGAAACACTAATGGATTTGGTGAACCTACGAAGAAGAAAGTACCTTTTATAGGATGTTATACTTGTGGGGGAGACCATTTTGCTAGAGATTGTCCTAGTAAGCCTTCCGACAATTCGCTACCAACTCAGCAAACAATGTTCTAGCAGAGGATACATGCAGCGGTAGACGATCACCAAGCAAAGTATCAGGCAACTCCCATTAAAACTCCAAGTATTTTGCTTGGTCTACCCATTTCAATTCTTATTGATACAGGTGCAACTAAAAATTTCATTTCACCTAGAGTAGCTAAACAATTATCTAGAAAGGTTGGACACATGGCAACATATTGGGATGTTGTGTATGCAAACCAGATAAGAGCAAAGGTGGAACAATTTTTGTTTGAGGCTAGGTTAGAGCTACCTTGTTTCTCTACTAAAGTAAACCTTTATGTCACACCTTTAAGATCCTACGATGTAATCTTAGGTATGAATTGGTTTTGGAGGTGTAGGGCTAAGGTAGATTTCCATGTGAAGACTATTGAGTGCCTAGATGATTTTGGTAACCAAGTAAAGTTCCAAGGAATACCTAGAGAGGTGAAGATTCATCAAATCTTAGCAATCCAACTAGTGAGGGTTGAGAAGAAGGGGTGTAAACTCTTTGCCATTAAGCTTGAAGAACTTGAAGAAAGTTTTTATTCTCATAGTTTCCAAGAGATGGAAGATGGTGAGATAGAAGACACTAGGATGTCTAACATGGAAAGATATCCTATATTGAGAAATTTTTCGGATGTGTTTCTAGAGGAGTTACCAGGATTACCACCAAAGAGGATATTTGATTTCTCTATAAATATAATTCCAAGGTCAGAACCTATTTCCAAAGTGCCCTACAAAATGATGAAAACCAAGCTAATGGAGCTTAAGGCACAATTGGATGAACTATTGTCAAAAGGGTTGATAAGACCAAGTGTTTCACCTTGGGGAGCACCGGTCATTTTTGTGCAAAAGAAGGATGGTACCTTGCATTTTGGCATCAACTATCATATGCTTAACAAGGCCATGGTGAAGAATAAGTATTTGTTACCTCATATTGATGATCTTTTCGATCGAATGAGAGGAGTTGCCATATTCTCAAAGATAGATTTGAGATCTGGATATCACCAGTTAAGAATTAGAGATGAAGATATCTTTAAGACTACATTTAGAACCAAATATAGACACTATGATTTCATAGTTTTACCTTTTGGGTTGACAAATGCACCTGTTGCATTCATGAATCTGTTGAATAATGTGTTTAGAGACTGCCTAGATAAATTTTGCCTAGTTTTTCTAGATGACATTCTAATTTATTGTAAGGATGAGGAAGATCATTGTAGACATTTAGAGATAGTATTGCAACGCTTAAGAGAGCATAATTTGTATGGAAAACTATCTAATTGTACTTTATTCTAGAGGAGAGTGCATTATCTAGGACATGTAATCCCGAGGAATGGAATCTTCATAGATCCTGCTAAGATCAAGGTAGTAGTGGCCTATACCCAAGAATGTGTCTAAGGTTAGAATTTTTATGGGTCTAGCTGGGTACTATAGAAATTTTGTCACAAATTTTTCCAAGGTTGATTTTCTAATTACTTCTTTGTAGAGAAAGGGGAAGAAATTTGAGTGGATTGGGAAGTGCCAAGAATCATTTGATCTACTTAAAGAGAAGTTGACCACTGCACCAATCTTGAAAGTACCAGATCCTAAGGGTAATTTTATAGTTATTACAGATGCATGCGGGAAAGGGTTAGGAGGAGTGCTAATGCAGGATGGGAAAGTGATTGCTTATGAGTCTAGAAAGTTGAAACCTTATGAGAAAAATTATGTGTCACTTGATTTAGAGTTAGCAGTTGTGGTTCAT
Organism: Sequoia sempervirens; assembly: GCA_007258455.2. NCBI lineage: Eukaryota > Viridiplantae > Streptophyta > Pinopsida > Cupressales > Cupressaceae > Sequoia > Sequoia sempervirens. The sequence goes on from VDFB02270651.1 coordinate 820,614,944, forward strand.
GCATTGCAAACGTGGAATACTGCTTGTTAGGGAAACCCTTTGAATTGAAAACTGACCATAATGGGTTAAAGCACCTTTTCACTCAACCTAATATGAATGCAAGTTAGAGAAGATGGTTGGAGTTGATAGCTGACTATGATTTCAATATCAGTTATATAAAAGGGAAAGAAAATCAGGTCGCTGACACCTTAAGTCGAAGATGCCATATTGCTTCAATAGTAGTGATTCAAACCTACTTTAAGGGAAAAGTGTTGTAAAAGTGCAAAGAGGATGAGTACTACTTGCAAGTCAAGTAGGCACTCTCTAATAATCCACAAGATTCTAGGTATGAAGGTTTTCTTTTAGAACCTAACAGATTACTTAGATATAAGAGCGGGATGTATGTTCCTGACGTAGTGGAGTTAAGGAACATGGTATGGAAAGAAGTACATGAAGCATCATACTTTGGACACCCTGGAGTGACCAAAATGATGGTGGATGTGAAGCTGTTATATTTTTAGAAAGGGATGAAAGGAGATGCTGCTGATTTTGTGGCTAGGTGTCTATAATGTCAAAGGGTGAAAGCATAAAATCATCTTGCAGGATTTTTATATCCTCATGACATACCAAAGAGGAAGTGGCAAGTCATGAGTATGGACTTTGTGCAAGGATTCCCTATGTCAAGAAATAAGCACAATGCCATTCTTGTGGTAGTAGATAAGCTAACCAAACCCGAGAATCTAACCGATGGAACACCTATCATAGATAGGAAGTTTTTGCAAGAGGTGTTTAGGTTTCATGAAATTCTGGAGAAGATTATATTGGATAGGGATGCACGAGTGACTTCTAGGTTTTGGAAAACCTTGTTTTCTGCACTAGGGACTCAGTTGAATATTAGTTTGGCATATCATCCAGAAATGGATGGTAAAAAAAAGGGTGAACCAAGTATTGGAAGACCTACTAAGAATGTATTGCATGGATTAGTAGTACAAGTGGGAAGACAGCTTACCCTTAGTTGAATTTTCTTACAACAATTCTTCTCATTTTGTGATAATGATGGCTCCTTTCGAAGCATTATATGGTTGAAAGTGTCGAACTCTTATAAGTTGGGATAGACTTGAGGATAGAGTGACTCTTGGGCCAGAGATGTTAGTTGAGATGGATGAGAAAGTTAAGATTGTGAAGCAAAGGTTGGCTGAAGCTAACGATTGACAGAAAAGTTACGCCAACTCTAAGAGAGTGCCCCAAAGTTTTTCCTTAGGTGACAAAGTGTTACTAAGAGTGAAACCTCACAAAATTTCCATTAAATTTGGAAAGTCTTCTAAGTTAGCTCTGCATTATTTTGGACCATTTGAGATTCTCAAGGAAGTGAATCCAGTAGCCTATTGAATTGCATTGTCACCAACTCTTGCTAGAATGCATAATGTCTTCCATGTGTCCTACCTTAAGAGGTATGTACCTATTGATAATCATGTGATTGATTGGAATGCTTTACAACTACAAGACCCCAAAGTGGTAATACTAAGCATGTCAAGGTGCTCGGAACACGTAAGCTTTGCTTGCATAACAAGGAGGTTCTGCAATGCAAATTCTAGTGGGATCATTATGTAGAAGACTCGGCCACTTGGGAAGATTATGTTGAGATTTAGCAAACGTTTCCTGTTGTATTAGAAGCTTATGAAAATTATTAAACAATATGTTGATTGTTGTTTTGTTTTACGTTGTTACATAAAGTCATTGGGGATGATGATTCACAAAGGGGGGGGTATGTTAGACCCCAATTGTGTAGTTACTATTTACTATTTACTATGTAGAGTAAAATATGAATGTAATGTGAATTTAGTGGATGAATAAATCGTGTGTGCACTTTTTTATCATTGTCTTATGAATGAATGTAATCTAATTTAATGTTATATGAAGGAATGCATTTATGTGAATGGATGAATATTGTGTTGATATTATAACTTTGAAGATGAAATGTGTTTAGTACATATTTTGTGAACAGCTGATTACGGTGTACATGTGTTAGTGTTTGTAGGTACATGTTCAATTCCTCCAGATGGAGGGGAAGTATCACTCAAGAGAAGGTCTTGGTTGGGTAACTAGTATTATAACCTATCTGAGCTTATACACATACCACAATTAGAATGATTGAGACGGGAAGTTGGTAAGTCATCCATAGATGTTATGTTTGCTTTAGTAAAAGGCTAGTTTACTATTGTGTACATTGTTAGGAGATGATTGTTTGATGAGCTTATGATTTCCTTCTTGTTACCATATTTGAATTGATATGTGAAGCATACGGGTATGTGTATGCATATACACATGCATGGTGATGATAGACTATACACACCAAGGAACGCATACATGGGGGTACATAGGTAGACATACTTATGCATGCTCATGCATGAGTTGCTTATGTGCATAGAAATATATGATGGAACCCACAACATGCATGTAAATATGTATAGGCATATCGCTTGTAGTCCCATATCAAACAACATGGTAATCATATGTTAATTTGGTGAGTAAATTGAATGTGTATATATATAATGAATATACATATATTCATATGTATACATGAATCTATATACGTGTATGGTATCAAATGGATATGCACATATGGATGTATTGGTACATGTACACATACACATACATGTATATTGTAGCGTATATATGTATATGATAGACATATATACATATATAGGAATACACAATCGATACAGGATAATACGATAATGTGATTGCTAAGTTGATACACTCATTTGCATTTCTATTTTATATGCATGCTTTATTATCTTGCAATAATATATATATATATATACGTATATATATATACATACATGTAAGTGTATGTATATATATACATACACTTACATGTGTATATATATATATACATGTAAGTGTATATATATATATACACATACACTTACATCTGTATATATATATACATCTAAGTGTATGTGTGTGTGTGTGTGTATATATATATATTGCATGTGTGTATATATACATGTAATTGTATGTATATATATATACATACACTTCATGTATATGTATATATATATATATGTGGTGAATTATTTTAAACATCATTTACTATGATATCGACTTTCATCATTTACCATGATATCAACTATTTCTAACTATCAATGACAACCGATTATTGTGTCAAATAAAATGGCTTTGGAGGCAATTTACTTGGGCAACATAAATAGCTTGAATCTAGAAATGAATATGACTGTGTTCATAGGCCAAACTTTGGGTCTTTGATGTCATATATTAACTAAAAACTACTCCATCAATTAAGTCAACGTTGAAAGAGTCGACACCTTAAAATGTCTTGGACTTGGTCAAATATCAAACCACGATTTTATCTGAATATGGAACAACTGTTGATTGCTCCAAAATATCAATGACTTTTTCAATAAAAAATGTGTTTATGAATCTACACTCAACAAGGAATAAGTCAATGCAAATTAGGGTGGAAAGCTTTGGTCATTGACCGATTCTCTTCTTTGCTAAATCATGCCACCTTTGAGTCTATTTGTCTTAGAATTCTATAGATGTATTTTAGTCACATGGAAGTTGATTTATTCTTCATTTTGTTGTCAAATAGAGGGTTGATCTATAGGCAGACAAGTTGAGTGTTTACTTATTTGTTCGCAACCTTTCTATTGAGTGTTAGTGGTGTTGCTTTGCATGTTTGATTTTGTCTCTTTCATGCCTAGACTTTAGGCAATGTGGTTGATTTCTTGTTGTATAAATAGCATCAAGAGTTCTTTATTTGGGACACCACATTCTCTCTCTCTCTTTTTGTGAAGTTATTTCTTGAGCATCGGGTAAGTGCACCAAGATGTTTCCCAAAAAGGGGGCTTAAGTGACCACTTTTTTTCTAAAATCAGGAAATGCTGACCTTGGACGTGAAATTGAGGATAGTTACACTCAAAATTTTGAGATGGAACAAAAACAAGGATCGAAGTGCTCCAAGTCTACTTTCTAAACTACTAATTTATTTTGAAAATGGTCGAGATTAAGGGGTTCAAAAGAGGGATCTACACAAATTGGTGTTGTTTTTTTCAGAAAAACATAACATAGCAACTCTTGTACGACCTGAGCATGGTGAACTTTTTTGTAGTATTTTTAAAATTGCTATGGTTAAAAGTTAGCTAACAACATCTAGTTGATGCACAATTTTTCTGATACTTTTTTAATGAATATTTGATTTTTTACTAATTTTCTAAGTGGGCACTTCCTGAAAAGTAGAATTTTGGCCATGCTTCCCCTACAAATATTTGAAAATAATTGATTTTTTTTCTTTTTTTAAAAAAAATTTGCAGAATGGAGTCTAGTTTCTAAAAATGTAATTTGTTTGAAATTTTGATGAACGGATAATTTATAACAAAAAACACCAAACACTATTTTTTGGAAAAAAATAGACATACAAACAAAAGAAATTATGGATGAAAGGCTTAACATTGTCAAAAAGTGAAAAAAATTACATCGTTGGATAGCTAAGAGAGAACCTAACATTACCCATGTTTTCGATTTTGTCGATATTGAACTAGATACAATCTTGATGGTGAGCACGAAGCCGGTTATGTGAAAAATTGTAGAATTTGCAAAAACACATCTCTGGCCTTATTGGGAATGCCCTCCAAGCCTTTGGGTTGGTATTCCAAGGCAAGTACTTTCAATTTTTTCTTTGTTTTTAACGTGAAATAATGCATGCGCATTATAATGCGAGCACATTTTTTAAAAGAAAATTCAAAAATGGCCAGAAAATTGGTACCCAACTTCATGCACCCGCCCCATCATCTCTATTTTAGTGAGCTAATATATTTGCAATTTCCTATCCAAGTTAGTGAGAGATATAAGAGAATTTTATTTATCTTTTGAGAGGAAGTAAATACCAACTTGTGAGATAAGAGGTTGTGAGTTTTTGATAGAAATATTTGTTGTTTTAAGAGTGATGTGATTGCAGCTAATCGATTTGTAAAGCTATATAATAGGCATGAGGATATTCTTATCTATATTCTTACTTTGATTGCTCTATGACTTGATTGTTTGAGTTAAGTCATGTTAGTACATTAAAATCATGTTTACTTGGAAAGAATAGTAGAAGTTAAATATTGTTTGTATGTTGTTTGTAAGTACTCCATGATAGGAGAGACTATTTGTCTTGGGAATTATTATACTAGACATATGTAGTCAAGGGAAATAGATTGTGTTTATCATAGGTAATGTTATTATACTAGATACAATTTAACATAAGACAAACTTAGGGTATGCTCGTTACTAGATACTGAATTATGCTAGATGGCTAGTAGGCTACTCCTAGGAATGATGTCTGGTGAAGGGAGGGAACTAGTAATCACTTATTGAGTTGTGTTACCTTAAGTTGTGATTGAAAGTTAGGTTATCTAGGGAATAGCTTGCCTATGGAGAGGGATTTCCTAGGCATAGATATAATGGCCTTAAGTCAAAACGAGCTTTCCATAGTGTAGGTGAATGGTAGACCATTGCTCAATTATATTGAGCGAGAATACTTTGGCCAAAGTAGTGGGGATGTCCGATGACTCTACTAGGAATAGTGTGTAAGCCGAGACTCCACTGTCAATTTACTATGTCTACTGAAATGCATGAGGGTTACCTAGTGTAGGTTATAAATCCTAGTCATGTATGATACAACACTAAGCTCAACATGGTATGTCGTACGGGGTTACCCAACAAATACCTTCGTCAAAGGGAAAGGGCATCTATCATTTATAGATGTGTGGGCAACCACATATGAATTTGTAGTTGGCCGAAAAGTGCTTGATTGATGCTTCTCCTCCTCAGTAAGCGATAAAAGACCAAGGTTTTGAAAGGAATATTCCTGGACCATCTGTATCTTATGTCATGAAGCTCATTGGAGCTATGTTTGTAGTTTTTACTTTCTTGGATAATGTACTTTGAGAAGTATTATAATGGAATGGAAATCCTTATTATATGTTGTATAGCATCTTTGTTCATATAGTTTCAATAAAGAAAAGGAATTTTTTTTATTGCAATGGCTTCTTACATATTATTTATTTACTTGCATAGTAAAACTTATGAAATTTACTGCAATGAACAGTTGACATGTTACATTTGACAAGAGCTAGAACGTCATTCGTATTTTTTTGTTCTTACAATGTTGTTTCTTTTTCGAAGATGAATATCTATTGGTGAAACTAAGTTAGCACCAAATCTAATAAGGATGATCTATTTTCTATTTTGGAAAACTTTTTTTCTTTGAGTTTTGGAGAGTTTTTGTAGTGTGTGACAATGAATAAAGTAGATTTTTTGAGGAGAAGATAAGGTTTCTTTAGGAGTATCGATGCAAAGCAGATTTTGTGAAGAAATCAAAGTTTCTAGTTTAGAACTCTAATGAATTTAGTGTGAATTTTGATGATACAGTGTATTTGATCTACATCTCATTATTTAGGTTTGTACTTCAATAAATCAACATAAAATGAAGACATGGAGTTTTGAGAGTATGCAAAATTGAGATTGGAAGAAAAGACTGAGAACCTCCTATTCCTAATAAGGTTGTGTACAAATGATAATAGATGTAAAAGAATGGTATTTAAATCTTCTTGAAGTAGAACTATATCAAAGGTATTAGATTTTTTTACAAGAAAAGATTGCAGGTGGTTTTGGTAAGGGTTTTGGTTGAACTGAATAGTAATTGATTTTGTTTTAAAATTAAAGGTGATGAGAAAATAGAAGGGCATAAGATTATGACAAGTGTTGTAATCTTATGACATGATACAACTATGAACAGCTATCACTCCACCTAAAGTGAAAAAGTGATAATTTGATAATCACCACAAAAGGTGGAGAGATAATCACATGATGTGTCCACAAAAGAGGGAAGTGATAAAGTAATGACATGTCAAGTCCACCAAAAGTGGAAAATCTCCAACAACCTCCTATGTGGTCCCTAAGTAAACTTAACTAAGGTGTAATCATGACCTAGGAGAAGGTAGAACACATTTAATTACACCAACACCCCCCCTTAAGTGCAACTTAGGGAGAATGTACACAAAAGCAAACAATGCAAGTTGGGTCCCAGCTACTAGGCCATGTTAGGTACCCATGTACATATGCAATGATATCTCTCATAAAGCAGAGAAAAAGAGAAAACCACGTGGGAAAAAACTCCCCCCTAAAAGAGAGATGAAACAAAACAATAACTAAACTCAAAAAGATGAGAAGGAAAAACCTCAAGTGAGCCCCCCCCAAAAAGAGAGAATGAAGAAGTCAAGTGACCTTAGAAGAAACATCCTGCACCCCCATGAGAGCTCGCAAATGATGATAGATACTCTAAATGAAGGGTTTGGTGAAGATATCTGCAACATGTTGTGTTGTAGGACAATATTGCAAATCAATGACCTGCTCCTATATCAACTCCTGAATGTAGTGCATATGAATCTCGATGTGTTTGGTCCTCTGATGGTGAACCAAATTCTTCAAGATCTGGATGACACTCTAATTGTCACAATGAATGACTATAGGATGTGGAATAGTGAATCCAAACTCAGTGAGAATATTTTGAAGCCAGATAGCCTCAGTAGTGGCATTAACAACCCCTCGATACTCAGCCTCAGTTGAAGAAAGAGCAATAGCATGTTGCTTCTTACTCTGCCAACAAATGGGGCTAGAACCAAGATGCTAGTTGTAGCCAGAAGTGGACTTACGATCATCATGATTGCCAGCCCAATCAGAATCTATATATCCCACCAAGCTAAGTCTTGTACCTACTGCATAGTGAATCTCATGATGATGTGTACCCTATATGTAATGCAAGAAGTGTTTGGTTGCTTTCCAATGAAGCTCATGTGGTTCCTACATAAAGCATGAAACCATGCCAACTACAAAGGAGATATCAGGGCATGTGTGAGTCAAGTAGATGAGACTCCCAACAAGCTAGCGATATAAAGTGGCATCAACAAGTGGAGTAGAACACTTAGCTTCAAGCTTGACTCCGGAAAGAAAGGGAGTCTGAGTAGGCTTACAATTAGCCATGTGAAACCGAGCTAGAGGATCAAGAGCATACTTGGGTTGAGAAAGAGATATCCCAAAAGTTGACTGTGTGATCTCAATCCCAAGAAAATAGTGCAAAAGACCCAAGTCAGTCATAGAAAATTTGTCCTGCAAAGCAGATTCGACACTAACAATGATGGATGAGGTGCTCCCTATAATGATCAAGTCATCAACATAGAGCACAAGTAGCAAGTGATAATCATCCTATCGCAAAATGTAGACATTCGAATCTGAATGACACTGGGTGAATTCTACTGAGAGAAGAAAGGAATCCATCTTGGCATACCAAGCCCTAGGGGCCTATTTGAGGTCATAGATAGACTTTATCAACCTACAAACCAAAGAAGAATCATGTATGAATCCCTATGGCTGAACCATGTAAATCTCCTCATGAAGATCCCCGTAAATAAATGCACTCTTCACATCCATCTGATGTACAGCCCAACCATGAGCTGCAGCAATAGCAAGTGTCAAGCAAATGGAGTTCATCTTAGCAATGGGTGCAAAGGTCTTAGTATATTTAACACCTTGAACCTATGAGAAACCTTTTGCCACAAGTCGAGCCTTGTATTTATCCACACTTCCATCTATTGCATACGTGGTCTGATAGATCCACTTACAACGAACAATCTTTCTCCCCTTAGGAAGAGGAACCAAATCCCATGTGTGATTCCTCATCAAGGAACTATACTCTTCCTCCATTGTTGAATCACATTCAATAATTCATGAAGCCTCCTTAAAGTATTTTGGATCTGAAGTACTAGCAATATAAGCATGTGGAAGATCTTGATGTTGTGACTGAGTCCTTCAAGTATGTGAATGATCCCCAACAAGAGAACCTGCTGACTCAAGAGTATGTTGAGCCCAACAAGGTCTAGTAGGAGATGAAGGACGAGGTGCCTCAACTACAAGTGGACCCTGCGAAGGTGTGATCCTACAAGTCAGAGTTGAGGAAGAATCATCATTTGAGTCACTATCATCACTTACCACTATGGAGGAAGGAAGAGGATGATTAGAGGCCAAGCTAGGAAAAATTTCCTCAAAATGAACACTCCTCTCAATGAATCGCTCATGTGTCTCTAGATCCAAAAGTCTATATGCCTTAACACCTTCAGGACATCCAACAAAGATGCAAGGCCTACTCTGAGGTTCCAATGCCTTGTGCTTCTTTGGAGGTATGTGTGCCCAAGCTAGACAACTAAAAACTCTGAAGTGTCTCACAACCGATTTTCTACCACACCAAGCCTCAAAAGGAGTCATATGCTTCAAAGCTTTATGGGGAACCTAATTTTGGATGTGAGTGGCACAACTGATAGATTCTAACCAAAATTGAGGACCAAGAGAATGAGCATGAATAATGCAGCTAGCCATCTCCTTAAGGGTTCTATTCTTTCTTTCAGCTACACCATTCTGTTGTGGAGTGTATGTAATTGAATGTTGAAGATCAATCCCCTCAAGAGTACAAAATTCCTCAAGTCCATTGTTCACATATTCCCTTCCATTGTCTGTGCGAAGAATCTTGACTTGCTTCCCTGATTGCTTCTCAACATGAGCCTTGAAGGCTAGAAATTTGTCAAAAACTTCACTCTTGTGAACAAGAAAGTAGACCCATGTGAAGTGAGAGTAGTCATCAATGAAGGTGAGGACATAGCAGGCCTTGCTAAATGATGGCACTGGAAATGGACCTACTACATCACTCTAAACCAATTGAAGAACTTCCAAAGCTCTCCAAGACTTCCCTTTGTCAAACTTCTCTTTTGGATGCTTTCCCATGGAACAACCTAAACATACACCTAAAAAAGCTAATTTGAGGGAGTAATGTAACCATATCCTTGGAGCTAAGCTGCTAAAGATAGCAGTAATTGAGATGTACAAACCGCTCATGCCATAGCTTACCTTCTAAATTTAAATGAGTGAGCAAGGTTGTAGAAGGAGACTTAGGCACAAAGTGGGAGAATGAGTAAAGATGTGTGTCGTGATTGGCTTGTCCCACTGCAACCAAGGCATCATCCTTAAGTTCTTTGACCACAAGTGAATCTGGTAGAAACTCAACTTTCTTGCCATCTCCAAAGTGAGTGATTTGGTAGATTGAAAGAAGATTGGCACTCAAGTTAGGAACATAGAGAACATTCTCAAATTTTCCATTATCCATGGAAATCAAACCTTCTCCTTCAACTTCCACTTGAGTATCATCTCCTATGAATATGTGAGGTACCTTAGATGGCTCCAAAGAAGAAAATTGCTCCCTTGAAGAACCCATATGATGAGTGGCACCTGAGTCAAGTATCCATTGTTCTGAAGAACCTGAAGTAGCCACAAATGATTGCCCTTTTACTTTTGATTGTGAGGAAGTGGAAGGAGATGAATCCTTCTTTTTGTAGGCAGATGGAAAATTGATGTTGTTCTTCTTGATGATGTTTGTCACCTCATCAATTTTCTTAGTGTGGCAATGATGCTCATCATGACCAAACTTCTTGCAATATGAACAAGTTGGTCTCTCCTTCTTGCTTGAATTTCCCTTCTTGGGAGAAGATGAAGAATTCCCTTGTTTTGGAGAGGATGATTGTTCTTTATCTTGTTGTGTCTTTGGCTTAGATTGCTTTTGCTTCTTGTTGAAACCCTTTCCTTGAGTCCCTTTATTAGCCACCAAATCTTTGGACTTTGAAGACTTGAGAACCCCCATGCTTATCAACTTGGCTTGCTCTAACATCAACATTTCTTTGAATGCATCAATTGAAGGCATAGTGAAAGAACTACCTACTATCAAGCAATGGGTTTGGAAGCTAGAAACAAATGTTGCATATTATGATGGAAGCTTTCCCAACAAATTGTAGACCAACTGTGCATCCTTCTTATCAATGCCACAATCCTTAAGTTGTGCTCTTAGCTCATTTTCCTTAGTGACATAGTCTTGGATTGTATCAAAAAATTTAAGATCTAACATTGTGAGATCATTGTCAAGTTGATAACCTCTAATCTCATCAACTTGGCCATACAATTGACCAAACTTTTCCCAAGCCTCTTTGATTTTTTTACACTTTTCAATTTGAAAGATGAGATCTTTTGATACATATTTCCTTAATGTTCCAAGAGACATAGTATTTTTAGTGAGCCAATCCATATGAGCATTAGGATCAACTTTAGGATCAGATGGTGCAACAATAGTTCCATCAGTATAATGAGTTAATCCTTTTTCCATTAACTTACTCCAAGTATCAATTTTCCAAGAAGCATAGTTATGTGGAGTTAATAAAGGAAAGCTAGGAGAACCCATAGCAAAAAAATGAAAGATAACAAGATAGAGAGAGGCACAATCACACAAAACACCCCCCCAAATTCACTCAATCAAAGAACCCCCCCCAAAAAAAAAACATGATTTGGCACTTTATACTTAGTGCATGTACAATGGCCACTTCTAAGCCAAGAAAAGTTGGCTTCTGATTTTTAGTGTTTTACAACAGCCTCTAGTAGGCTACAACAAACTCAAATGAATAATACAAAAGACCAAACTGAGATCTTATCTTTACAAATGCCAAAATAGGCCAAAAAAGACCAAGTGGTGAAAGGACAATTTATGTTCACAATTACTACAAACTGATAGAACTACTGTGAATTTTATAAAAAATCATGCACTTTAAAAAAAAATGGCACATGAAAAGGAGTTCGTATGAGCCTGAACGGAGCCCCCGAAGTTGCAAAAATAGTGACAATTCAGCTACACCTGAGAGAAATCCAATTTTCTGAAAAATATGTGCACCAAAATCAGAAAATGATTCCACCACTATGAAGTACACGAAAAATCATCCCAAATCAAAAAAAATTGCACTCAAAAAGGCCTCAAAATGACCAAGATATGAGCCTCAGAAGTTGAACTACAAAACTGAAAACTCAATCCGTGAGGGGGTCTGATTTTTCAAAAAGTCGCTGACAAGTGCTGACATCAGTAGTTTAAAGCATTAAATTTGAAGTTCATATGACCGTCATGCATTGTATGAGCTTAAATTTGATGGTTGGATGCCCGTCATAGCTGTCGTCGCCCTTTTGGCCGAAATATTCTTTTGACTATCAGAATATATTGTCTGCTATCGATTTAAAATTTTTGTCGCCAGTATTTTTTAAATAATCGATCGCTGGTCTTAGATTCTCAGTTACTGCCAGTGGTGGGTACGCATGGGGCAAGCGGGCCAGTGGCCTCCTGCCACGTGGTTGCACTTGGACCCGGTACCGCTGCCACGATACTGAAGGTACAGCTCTACGAACTATACAGTCCACAGACTATACTTTTTTTATTTTTATTTTAAAAAAAAAACTTTACAATCTACAATAATAAAAACTATGAAATATATATATTTTCTTATGATTTTTTTTATTTTTTTTAAAAAGAAATTTTCACAGAAAAATAAATGATATATTTTTTGAAAAATAATTTTGTACCAACACAATAATGGCTGGATCATACAGCTTGGCTAGCAAAAAAAAAATTCTTCAATGGACAACTTGCTCCGATTTGGATGATTTGGCAATTGATCTATAGGTTTTTGGCCCTTTTGAGCACAATGGCGATGTCCTTTTCAGCTGAAAATGCTCCAAAGTGGTAGCTAGGTCTTGGATCTGGCAACTAGCTCCAATCTTCAACCCTTTGCAGATTTGGCCTCCAATGTCTAATTGAGACAAAACAAAAGGAAAATCTAACTATCTCAGACACTCCAGACACAATGGTGAGCTCAAATCTGATGCAATAAGCTCCCAAAATGCACCTGCAACACAAGGCCAAAAATAGAACCCTCCAAGAATCTCTCCAAATGACTAACTAAAGGAACTCCAATAGCTCTTATACCATGTAAGAATTGGCTATGAAGGAAGCCACCCAAGATCTAGACGCCTAATAGAAAGCACAAGCATAAGAGAGATAGAAACCATATGACAAGACTAGACTATATTCTTATCAATGAATGCAAATATAATGAGAAAAAGTACATAGAGGACCCCTTGGTTATATAGCCAAGGTGAGAACATACAAGGGCATAAGATTATGACAAGTGTCGTAATCTTATGACATGAGACAACTATGAAAAGCTAACACTCCACCTAAAGTGGAAAAGTGATAATGTGATAATCACCACAAAAGGTGGAGAGATAATCACATGATGTGTCCACAAAAGGTGGAAGTGATAAAGTAATGACATGTTAAGTCCACCAAAAGTGGAAAATCTCCAACAACCTCCTATGTGGTCCCTAAGTAAACTTAACTAAGATGTAATCATGACCTAGGACAAGGTATAACACATTTAATTACACCAACAATACTTTTGTTTAGAATAGAGAATCTAGAATTGTATGTGTAGTGTCAAAAAATGTCATCGGTGACATTTTCACACTTGTTTGGGCCTTCCTTGTAAAATTGAGCTTAATGATGCCTTGACTTAGTGTTGTAATATGTTTAACATGCTCACATTAGGTCTTGGGCTCTTGTGAACTAATGAACATGAACAATACCTTGCTAAAGTGTTGTGAAGTGTTGTAACACACTTTCACACTTTTCTAAGGTTTTATTAATTAACTAAACCTAATATACCTATTTTTAACCAGAATGTACCTCAATCATGCCTTATTTGAAGCATTGTAACTCACTTTCACACTTTTCTAGGGTTTTCATTAATAATTAGACCGCTTTATGCTTTAATTGGCCTTATTTTGCATCCACAAGCCTCATTTAATGCATCTTTTTGAGGATGATCCCGACATAAATCAACATCCAATCATAATTTAGGTATTTTCAAGTTGTGTGGCCCAGATTTGGTGGCCTAGGACTCATTCACCACCTTGGGCGTATAAGTCCCACCTAGGGTTTTGGGTCCCAATCTTGGTTTTACACCTTTCTAAGCATTTTTTAATTTGGTCCCATAAATTATGCCTAATGGGACTCATTCGCCACCTTGGGCGAATGAGTCCCATGTGGCCCAAAATTAAAATTAATTCAATTTTTTGGCAATGTTTTATCATGACAGCTTGTAGTGTTGTAATTTCAGGAATTATTGCATAATTAAGTATAAATACAAGTTTATTTCACTCATTTTACACCTAGCAAGTTGAATGAGCATTCATAATAGCAAATTGGAATTCACAAGAGCATTCAAGATTCTTCAAGAGAAAATTATCAAGCATTATAGAGCATTATTCAAGCATTGAGCATCATGTCAAAGTCTCCACGCATCATGTTATGTTTTAAGTAGGATACTTTGATACTTTTTTTTAAAAGTTTTATGCAATTTAAGTTACTTTCAAAAGTTAGTAGTTAACTAATGATGTCAATAAATCATAGTAATTTGTGTGCCAGTAGATTTTTCTATGTACAAATGTTTCTTATTTGATGCAAATCAATAGGAGAATCCGAATTTCAAACTATTTAATTGAGTTATTTATGAGTGGGATCTATTTGTGTCTATTGATTTGTCAATCTAAGCAATGAGTTGGTTATTGGTTTTAGATTTTGAAATAATTTTTTAATGAATGGTTATGGTTATGGTATTTGCACTATGGATGTATGCAGTTGTATAGTTCATGCTATGGATTGCATCATGTTATGGTTTTGTTTGGTTAAGGAAACACTCATTGTTAGGATACATTTTTGCATTTAAATAGGTTTATATTCATACATTGATGTTCTAAATCTTTGATCTATCTTTTTTAGTTCATTTACACCCCCCCAAAAAAAATTTAAATAGATTTAGTTTGCATTCCTCTTACTAGCAGGCTCCTTGTACATTATAGCTACATTGACCACTTAATTAAACATCGTTGTGACCAAACATCAAAGACCTTGGAAGGTGATCAATCTAACCATTGTTTACCTTTTCTAGGAGAGGTGAGGTGCTTACATCTTACTTGCATGTTGTTGTATCAATTTGGCTATTAACAGAATTGGAGCTAGAAGGAGGGCCAAGGGAACAAACTGGATCGATTTGGGTCATTTTCACTAGAGAAGTTCCATAGAGTTCTTAGATCCACCTTGAATCCACCACCTTTAGTTGAACTCAAAACTCCAATGAGACACAAAGCTCATAGAGTTCCGATCTCATCACCATTAACAACCCCACTCACCCTACCTGGGTTCCCACCAATACCACATCTGGTACCACATAATCCACCACCAAATCCACCTCCACCACCTCGACAATTGAATCCACCTATCCCACAGTTGGCTCAACCACTGCCACCAATGGCTTTCTTTGTGAATAACCCCTCTCCACTATGGACTCTTCCTGGTGGCATACATGATATGCCCAAAAACCTCAAGAAATTGTTCCAGGTATATCCATGGGGAATCAAGAAGTGTTGAAAAGCACATACAGACATTCAAAGATGCCTATACAAGGGCTCAAATAGCCCACTATGATGTGGTGTGTAGGTTGTCTCCTTACTCCTTGGGTGACATGGCCTATAACTGGTATTTAAATTTACCCCAAGGGTCTATTTTGAGTTGGATGGACTTGGAAAATGCCTTCATCAACCAGTTTCGGGTTTATGTATACCTTGCTATTCTATACCAATAGTTTGCTAATATAAGGAAGGAGCCGCATGAACCATTACCCTTGTTCAATATAAGATTCCAAAGTATGTACTGAAGGTTGCAAGATCCCTATTTGGTTGCTAAGAATAGTGCCATTCAAGCATATTTGAGGGCTATAGACCCTTTGATTGGCTTGTTCTTACAGAGAACATACCTGCCAATAGATATTGATTCTTTTTCAAAAATGTATCTCTTAGCCATCAAATTACAACAACAAATAAGTGCGCAATCAGGGAGCCTAGGAGGAGTTTTCCCTCCTATAGGATATCAAATGCCTAACCCAACCCCCTTGTTTAATACGGTCCTGGGAATGTCTTATTCTCAATATGGACCCATGGTTGAGATGCAAACTCCATCTCCCCTTCCATTCTTCACTGATGGAGCCCCATATGCCTCCCAACAATCACAAGGTTACCATAATCAAGCTGGAGGATCTAATCTTGTTAGTTAACCACCTGTTGTGAAGACTGTTGAGAATGAACGAACTGTCCAACTTACCAATGAGATGGAGACCCTGAAAAAGGCCCTATCACAAGTTACCAATGATATGGATCAACTTAAATTTAATCCCTCTCCAAGTCAAGGACACAACTATTCTAATTAGGGTAATTATTCTAACAAGAGTAATTATTCTAATTAGAATAATAACCAGAACCAAAGAAACTTCCAAGGTCAGAATTTCCCCAATCAAGGTTACTGAAACCAAAATAGGGGGTATAATCAAAGATCAAACAATAATAGACAATGGAATATTGGGCTCAACAACGAGGGAGTTCCCCACAATTATTAGACTAGTGATGACAAGTCACACACTGAAAATGTGGCAGACCTTAACTTCATGACAAACCGATGCAGGTTACATGACACTGTTGCCCATTTTGAAGTTAATTATCCTAAAATGGAGAAAGCTGTCAAGATGGCACAAGCAGATGCTCAGTCATCTCAAGGGAATTCTAACAAGGGAGGTGGCTCAATTGATACAACCATGGCCTATGAGATTTTTGATAAGGGATCTCCTTTTCCAAGGCAAGGGGAGAATGAACCAGAAGAGGATGTTTATGATGCTGAGGCCTTTTAGACAAAAGGGTGACATTTTCTGAGAAATCAAAATAAAGGCCTATTTTCTACATCAGCTCCACCTAATCACATGGTTCCACCAAACCAGAATGCAGATAATAATCCTCCCCCACCAAAGGGTCCACTAGGATTCCAAAATAAAGGTAACTCAGCTTTTGTTCCTAAGTATAATGTGAATAATAATATGGAATTTGACTTTGTTTCTGAGATGCAAAAACATAAAACTTCTCGATCATTCTTTTACATTCTAAGATGGTGTCTTGCTCAACATGACATCGTGATGAGGGCTTTGGAGGAAGAAAACAAGTCAAAGGGGAAGACTAAGGTCACACCAGTTGTTGACATGAATCCAACCTTATACAGAAATAAGGTAGGGACTCCTCCATTTCTTTTGAGTTTAAGGATTTTTGGAAAGAATTTGCACAACTGCCCCTTGGATTCAGGAGCTTCTAGTAATGTGATGCAATTTTCCATATGCAAAAAGTTGCATAAAAACCCAGTACAGACCAATAAAAAGGTAATTCAACTTGACAAAAAAGAGGTCAATGTGGTTGGGGAATTAAAAAATGTACATGTACAAGTTGGGTCGGATCCACAGATCCAAACATATATGGATATTTTGGTGGTTGATATCCCTGAAACCTTTGGTATGCTTCTAAGCCGTGATTTGATGAAGAGTATTGGAGGATATCTTTCCCTTGATTTCTCACATATGTGGTTACCATGGAAAGGGGTACCTACCCAAATTAGGATTGAGAGTGAACCCCATCTAAAACACATGATTACAGAGTATGACTGCCCCAATGAGGTAGCATATTTTGAAACTGAGATAGGAGTTTACAAGAGAGAAGAGATTATGACTCTCTCAATACTTGATTTTGATAATCTACCACTTGAAGAATTCCTTGATCCCATGATCATTGTCAATTGGCAAGTACTGATGAGAAAATTGCAACAAGATCGGTTGGTTTTGGGAGAAGTAGAATTGTGTAGTCTCTTACTTCCAAATTCGTTAGGGTTCACTATCAAAGTCACTCTGAATTAACGTGTCAACCCTGCATTGATATTTTGAATCATGTTTTCAAGGAACATGAAACCTACCAAAATCATTTTGAATTTATTCCAAAACAATTCTCGTTTGAGGTCATAGATGCCTCCATTTTAACTAGGGATAACACACTTCCAAAGGAAGTCCTTCCTCAAATTGAACCAATTTAGGTCTTGGTTTCAGATCAACAGGATAACACTAAGCAATCTATCAGTTGGTCTACTCCTGTGCCTGCTAGTTTACCATTGTTAGTGTAATTAATATTTAATTACGCTTGCATAAGTTTACTTAGGCTTTATTTAATTCCTAATTTTTAGGCTTTCATCTTTATCTTATCGAGCTATCTTGTTGCTCAAGATAAGATTAGGTTTAGGAATCTTTGCTTTTATAAAGCAAATTATCTTTTGTAATTAATTGATCTTTTTCGAATATATCAAATTGCATGTTTTTATGCAAATCTCTGCTTTTTCGTTTTCCTCTTCTATGGAAGGTATTTTCTAGTTTGCAATCAGATCTTGGTTTTCTAACATGGTATCAGAGCCTCGATTCGCAGCCCCTTCTCAGCTTTTTTGGAGGATTTCATCGTAGAGCTCGTTCGGAGTCCCTCAAGGGTTTCAATCCTTGAGTACATTTATGCAGCATCTTGGATCAGATCGGGGTTTTTCGTTGGATTCAGAGCATTGGAAAAAGTCAAAAATGACTTTTATTTCATTGATTTTCATCACTGTTTGCCAGATCTGTGAGGGTTTCAAGCTCGGTGATTTATCTAATAGATTTTGGGGTCACCTATTTTTTGGAGCATTTTGGGCCCAAACGGACCTTGTTGTTGGATTCACAACACCCAAAAACCCCCATTTTCATATAAAATTTATCCGATTTGGACACAGTCGTCCGAAGAGGCAAAAAAATTTTACCCGAAGGCCGTACGGCCCCCAGGCACGCATTCTGAGGCATCATTTTCGAAAAAAAAATTCAAAAATAATTAAAAAATCAAAAACTGTGTAGAAATCCTGTGCTCACAATTCAAAAATGCCGCGCCACCCATTCGCCGCCGTCGGAGCGGCACTCAAGCAGCGCCGCCCAAATCCTCCACCCGGCCGCTAGTCCACCGCCACTATGGCTCAACCCCTGTGGGCTTTAGCACTGACCGCAAGGTCTTATGGGCGACCAAGTGCCCTGGTCCACTCTGCCGCCAGACCATGCATTTCAGCCCCCTGGTCCGCCCAGGCGACCAGGGGCTTATTTTTTTAGCCCCTAAGGGCTTCACATGGTTGAATCGCACCTTTTTGGAGGACTTTCACGGAAACAGGCATATCTTGAGCAAACAAAGGTATTTTTTTGCAAACAAGATATCGTCAGAAAGCTGTTTCGATGATCTACACAATGGTGCTAGTGATATTTTCTGGTTTTTCTTTTTTGATGTTTTTTTTCAGCCTCGGAAGTTAGATGTTTCCGTTTTCACTCCAGGACACATATCTTGTCACTCGCTTATCCGATTTTCGCGATTTTTGCAGTGTTGGAAAGTTGGTTTCGGCCTCTATACAGATTTGAGGTCATTTCTAGAAAATTTGTAACTTATTTTATGCATGCATTCATTTTTTGTTTCGTGCTCTAGGTTTGCATTTTCACTATGTTTTTGTAATTTTGCATTATCTCCTTATGCAATCATTGGGTATTGTAATAACGAACTAATATAAAGTTCCATTAAGGGGGGTTCTTGCATCCATATTTCATATTGGTGACAACTCGCATGAGTTTGTTTGGTTTCCTATTGTCTCCTTCTAGCTTCTTTCTTGCTTAGCTAGACACATTGTTGGTTGCTTCAATTCACACTTCACATTGGGATTTTATGTTTCTTGATCCTCATTGGTTTAGATTCTTTCTCATTTGAAGGCCATGGTTTTATGGTTAATGTTCCAGAATCTTGATGGAACTCATCCTATGGGCAGTTTTAGTTTCAGTTTGGCATTGGCTTTGTGAGACACAAATTCTAGATTTGTCATCATTTTATGGGTCCATTCATCTTTTCATCTACTGTTGCTTACAGATTCCAGAGTTGATCCATTATGTGAGTTTCCAGTGTTCCTTGGCATCGGGCCTGCTATTACATTTGTGATTCCGATTGGTATTTTGCAAACAGAACTATCTTTCCTTGCTTGCCGGATTTGGGGTTCCAATGTTGCTTCATCAGAGTTCTTCCAGTGATTCTTCGCAGCAATTCATCTCACTGAGGGGGTTTTCTCTCTCTTTGCATTTTTACATGAGTACCTGATCAGGCCTTGTTGTCGGGACTCATATTTGCATAATAATCTGCTTCTCCCTAAGTTGCACTTATGGGGGGTGTTAGTGTAATTAATATTTAATTACGCTTGCATAAGTTTACTTAGGCTTTATTTAATTTCTAAGTTTTAGGCTTTCATCTTTATCTTATCGAGCTATCTTGTTGCTCAAGATAAGATTAGGTTTAGGAATCTTTGCTTTTATAAAGAAAATTATCTCTTGTAATTAATTGATCTTTTTTTAATATATCAAATTGCATGTTTTTATGCAAATCTCTGCTTTTTCGTTTTCCTCTTCTATGGAAGGTATTTTCTAGTTTGCAATCAGATCTTGGTTTTCTAACAACCGTTACCCAAAGGTTTGCTTAAAACAACTAGCCACATTCTGCATAGAATTCAGGTTTGAATGATACTTTTGATAATCATCTTACACAACAATCTTCTAATTTTGATACGATGAACCCATTGGTTTCACCACCTATATCCCTAAGCCAAGTACCTATAGTTGGTTTAAAAAAAAAATTCCAACTCACAATCAGTTATGGACCCTCAAATTTGACGGATCTAAGTCTAAAATAGGAATTGGGACTGGGATTGAGCTAATTAACCTGAAAGGGAAAAACCTTTTTTGCTTCTTACAAGTTGTAGTTTGGATGCACCAATAATGTGGTGGAGCACGAAGCACTAGCCAAAGAACTGATGTTTGCGCATCAAAAGAGAGTTACAGCCTTGACAGTCCTAGAGGACTCTGAGGTTGTTGTGAAGCAGGTCCGTAGCCAGTACACCTACCACAATGAAAGGTTGGTTGTGTACAGGAATCAAGTGTGGAACCTGATAGATGATTTTGAGGCCTTTGGGATCAAATTATTTCCCAAAGAAGAGAACTAGATTGATGATTCACTAGTTGTTGCTGCTAGCACTTTGGAGCCTATGCAACACTCCAAGTTGAAGAGATTCTTCATAGAGTTGGTATCTATCCCAATTGTCCCAGACAATGTCAAAAAATTTTAAGTTTTTGATGATGATCAACATATTCTTACCTTCTTGGCAAGCTCGGATGTCTTTGAGGGACAGATCAATGATGAATTGAACCAAGATCAGGGAGATTGAGACCCTAAAAATTATGAAAGTGAAGGAATTCTTAACCTAAAAAGTAATAGCATCCCCAAGGGAATGGTGGCCTTGGAGAGGTTTTTTGATTCTAATCCACGAGGTCGTGAAAGATTGCCAATGGACAGTGATGGAGGAAAATATGAATATATCAATTTGGCAGATTTAGGTCCACAAAGGAATGTGTATATTGGTAAAACCTTCCCAAAGAGATTAGAGATAAGATATTAAAGGTGTTGAGACAAGATATTGCAACAACTGCTTTGGGATATGAGGATTTAAAGACTTTTGATACTTTTGTGATTACACATACCATACCTCTGAAGCCTGAAGCAAAGCCTTTTTTCCAAAAGCAACACCCTGTCAATGCCCTAATTGAACCCTTGATTTTCAAAGAGGTATAGAAGTTGTTATTAGTGAGGATAATCTTTCATGTGCGGCATTCCACTTGGGGTTCTTGTTCGCAAGAAGAATGGGGAGATCAGATTGTGTGTGGACTTTATAAATCTCAACAAAGTTTTAGAGAAGGATAACTACCCATTTCCTTCCCTAGATGAAGTGTTACAAACTATCAACGGATCCCAGATGATGTCATTCTTGGATGGCTATTCAGGATACAATTAGGTTCTTGTCAATTATGAGGATAGAATGAAGACAAACTTCACTACTAAGTGGGGGACATTTTCCTATCAGAGGATGCCATTTGGTTTAATTAATGCTGGAGCAACCTTTCAGTGTGCGATGGATGTGACATTCAAAGATTTGATAGGTAGATGTATTATTATTTATATGCATGACTTGACAGTGTTTTCTAAGGATAAAGAGGACCATGCTACAAATTTGGAAAAATTACTTAAAAGATGTATTAGCTATGGTTTCTCTCTCAACCCAAAAAAGTGTGTTTAGAGTTTCTGAAGGGAAACTCTTAGGTCATGTAGTATCAAAAATGAGGATATCCATAGATCTCGATAGAGTTGAGTCTATCTTGAAGTTAACAATACCGGGAAGCAAAAAAGAAATGAGATCTTTCTTTGGAAAGATCAACTTTGTCAGAAAATTTATAACTAGGTTTGCCAATTTTGTCAAACCTCTTAACAAGATGATGAAAAAGGATGCAAAAATAGAGTGGAGTAGTGAAGCTAAGTATGATTTTTCTCAAATCAAGCACTCAATCTCAGAGGCACCAGTCCTCACTAGTCTTGATTATTTAAAACCTTTTTTACATCTATTCTTTTGCTTATGAACATTCATTTGTTGTTGTGCTAATACAATGACAAGGCGAGGGGGAGGAAAGGCCAATTGCTTTCATGAGTTCTCCATTTAAGAATGTTGAAATTATGTATCCACCTCTTCAAAAGCAAGCCTTTTCTCTTGTAAGAGCATTCAAAAAGTGCAGACACTACATCCTTCGTAGCCAAATCATTGCTATAGTTCTTGATCCTGCGGTGAAGTCTCTTCTTATGCAGAGTGAGCTGGGAGAGAGAAGAGGAAAATGGATGGCCATTTTACAAGAGTTGGACCTCAAGATACATCCAATGAAGCTCGTTCGAGGACAGGGTTTATCTAAAGCTATGGCGGATGTAGATAAGACCCTTACTTTCTAGCAATACACAATGTAGTCATTCACCAATGATCCATGGTATGCAAATCCGATCTACTTTTTGCTTAATAATAAGTGCCAAGATGGAATGAATAATACCCAAAAGAGGGCACTAAGGTTAAAAAGTTCTCATTATATGCTTACAGGAGGATCATTGTATAGGAGAAATTTTGAAGGTGTCTACCTACGTTGATTAGATCAGCAACAAGCAAAGCACACTATTGCTAAATTTCATGGTAGGCATGTCATTGGTCATGGTTCTGCAAATTTTTTGGCACATCAAATTCTCAGATTAGGATATTACTGGTCGCATGTGTTTCATGATTCCCACCATCATGTCAGGACATGTCATACATGTCAGATCTCAACATCAAGGGAACACAATCCAACAATGCCTTTGCAACTAGTTTATGAGGTAAGGACATTTGCCCAATGGGCATTGGATTTTGTTGGGGTGATTAACCCAAACTCTTCTATAGGTTACAAGTTCATATTGATGACCACTGACTACTGTACGCGTGGATAGAAGCTTAGCCTTGCAAAAATAGTACCACTAAGGTTGTCACTAAATTTCTTACTGAATGCATTGTCACAAGGTTTGGAGTACCTTTTGCCTTGGTATGTGACAATGGCCTAGCCTTTTCTTTTGCTGAGTTTATTTAGTGGGCTTACAAACATAAAATTGTCTTGAAGTATTCTTCTAATTACTATTTGCAAGGGAATGGAGTAGTTGAGTCTACTAATAAAAATTTCTTGGAAGTAATTAAGAAGTTATTGGAGATTAATCCCACATATTGGCATATCCAATTGAGGTTTTCCTTATGGGTGGAAAAAACTAGAATTAAGGCTGCCCTGAAAACTTCACCTTTTAAGCTAGTCTATGGTCAGGATCCAATTTTTCCTATCCATTTACAAATACCTGTCCTGAGATTTATGCAGGAATTTTATTCTAGCGATGATAGTATAGAAGTACGACTAGCTAGTTTGCTACAATTGGAAGAACAAAGAGATGTTGCTTTGCAACAGTTCTCTAAACATCAAGTTGTCGTCAAATGTTGGTTTGACAAAAGAGCCAAGATTAAGGCCTTTAGGATATCATACCTCATTTTATTGTGGGATAAATCCAAAGAAATAAAAGGTGATCACCAAAAGTTTAACAGACTTTGGTTGGGTCCTTATCAGATTGTTCAGATCCTAGGCGAGAATGCATTTCGCCTGAGCACTTTAATAGCAGAACATGTTCCATTGTCTATCAATGGTCAGTTTCTTAAACATTATTTTGGTCCGTAAAGGTTTGATTTTCTGATTGATTGTACATATGTAATTAGTTTTCTATTTTTTTTGGGTTTGTTGTTTGTGTGCTTTTCTTTTAGTTTTCTTCCTGTTATTTTGTTTCGTTTTGTCTTTGTTCTTGGGGACCTTCATTTTTATCCATTAATAGATGAAGGGGTTGTTACTTAAAGTATACTGTGGATACTAGGAGAGAAGTCAATTTAGGTATTTTCAAGTTTTCTGTTGAAAGATTTCGTTATAAACTTATGCTTTGCGTTCATTTTCAACAAAGTTTTTGAAAATTTATTCATAATGAGGTATATTGTAAGCAAACTATTGAACTATGATTCAATCTATAACAAAATAGGTAGAAACATCCACTTGTATGAAGGCCTCTTTGTCTCAAGGTGATTGTATCTTAAGATTTGAGCGAAAAATCTGATTCCCAACACTGTCATGAGGTCCACAATAGTTCTCAACCCCAATTTTCAGTTAGATTATATCTAAATATTAAAAAAAAAGGTAAGAAAATAATTTATTCAACTAAAGCCTATATAAAAGAATAGAAAAGAGGACTATCAATAGAAGGAAAACTCAATATCAAATGGGTGATTCAAGTATCTCTACTGGGGCTATGGACGCCTAGCTAGCAGTAGAGCAATGCTTTGAGAGAACTAGAGGTATCTCTGTCAGAGCTATGGACGCTTGATTGGCAGTGAAGCAATGCCTGGGATATCATTACACGAAATTCAAAGGGACTCAACTCATGTAGCTTGAATCTTAGATATGGTTGTTTAGAGGTGAAGAAAACTTTGTACAAAGAGATGCACCAAATATTCACACACTTAGATTCAAAAGTAGTAAATTTTGATTTTCATCTGAGATTCCAGCTCAACCTTACTTATTATAACTAATCTAACTTGAATTGTTATGTTCATAAACTAGAAGTTCTAGGTGACTGAATTCTTCAACATCTTGAAAATGGGTAAACCATTTTTCTAGCCGAGTCACCAATTGCTATGCCTTACATAGCTACCCCATTTGATTTTTGGTCAAAATGGGTCTCCCTTGCTTTTGTTTGTCCTTGGTGTTTTTGTTTGGGCCTTGGGAGTTGTTATTTTTCCTCTCAAGGCCTTGTTTTTTTTGCTTTCGCAGTTTCAGAACACGAGATGAAATTGAACTTAGAACCTTTACAAAGTTCCTGGTTTGGTTTTCATTATGATTCTAGCTCTGCCCCTTGTTGTCTTTGTTTCTTCGTTGTTTTGCTTGAGTTCGGCCTTTGGGTTGGTTTCCTCCCTTAGGTTTACTTTTGTTCTCCTTTTTCCTTTGTTTCTTTTCCTATCGTCAAAAGCGGAACCGGGACGGAAACTAAACTCGAAACTTTGTAAAAGTTACGGGTCTGGTTTTGGTTTCGACTCCGCCCCCATGTGTTTTGCCTGAGTTTGGTTTCCATTCTAATCCTATTTGCATCGGTGTCTTTGTTGTTTTCTTTGTGTCAGTGTTTGTTTCTTTTGACGGAAGTGAAACCAGGATGGAAACCTAAATCAAAACTTTGAAAAAGTTTCAAGTCTAGTTTTGGTTCTGATTTTTCCTTCATTTTCCTTTTGGTTGTCTTTTTCCTTTTCTGTGGGGTCTAAACCGGATTTGGAATGTGATGTGAAACTTGACTAAAGTTTCATGTTCTGCTACGAGTCTGCTTCCACATCTACCTTGCCTTTGATTCGCACATCGGTTGAATGCTCATTTATGACTTTGACTTCGCCCCTGATAATCTGCATTAATGGCATTAATTGCCACTCTCTCACATGCGTGAAATTAGTTTTTAAACCTTAATCAGGATTATTATTGCTCATAATTGTTATTCAAAGCATTTTACAACCCAAAGCTAAAGAAAACTCAAGGGGAGCATGATTTTATTGTAGGCATGTGTTTGTGAGCAAATTCTTGTCTAGTTTCAACCTTTCTTGGTGCGTTTTGGGGTAGGTGTTTTTTCTTTCCTTGTTTCGCTTTGTGTTTTTTTTGTTTTTGTCTTTCATTGTGTTATTCGCGCATTCACGAGATTTTATTTTGTGGTTCTTCGCTTGTTTTGTTGTTTATTTTGTTTGTTTCTTATTGTTTTTGTTTCTTTCTATTTTCCGTTTGTTTTCTTTGTCCTTTTCCATTTGTTTTGGTCATTTTGTTGTTGTTTTCGCCATTTGGTGGTCACATCCGTACTATCATGCCCTAGTTTTTTTAAATAGGGTTTCAATTTGAAGGATCTTGGGTGTTATAAAAGTGTTTAACTCTATTTAACAATCCTTCTTTTCTTATTATCATGTCGGGTTAATGGTTGTAATGACAAAGTTTTGCTGCCCTATTTTTTGTAAGTTGACATGTGGAAACTAGGGTTTGTGTGTTTGACTGTTACAATATTATGCCCTAACAATTCAAATCTGGTCTTATCCCATTAAGGGTGAGTTTTATCCCCTTATTTAAAATTTTTCTTATGGTTTCATGTGACCTAGCTCTTAAGCTAATATGACCACATGTTCAAAAGTGCTTGATGTTAATCATAAAATGGCAGAAGTGGATTCGGGAATGAAATTGTTCCATAAGTATTTTGCACAAGAGTTCAAATCCAAAAATAATCCTGCTTTCGGTGAATGTTGGCTTTGGTCTATACCTTTCTTCTTTGGTGGAAGCAAAAGCAAGTGGGAAACGAACTTGGAATCATCAGTTGGTTTTTGGTTCGGATTCCATTCTTATCTCAGTTTCGGTCTCAATCTATACCTTTGTTCTTTGGCAGAAGCAAAACCGAAGTGGGAGTCAAACTTGAAACTATTGATTGGTTCTTGGTTTGGTTTCTATTCAAATTCTGGTTCAGGTTTTGTTTCAGTTTCGATCCCGACCCTGCCTATGTTAAAAAGTATCATGTTCCTAATTCTTTCCCAATTCCGCTTTTGGTGAATATGAAATGTTGCTAAGTATAAGAAGGAATGGAGACTAGTATGAAAGGTGATGTATGGTGTAATGATTTCCATGCTTTTGATCATCTATCCAGGGTTGTATTGCAGGAATAGAAGATGTTGGGAGCATTAGAAGAAGCTTCTCAAAGGAGCCAAGTTGCACAAAGTCTGAGACAAGGAACCAAGCCTAAAAAGATAAAGGTGGAACATCTCCCATACACTTCGACATATAAAAATAAGAGTGCAACTCTTACAACTAGCAAGCTATACTTATATTGGGCGGACATCACAAATAAAAATCTTGGTCCCTTCAACTATGAGGAGTAGCTTGAAGAGACCTTCATGAAGGATGCAACAAGAAGAACACAAAGAATTGTCCAATCTGGATTGGCACATGTTTCCCTCTTTCCACTATTAGTCCAATGTCCAAAACTTATACTTGTTGTAGTAGGAGCATATAACCCAGCAACAAGGCAGTGTGTGGATGTGCAAGGGAACATCATCATCGATCTTACTCCATAGATGATAAGGTTTATGTTCAATGCACCTACACCACAAAATCCCAAGCAAATCAATGAGGCAAAGGCACTACAATTGTATGGAAACAAAAAGGAAGCCAACATGACTCATATGAATAAGAAATGGATGAGAGTTGAAAAGAAATCCCTGTCCAAGCTTCCTGACCAGCCTAAGAGGTTAGATTTCAGCAAGGAAATTGATGATATAATCATGATGCTCTCTAGGGTATTCAGGAAAAGAGATTCCTCACATTTCAAGGAATGAATGTTCCCATTCATACCAACTATTTTGGATGGAAAGAAATAATTTGATTGGACCATGATTATATTGGAGTGCTTACACAATCAGATCCTGAGGGTGAGGGAGACAAAGTGTTTCTTTATCACTTCCTATGTAATATATGCAGCAGCTAGGAGGGGTATTTTCCCTAGTTTAAATGTAGTCAAATTATTGGGAGAAGCCCCTCAACAAAAGGTCTGGGATCATTATGACCAGTTGACTTTGCAGACTTTTGAGTTATATTATAGGAGAGTTAATGATGCATTTTTGTATGTCATCATTAATTAGTTGACAGGGGATGCAGGATATAGGTTGAGCAGGGATGCCATGGTATGCATTGCAGAATGGGGACATTGGTACATCCAATACCCCAAGTTCACTTACTTTAGACTAGCCAGTTTTGATGGTCATCTTTATTTGCTTCCCAGATGTTGAGCAACGGGATTATTTTGATGGAATTTATTTATCAAGCCATAGGAGTAAATGTCAAGTTTGCTAAAAAACATAAACCTGGATGTCACAAATTTGTTATGAAGTTAGGAGAGTACAGCTATACACACAATGTGGCAGAAAAAGTAATTTGTGATGAATTAACCTACTTGAAATTAGGCTTATATACATCTAGGAAGCACTTTGACCCCAAACATAAGATGCAAGGTTTGCTCCCTATAGTTTTTATAAGCATTTAAATTTGTTGGAGAATTTTTGGATGGACCTGCAGGATGAGTATGATATCAGAAGGAGGAATTATGAAAGGTTTCCCATCCCACTAATGATTTAGTATGGGTTGAAGGAACATATTCCTAACACATTGTCTGATGATGGTGTAACTTTGGACCCCCAATATGAAGTTGAAAACATAGGCACCAAAGATCTTGACCTAATGAACTAGGATGAAGAGGGATCTATTGACATGAAACAAATTGCAAGGCCGAACCTAGATAGAAGTATCCAATGGGTGGTTATGAGAATCAAGGAGCCAGAGGCTCAAACTTCCAAGAGGAGGAAAGTTGCAGGTACCACCCAAGGATATAAAAAAGGAAAAAAGGATAGCTCCTAAGGATCCATTAGAGTTTTTCCCTACCAATACAGGAGAAGAGCCTCATCCAGCCATAATTGTTCAAGATATTCTTGAAGCACAAGGAGAATAGGCCACAACAGAGGTTGGAAGGGAAGTTGTATCTCAAACTGGTGTTGCAACAACTACTGGAGTTGAAGCTTCAACTCAACCTCCCATGACAAAGCAACCAATTGAGGAGATTCCCACTGGAAGCCTTCATAAGGAGGTTGAATCATTCAAGGGTAAGGAGCCACAGGTGGAAATACATTATATAGATACAGATTCTGAAGCACCCAATTTGACAAAGAAACTCATGTGGTTGTATCTCATGAGTAGACTAAAGAAGTAGAGACTAAACATGTGCTCACTCCTGTGGACCAGTGGAAGTTGTTTGAAGATGTCAAAATGGAAGTTGATGCCAAGGCATAGGCTAAGGATAAAGCTAGAGAAGAAGAGATAGCTAGAAAATAGAAAGAAAAGGAAGACCTCTTGCTCCAGCAACAAAAGGAGCAATAGCTGAAGATTGAGGAAAATGATAAAATAGCCATGGTAGAGAAAATTCATGAGCTTGAAGAAGAAAAGGCTCAAAAAAGGAGGGAAAGAGAGGCCCTTGAGGCCAAATTCAAAATGATTGAGGAAGTTTAGAGGAAGAAAGAAGAAGAGCGCCTGTTAAGAGAAAGGAGGCATAAGAACTTGCTAAGCATGAGTAGGAGTCCAAGAAAGCATGGGATAAAGTTAAAGAACTTGAAAGATGGAGGGATGAGATGATGGAACAAAAGAGGATAGAAGAATAATTATTGCAAAAGGAGTTAGAGGCTAAAAGAGTGCAGGATCAAAAAGATAAAGCTGAGGTTGAAAGGTTGGAAAAGGAGATCAGAGAAAGAGAAGCAACAAGAAGTTGATTCTCAGCCTAGGGCAATAGTTTGGAAACCTCTTTCTCCTGCTACTTCCTCCTCTACATAGGTAATAACTCGCCCTAGTGCTCCAACATGGTTGAAGCTTGATTTAGAAAAGAAACAAATAGTTCAAGCTCAACCCTTGAATTGGGAAGAAATGATGAAGGAGATAGATAAGGAGAGACCCAAGACAAAGGAAAAGGTTCTTCACTCTACCAAGGTAATAGATGCAGGAGAGATTATTGTTGAATGTGCAATCCCTATGGTAGGCAAGGATAGGAAAGACATGCAACTAACTGACTATCAATTGGGTACTGTCAATTTGGGTAGACCCACAAGGAATCAACAAATGAACCTTATTGACATTGTGGAATCATCCACCAAATCTAGGATGATCAAGGATAAACAAAAGAAAGATGAACTTAAAGCCCAATTGGATCAATTGTGCAAGTTCTCGAAGGATTCCTCCACTCATGTTTCTCAACAAGGCTTATCCAGAGACCCTAGTCCTATTAAGCAAGAAAGAAGCTGATGATCTAGTACAAATGAGTAGCAAAGTTGGAATGCTTGATAGGTGGGTTGACAAATTGAACCAAGAAGTTGATGAGCTACTTGTTGAAAATTTTAAATTCCATGAACATGCATTGGAGATGGTGGAAGACATGAATTCACATGTAGAAGTTTTGGAGAAACAAGAAGAAGAGTATAGGGAGCATACTAAAAAGTTGAAGGATATTAATCAGTAGCCAAAGCAAACTCTCTTGGATCAATCTATCATTGATAAAGATAATGTGGACTTTATTGAAAGGATAATTAACATTATCAGGTTTAGATCCAAGTTCATTTATGAACATAGAGATGAAGTCCATCAAGCAAGTAAAGATTTGAATGAGCATATTGATGAGTTGGAGGCAGTGATTCCCATTTTGATTAATATAGATATCTTTGTGAAGGAAGGTCTTCCTCTAGATAAGTTGAAGGAGAAATTGAATAACATATTTGAGGAGGTAATACAGAAAGGATATGTTGGTGAGGATTTTTTGTTGGATAGACTCATGGACATCAGAGATAAAGTAAAGGCTACTAGGAGAGAGCTAATTAAATTGAAATATATGCAAGAGTTTGCTACTACAAAATTGAAAAGGATTAAATTTGAAGATGATTGGGTAGATGACCCTGATCCAGGTATGCTTCAATAGGTGTTCTCTAGCTATGATGAGTACCTCCATGAGTAGAGTACGTAGGAATGAGCTAGTAGAAGAATGTTTATTCCAGTTGGGTGCCTAGAGACCTGGTTAGCAACACAACCACCTTTCCTACTCTTCAGCAGATTGAAAGAAAATTTCAACCTTGGATTCCTTCCAGCCCGTTCCTCTTCTTCAGGCAGAGTTTGGATAGAAATATATGGCCCTTGTCAAATGCAACAAATCATGGAGGATTACTTATCCTTACTTGGTCGCCCTTGATATTGTTAATCTCATCGCATCCAACTGTCTTAGTCCTTAGTGCTATAAGTAAAACTTTGAATGATATTGTAAAGGTCAGCTAGTTGAGGGAAGCTTAGCCACCTAAGACAAAGATAGTAGTGATAGTTGATATAGTTTAAGATTTTCATTTTTTAAGCAAGATACTTTGATACTTTTTTTTACAAGTTTTATGCAATTTTAGTTACTTGCAGAAGTTCGTAGTTAAGTGATGATTGCAATGAATCATAGTAATTCGTGTGCCAATGGATTTTTTGTGTATAAATGTTTCTTATTTGATGCAAATCAATAGGAGAATCTGAATTTCAAACTATTTCATTGAGTTATCTATTAGTGGGATCTATTTATGTCTATTGATCTGTCAATCTAAGCAATGAGTTGGTTATGCGTTTTGGATTTTGAAATAAAGTTTTAATGAATGGTTATGGTTATGGTACTTGCACTATGGATCTATACAGTAGTATAGTTCATGCTATGGATTACATCATGTTATGGTTTTGATTGGCTAAGGAAACACTCATTGCTAGGATACATGTTTGGATTTAAATGTGTTTATATTCATAAATTGTTGTTCTAAAGGTTTGATATATCTTTTTCAGTTTATTTACACCCCCCCAAAAAAAATGTTAGATAGATTTAGTTTGCATTACTCTTACCAACAGGCCCCTTGCACATTATAGATACATTGACCACTTAGGAAAACAATAGTGTTGTGACCCAACATGAATGACCTTGGAAGGTGATCAATCTAACCATTGTTTACCTTTTTCAGGAGAGGTGAGTTGCTTAGATCTTACCTGCATGTTGTTGTGTCAATTTGGCCATCAACACTTCCCAATCGTCTTCTAATCATCACTTAAGTAAATCAAAACCATTTATTTAATTCATTCATCATTTATTCTCTTTCTTCTATAGTTCTCCCTTAACTAAATAAATTCACATTTATTTAATTAAGATCAACATTCAAATCCTCATCTCTCAAAAATTAAATAAATACATCTTATTTTTTTAATTCCTCATTTTCCATGTCAAGTAATTAGTTGATTAAAAACTGATTAATTTTTACACATTTATAAACATATTTGTCTAATTAATCACTAATTATGTCCATCGCTTATCCATAGAAATTTTACATCAAAATCTTAGCAATCTATTTTATCCTAGAAAATGTCCACCCTCCATCTCACATGTGTGAGACTCTCTTTTGTCACATCCCATAGTTCTATGTAATCTCTCACACTTATAAGAATATTTATATGGCATACCATTCATTCCCATGTGATCCTCACACGTGTGAGAAAAATCATGTCATATCACTCTTACATATGTAGTCCTCACACATGTGAAAAAAATCACATGTATTATCACTCTTCCCCATGTGATCCTCACATATGTGTGAAAGGAATCACATGTCATATGACTCTTCCTCATCTAAAATTTGAACATGTTTAATTTAACTCACAAGTCATATCACTCCTCCCCATGTGATCCTCACACATGTGAGACGATAGACATGTCATTTCATTCTTCCCTATGATTCTTTTCACATCTATAAAGACTCTTAATCTCAACCATCCATTCAAATCTAGTCAATCCTAGCCATCCAAATCATGTTGATCGTAGCCCTCTCCAAGTGTACCAATCATGAGGTGCCACTTGGAGGCTTCTCGTTAATCCAAGTCTCTTATGCGACCCTGACCATTGATCTCAAAATTCAATCTCCACCCTTGATCACTCACCCTAAAAATCTATAAATGAACCCTCTTGGAGTCCATTTTCACGAGTACATCTTGATGTTGATGTTATGTTGCTAGCGTTGAAAGAAACTACATATGCCCAATCACAAGATCACATATCTTGAGCACAACTACAAACAAGTGTACAACAAGAAGTTCTTAAATAATTTTAGAAAATTCTCAAGTTTGAGTACTCAACCTTGTCAAGCTCAAACAAAGGTGCAATAGGAGACAAGGTATAAGGTATTTTTCAAATTGTGTTTGAGTCTTTGTTTATTATCGAGCTTCCTCTTGTTCATTTTATTCCCATTATGTTTGAGTCCTTTATCCCTAAATCCCTTATTCACATATCCTCAACCCCAATCCATTTATTCCATCACAACCTCTAAAAAGCATTAATTTTAAAAAAAAAAAAAAAAAAACTTAAAGATAGATAAAGTTTCCAATAATGAAAATCATTACTATGGTGCCTTGAAGAATGCCATGATGAAAACTTTTAAAATAAGCATCATGTGTACATCTACCATTTTAGAGAACCTTACACTTAGGGGAAAGTTTATCCCTTCTCATAAACTTCATCCAATCTACCTCATCCTACTATTTAACCATTACTTGCTTAAGCAAACTTATCCCATCATATCATATACATCCATCCTTCTTTCTTGTGGCCTTGATACAAACATGGAAAAAAATTCCAAGCATGCTTTGGACAATACAATTCTTGCTTTCAATGCAGTTAACTCCTCTTGCATCCCTCCATCTCTTACTACTACCAACCCCTAATTCATATTTGTAGGTGTGTGGCTCTCTTTTGGTGCTCATCCTCATCCCCTACACAAGTGCCACACTCTTGATGCTTTTTTCTACCCATCAAGACCTCTTGTGCCACACCCCTAGTGCTTGTGAATAACCTTGAAATTTGTGCATGATCTTTTCGAATTTATATATTTCCCTTGACCTCGACACCTCCCATTGAATATGTATGTCTTTTAATTGCCTTAAACCATCAAGCCATACTCTCTAAAACACAAACTCCACCTTGTGATATAGTCCTTGGAGCTCAGATCTTAAAACCTCTCCCACTACCTATCATCCATACCATCTTCTCCATCGATGTCATAGACAACCATTTACTATGATACTCTTTATACTTA
This sequence comes from Sequoia sempervirens, assembly GCA_007258455.2. Lineage (NCBI taxonomy): Eukaryota > Viridiplantae > Streptophyta > Pinopsida > Cupressales > Cupressaceae > Sequoia > Sequoia sempervirens. The sequence continues at coordinate 820,649,019 of VDFB02270651.1, forward strand.
CTCATACTTCCTCAAAGATTTTTTCTAGGTGTGTTATTTAATGTGTCGCGCTTCTTATAGAGTTGAACCTCAAATTTGTCTCCACAAATGAAATAAATGGTCAATATTTGGTGGACCGCCCCACAAATTCGCTTTTTCTTGTCCTTTACACCTTAGATGATTACATTCTTATTGTATATATTCATGATTCCTATAATATTCTCTTGGATGTTTCTCAATATAAGTTTAGGGATAGGTGTCATCTCATTGAATGTGAAGCTTTAATTGTTGTATTATATGTCACTCTTTTATCTTTGCATTATATCCCTTCATCTTTATGATGAATCAATTGGATGTACTCCAAATTATTGGTTCTTACAAAGCTATGATAAATTTTCTATTTTTCATGACCTTTTCTTAGCTCTCCAAGATATTTTCTTCTCTTATACTATAGATTCCATTCCTCTCAAAGGAAATAATCATGATAACACTGTGGCTAGTGTTACTTCTTTGATGCCTTGCCTGATTCCACCAAATTGTAATTATTCATTCACACTCATTTATCCTACCCTCAATGAAAATTCCTCTTCTTTAAACTTAACTTCTTTCCATATAATTTTAACAAGAAAATGATGCACTAATATTATGACTATCTTGGCAAAGGTACCTTTCCTCTTAATTATACTAAAATGAATAGCATCCACATCCAAGAGAATTTTTTTTGATACATTCAAATTTATTATGTCTTGTACTATTGTGGGTATAGTGGCATTCTCATATGTTGCTTGACTAAGGAAAAAACTATTGCTGCTCTACATATGTCATACATTAGTACATGTGGTCACTTAAATGGAAAAATGATTAAAAAAAACTTAATTGTACAAAATATTATTGGAAATTATGAAGCAATACTCCCATTGCTTTGCTAAGAAATCACTCTAATGTCAAAAGCATAGAAATCTTATCAATGCTCCTCCTCAAGAACTTCAGGATCTTAATTCACCCTAGCCTTTCTCTATCTAGAGCTCTAATTGCAATAATTGACTATTAGAAAGCAGGGGGAAGTAATTATACTCAAATCTACCATGACTAAGATCATATGATTTTTTCTTACAAAAAAATATTATTTCACATTTCAACATTCCTTTTGTTTTTATTTCCAATAATGACTTTTCTTTCAAGAACCATTAGGTGAATAAGCTTCTTGATGTGTTTCATAACCAAAATCACTTATCTACTCCAATGGCCCAATTGATGGTTCAAACAACAAATGAACATTACATATGTAAAAGTGTTCATCAACACGGTAAAAATTAGTATTCTCAACTTCCTCCCACCTTCTAGGCCTCTTGTACAACCATTTATAATCCCACAACACTTGAGGTCACCTCTAAAACTTCTTATATTCAATTCTTTTGAGTATGATCATTTTGCATGTTCTCAATTTTAATCTCTATTCTTAATACTTCTAATCAAGTTCCATGTACATATTCCATTAGGCTTATTATCTACTTGTGGCACAAATAACTCATGATTTCTTTTATTTTCCTATAATGCTTGTACATCTTAATCCTATGGGCACACCTATTAATGCTTTGGCCTTTTGGCACCTCTTGTTGTTCCCCCTTCTTATAAATACTTTGATATTCCTTTCTTACAATACATGTGTTTAAATGACTTCACATGTCAATTCTTATGTTTGACGTTTATTTGTTCATGTATGATACAAACTATTAATAACAGTGTGTTCATTCTTTTTTGTAATGGTGTTATTCTTTGTATACCTTGTCATATTCCTTCCTTCTTAATTAGGTAGTTATTAAAAATTATATTTTCTCTTTTTTATTATGTTAACTAATTATCTAAGTTTCTTTCCTATATTTACGCATGTGATTAATCCAAATTAATAATTTATGTTTATTTCTTAAACAATTATAAACATAAACCAAATCATTATCATAACATCACATTTATTTATATTTATATCATCTATCATTTTAAAACACATCATCACATAAACACAAACTCAAATCAAATGTCCTTGCAATAATCAATTATCCATATACAATATGACAAAATATGAGGTCAAAATTTGTAATCTCTATATCCTATCATTGTTTCGACGATGGTAAAGTTGCATCTTCCAAAGGTGTTCTAGGACTTGAAGGCCACAATAAGGTTGTCAATCATTCATGCAAGTTTGGGGGGTCCAATTACATCACATCTTCCTTTGTGCTAAAATGAACCCCTCTAGACGCCCCTTTGCTCGCCCTAATGCCTCTCTCAAGCTAGCATTTTCCATTGTCAAAGCATCCATCCTCTTCCATACTTGTATATCTACTACCCTCACCTGATGAAGTGCCTCCAGCTCTCCTCGTAGACAATCTCTCTCTACTCTAAGTGCATCTATCTCAACTCGTAGTTGTTGGACCTCTATTTGCATTTGTCTCTCTCTATCGAGCCTCATCATGTTGGGTTTGCAAACTATCCTGATCGACTTGAGCTTGGTCTTTCTCAATTAAGACTTCATCTCTCGCAGCCACCGCCTTTGCTACTCTCTCATAGAGTTGATCACTCTCTATCATAGTAGCATACATGTGTTCCATATGTAGTCTCAACACAAGATCAATAATGTGAACAAAATGGCCCGCTATTTCCATTGGCCTATCACTACTTGCTATGTCTTGATCCAGAAAATCTAGTACGATCTGGGCTAGAGTGTAGGTGATCACATCCTCCCACTCTCAAATGTTAGCTGCAAAACCCAAACACCAAACCATGTGAGTTCACATCTATCTCAAATCACTTTACACTCAATAACTAATTTCAAAACATACTCATATGTGTCTATCAAACTTGAATCAAACCAATTCATACTTAGATCTTCCAATTGTCCAATTGGATCATCTCCATGTTAGATTTTGTAATAAGCATGAAATCAACTAAGAGCTCATGCCACTGTAATAGCCAAACAATATTCAAGACCAAAAGATATAGATTGAATAATGTTATTTCCATTAATCAAGTGAGAAAATACATGGAATGAAATACATAATAAAGTAGATGTCTAGATCACTAGATTAAAATACACAACTAGGTCAGTGCATTTTTGGAAATGCAGAGGGGGAACATGGATGCATCATCCACTAAGTGTAACTCTCAAAATATAACAAGATAGTTTCACTCACCATTATTAAGTGTGTAAGCTAAACTAGGGGTAGGAAAATAACTAAAAATATAAACTAACCAACTAAAATACCTAATAAATTAATGAAAATAACTAAAAACTTACAATAACTACAATGTATGAAAAAACCATCTACAAATGAGGATAGAGTGTGATCAAGAGACTCCTAAACAATTGCAAAATCTAGCAAGGTAGAAGCCCGATAAGACAAAGAAGGAATAGGTGGCTCAAAGTGTTCTCTTGTTACATTCAAAATAAGAGATGTAACTCTATAAGGACTATCATCAAAGAGAGGATAAACGTTCTCAATGGTGTCACTAAGATCCAAAATATAAGATTTTATGAACGTGTGATGTTAATCTAATAAGTATGCATCTCAATGAGGTGGATCAAAAAGACAAATATGCTCCTATTGAAGAGAATCTAATGAGATTCCTATAGATGTAAAAGGTGCAAAATAATTCAGCAAACAAATTTGATTTCGTGGAAGTTTCTTCACTTCATAAATATGCTTTTGAAAACAATCATGTTCATCATGATTTTTCTTCTCACAATAAGCACATTTGACCCTACATGATTTGGAAGGCTTCCCTAAGAAACTAAAATTGAACTTCATATCAATTCATAATTACAAGATGTCCATAAAAGACCCTCAAAGAAAATACAAGAATGTGGCACTTTATCATTAATGCATGTACAATAAGTTATCTTGTTTTCTAGAATTTTACAATGTCTAGAATGGAACAAAATATTCAAGTAAGAACTCATAAGTTGCACCGTTGTGTAAATGCTCAAAAATATCACTTTCAAAAAAACAAATGTAAAAAAAGAGTTCATTCATATATGAACAAATGAAGTTTTGAAAAGCTAGATTGGACTAAGAGATTATTGATATAACTCAAAATTTAAACAATTGAAACATCAAAATCAAAAACTAATTGCATGATGTAACTAGCAAAAAATAGGTAAGATCCCAAACAATTACCAAAAAAGATCCTCAAATTATTGAGTTATGCCCCTCCAAAGTTTAGCAAAAAAACATTAAAACTTCATTGAATAGGGATCTCCCTCCAAGCACAAAAAATGTGTTGATGTCATCAAGGTACAACTAGCATGTACAATTAGCAAAGAAGACTTGTGGTAGTCCAATCCATAAGTGTACAATGTGTATGCACTATCAGTACAAAAATTAGGGTCCACAAGTGATGTGTCTTCAAGATGTGCCATGTCACAATGAAAGTGACGTTGTGAAGGGGCCCAACAGTAAGGGTTATGTGTCCTCACAAGTAGACAAAGAAGGCTTGCAATAAAAAGTCCCCAAGTATGCATGCACAAGCCAAGGGGCCCACAAATAAAGATGGCATGACCACATGAGCTCGTTAAAATAAACTCCATGCAATCAAAGACTTCCTTTATGTGTTATGAACAATGAACATACAAAGTTAGCAAGGACATTATGTTGCAAGTGTGCATAGACTGTTGTCACTATTAAAGATTAATGCCAATGGTGGCACCAAATAAAGCTTGTATCAGACAATCTACATGCACTCGAAGTACCTAAGATTGAATCTTGTAATGTGCCTTACCCGACTTTACCCTAGAATTTGCTTGTTGATTAGGTTTAGGCTTTCTTCTTTTCAAATAAATGTTATCTTTAATGAAATGATCTTGGATTGAAATCTACATTCGTCATATGGACAATTTCCACATATACATATGTTTGTTAGCATTAATATCTAGATTTCCAAATATAAACATTATCACAAAGCAATAATGAAGACATATGAGGTGTGGCATGGGTAGATCCGCCCGAAGCTATCCATCTAAGCCCAACGGCACAAGCATCCTATTAGGACAACCCACCCCTTGGCCTCGAGTGGCATGAATGTCCAAACCAAGACAATTCCCCCACTCGGAGTGGTGTGCTTAGTGGAAACACTTGTACCTGATTTCTCTACCCACATCATCACCATGGAAGACACTTAACCAATTGGGGACAGTCAGGGGAGAGTATAAGTGGCCCGAGCCTACCACCCCTCCATGGCCCCAACAGATCTTAAGTGGAACCCTCACCCCTCCATGGCCCACCCATGCCTTGGGACTACACGAACTATGAGTGGAATTTCCACCCCTCCAAGGCCCATCCTTGCCTTGGGTTCTAGGGGCGGACTTGAGTGGGGTTTTTAGGCACCACTTCCCTCACACCCTTCCTCTTGATAAGCTTGCAAACACAAAGAATACAATCTTTTAGCAATCAAATACATTTGCATTTATTACCGATTCTTTAAGTCAATATCAACATCATTATCATGATGATAATACTAAAGAAAGCATCACACCATAATTAGATTAGCAATATCGATTTCTTAGATTCAAAATATGCTAAATATTATTGTTGAGTACATCACCTGAGTTGTTGTATCTCTCCACGTTTTCTGATTCCTTACCTCTTTCAACCTTATACTAGATTGATCATACGATGAGGACAATTCATAAATATACATAATCTACTTATGTTTATATTAAAGAGTCATCATTACTTATAAGGCTTAATAATTGCTGCAAGCATGATCATATATAATATATCTATATATCCTAAACAAACATATACATACTATTATTCCTATATATATATGTCATCATTACTTATAAGACTTAATAATTGGTGCAAGCATGATCATATATAATATATCTATATATCCTAAATAAACATATACATACTATTATTCCTATATATATATATATATATATAACTTCCTATAACCATCCCTATATTAAATAACTATGATCATTATTATATTGAATAAAACATGGATCAAAATAAACATACATACTACCGTTAACTGTTTTATTCCCTTCCTCTTTATTCACATCCCATTCCATACCATTCCCCCAATTGCTTGAAAGCCTTCTCCCCTTTAAATATCCCCAATTAGATAAGGAGTATGTCTTTTGGTAGCAACCACACCACTTCAAAGCAGCACACCTCTTTGTATATACTAATACCTTTTCACTTAATCGCTGCCCTTTCATAACTAATGTTGATTAGTTTGTTGTATTTATTTGTTTATTTTGTTTATTTTATTTTATTCTATATTTGTTTATTTTCTTTTATTTTATATTTAGCCTATGAATTGGGCTTGGGTTATTTTATTATTATAATATTTATGGTAGTCATTTATTATTATTATTATTTAGTGAGGCATAGTTTCTTGTTATTTTGATATTTCCAATTAATGATATTGATTGCTATTTATTTACTATGTAGTATGATGTCAATTGTTATTATTTACTAAGGCATAGATAATATCAATTTCTTATGATATTTTAATTTAATGATATTAAATTATCTATTTAATAGATAATTGTATTATTATCTACTCTAATTATACTTATGATAATAATAGTTAAATAGTAATTTCTTTTTACATTTATTTAGTTTTGTGTTTCAATACTTCATATTTGGTGTTACAATTTCGGGGACATGACAAATCTACACCTTACACATTGCAAAAATTGGACTCCCTTACCAAAGCATCTTTATTTGACTTGTGTAAGGAGAAAGCCTTCATTGTCCATATTGGTTGATAAGAGTCTTTAAACATATTGCAATATGGCAAAGATGATATCATAGATAGCATGCTCTAATGAAACAAAGTCAAGCAATGTTAAAGGAGGTTGGTGGGAATTTTAGTCATATCAAAGTTTACCTTGATGTTTCCAAATGTATTAAGTGGGCCCCACTATTGGGAACTTCTTGACCATAGGAACTCAAAAAAATACGATTGCAAGAATGCAAAGAATATCAACCTAAAGATCATGAAGGGAGCAACTAAGAGATTACAAAGATTGGTAGAGAATAAAAATTAAATCACCACAGGTACACAAATATCCACAATATCTCAAATATGAGAGTTGAGGCAACAAGTACAGGTTATGCCAAAGTTCCCATGTAAATACTTTATTTTTGCAAAACAAAAAACAAAAAATTCTCTTAATCAAAGTTCAATGTGAAGCAAGGGACAACCCCCAAACAAACATGGGGAAAACTTGCTAGGTTTCAAAAAAAGGTGCAGTTAAGAAACAAAAGAAAACTATTTAAAAAACTATGATAATGATTATTGATTTCTATTGTACTAACATAAACAATAGAAGTAAAATTTGGTCAAAAAATCACAATTATCATCACTCAAATCAAATATATGTATATTGCAAGCATTCAAACTAGCATATGGAAAATTGGGCACATTTTTATGCCTTTAATCTCAACCTCTAAATCCTAATTATTGCTCCTATGGCATTGATGATTTGCATTTCTTTTTTAAATTTGAAGCTTAGTTAAAAACAACAAAATTATGAAAAATACTCAAAGACCTTAATTTGAGCTTGATCCTAAAAAGAAAAATGCACAAATTTTTTAGTGCTGCAACAAATGAAAAGCAACATATTTTTCCTTTATTTAGCTTAAAATAAAAAAAATAGTGTTTTCTCTACTTTTTGACATTTTTTACTTTCTAGTTCACTTAGTTTTCTTGATTAAATCCTATATAATTGAATTCTCTCTACACTTTTGTTTTGTCAAGTCTATCCTAATTCCAAGTAATGTTACTATAATATAAACCATTTTGAGTTATATTTAACATAAATGATTATTAGAATTATCAATTATTAGTTATGTTCTTAATTATGTATTTAATTTTGTAAATCAATGCAAATTATGGTTAATTTCTATATAATTTTAATATTAATTAATAAATATATATGTTACTAGGTTCATAGTAATGGTGGCCCATGTATTTGACCCTTAGTTCAAGGATGAGTTCCTCGAGGATCTGCCATAGGCACAACCTAGGTTCCCTAGGTACAGTGACCTATTACATTTTTAATAAACAATTTTTTTATTAAAAAAATATTAACATATGAATCCATATCCATATCTTCCAATTCATAACAAATCTAAATAAAAGGGAAACCATAAGTTTGTTTCCTACACACCTATGAAGGTATAGCACTCAAAAACCCAAAATTTATGTTATTTCTTCAATTGTATATCCTCCCACTAATTCAACTTGTTTACTATCAAAATGAACTACACACACACATATGCATATACATGTATGTGTATATGTATGTGTGTGTGTGTGTGTATATGGTGGGCCTATTTCAAGTCCCAAAATGTGGGCTCCAAAAATGGGGGCCCCAAAAGTGGGCCTAAGTCAGATCCAAAAAATCGGGCTCTGAAAATGGGCCTTCGGAGAGCCAAAAGTGAGGGCCCCAAGGGTGGGCCTCAATTGGGTCCCAAATATTGGGGGGACCTAGAACTGCCAAAAATTGGGCCCCCCAAAAGTGGGCCTAAGACGGGTATGTATGTATGTATGTATATGTATATATACATATATACATATACATATACATATGTGTGTGTAAATATATATACATATACATATGCATACATGTGTGTATCTCTATATATACATATTGGTGCAGACAGGATTTCTACCTCTGCAATATCACTTCCTCAAAACACGAGTTACATAGCGAACGACAGATTGAATTGACAATGTCATTTGCCAATTTACATTAATTTAAACTTATCCTAGAATGAAGAAAACTCACTTTTCATTTCTAGAATTAACACTGACATACACCTCTATCAACATTCACACTTCAATTAACTCACAAATTAATTTGAATTTTTTGACTTCTCTGTTTACATTACACAATTTGCAAATTCATTCTCTATACATTTAACTTCTCAAGTTATATTCAGTTTCAGGCTTCTTTCTTCATGTTGGCTCCACATAAACTATTTCCTATGCCAATTCTCTCATTCTTGGCGCAACTCTACAAACATCCCAATCTGCATTTGGATTCCATCAATGTAAAAATCTTCCGGTGTCTTCCATTTCAAACTCGACCTCTCCCCTTGGTGCCTCACTTTTACCCAACTTTCCTGCACACTTCTCTCTTCTCCCACGCAACCTCCTTTTCTCCTCCCTTAGTTTGCAATTTTCACACATTTTTAAAGAAAAACATGGCGCTAACCTCTTTCCTCAGCCCCACGCCCCTTCATTTTTCAACACCCCTTCACATTCACTTTCTCTACACTTATTTTTACATCTGACTTTCAGTTTTTAAAGTTTAATATGCCATCTTAGAATGGCACAACATGCATTATTGCCCTCCTCTGCATTTGTTTGGCATTATTTATTTCCCCTTTAACATGGCGTTCCTCTTCACCTTTTTTAGTTTGTTGACACTTGTCTGCTGCCTCCCCTTTTATTCTTACCTGCGATGTCTTAGATCCTTTCTTTATGGACTCTTGACCACTCTACTCCAAGGCGCCTCCTCTCTTTGGCTGCTTACCCCTCCTTCCCTTGGCTGCTCACGCCCCCATTTTTCAGACTTTTATTGCAGTTTTAATTAATTCATAGTACGCCCCTTCTCATTCTCCCTCGCCTCTTCATCTTCTACTGGCAATGACTTTTTGCTTTCTCCTTATTCTCAACGCATGATCTCAAATTATTTTCCACACTGAAATGAAAGTTTGGTTTTTGCTTCTTTCTATAGAAAATGAACCAGCTAACTAATTGGCTTCATCGAAGTCAACTTATCAATGAAAATAATAAAGAGAGATTACAACCAGAAGGATAAGAAATAATCGTTCATTTGATTACAATAATCGACCTCCAAGAATCAATTGAAATTCATGTCAACAAGCAATCGTAGCTTGGAATTTAAATTGATACATGACATTTTTTCAATGGGATGAAAACAATAACAACTTGATCTACCTGAACCACTCACAATCCAAATTAAACTGAACTTCAAAAATGAAAACCAAAACCAAAACAACAAAACCAAACTGAAATATTTTTTTGGTTGATGAGGATCACCAGTTCGCTAGGGTGCTCATGTATCACATATATACATATGCATACACATGTATGTGTATGTATATGTATGTATGTGTGTGTGTGTGTTTATATGTAAATATATACACATTTAAATATCTATATACATATATATATGTATGTATATACATATGCACATAATTATACATATATATCATTATCCTCCAATTCATTAAAAAAACAAAACACTAGAAGCAGAAAACTTGTTATTTTCTAAATCGTATATCCTCCAAAAAATTAGAATGTCCTATGCATTTATGTGTTTATCTATATAGATAGGAACACTACAAGCTTACCTAGGTCACCCAGGGAGTCCCTTTATGCATAAACCAAAAAGGGAACCTCACACATTTTTAATAAAAAAATTTGATATTAAACAACATCAACTTATGAATCCATAATAATATCTTCCAATTCATAAGAAAATTAAATACAAGGGAAACCATAATTTCTATATCCAATCATGTTCCCAATTGTTTCATACATGTCCATGTATTCAATCACACTCAAACTAATCAATAATGTTATAAGTTGTTGAATACCCAAAATTTATGTTATTTCCTAGATCATAATATCCTCCCCACTAAATGTGACGCACAAGTGTAGACTAGATGATTGACTTGTTGAAAATATTGACAGCGGTCATAGGTTTGAAACCTTATTTAAACATTACACCAAGAGTGAGACATCTCAAGTCACAACTATGGAGGTATAGTAGCTCACCCACTTCTCAAGTAAATCCCAAAGGTAACTAGGGGCATTATTTGTTACGATGTTGACTCTCCTCGATACATATATATTCCCACACAATCAACTTTTTATTGTCTAAATGACCTATGTATTTATATGCTTATATGCTCACAAGTGATGGAGCGAAGCAAGAAATAAGGAGTAACTACAATGTAGGAGGAGATAGAAGGAGAAAGCATCAAGCTATAGAAACAAAGGATGGAGAAGATGGACGTGAATGCTTGCAAGAGTAAGGAGGAGAAAAGGTGAGGGTTTTGAGCCAGAGGAGCACCATAGGAGTTGGAGTTTGAAATGTAACTAGAATGGTATCTCTTGCCATAGAATGTAAGCTAAAGCAATATCATACAAATGAATTGAATGGGATGTGGGCCTCATAAATAAAACCTCACAATTCAAGCATACAAGCCCCAATACCGAATAATCTTAAAAAATAGCATATACTTATTATTCTTCCATTGCCTCTCTCCCCTCCGCTAAACTATAAACTTAAATTTAGATTTTATAAATTAAGAATTATGTGTGAGCATATGATGCTACTTGTAATTCAAATGATAGTTGTTAATAGATAGTTTAAGAAGGAAACATGCTACAACAAAATGAATTTGTAATGTTGTAATGTCCCCTTCTCAGTAGTGATTATTGTAATTGGCCGTTAGTCTATTCCAGAGGTCCATAGGCTAGTCGAAAAAAGAAATTAGGGTTTCCTATTTTCTACAAGGATGCTTTGGCGGTTATGGGGGTTTGCATGTTGGAGTTTGGCAGTTTGGATTATGGATTCCTTCTGGGTTTTTAGAGAGTTTCGCAGTGGTATGACATGCATCTGCATTAGGTTACTTTTCTAGACTTATCGTAAGTTACAACGACTGCTCAAAATGTGGTTAAAATGTATTTGAAGTCACTTACAATTTTTAGCAGTATGCTATTTATTGTAAGTGTTATTTTTAGCAGTGCTATTTCTAGCAGGGTTTCAACAGTTCAATGTTGAGGCTATATCTGGCAGGTCAGTTTGAGCAGTTTGGTCTCCTTCACTCTTGGAGTTATTTTTGGCAAGTCAATGCTTATGTGTTGGGCACTTCTTTTGGTGGGTGTAAAATGTTTTTAATAAAGTGAAATATTGCTAAGGCATTGTGAATGCCTAGATAGAGAGATAAGTGATTTTTATTAATGTATTTCACTTTATTACTTGGGACGCCTCACATATCTTTAATTTGCATTTTAAATAAAGTTATATCCTTATGACTTTGGACGCCTAGCCTCATGAAACTCAAATGCAAATTCAACTCAAAATGTGAATCTCATATTGGGCGCCCTAATTGGAGGGAAATGGATTTAAATTGAAAAGAAGGTTATAATTATTTGTGTTGAGGTTCATTTGAGAGGATCCATTGAAAAATTATAACGAAGTGCTGCCAAAATTTCTACAAACTTTACTTTGAGGAATTTATACCTCCTAGTGCCCTTAGTTTCGTACTTGCAAGATAGCACAGGTCTAGCTAAGTTTGTGACTGTTCTTTACACTAAAAAATAAATTGTGCATATTGGAAATGGCTACTTTTGATGTTTTCTGAGTTTTGGAGTGATTTTCTTAGTTTTTTGTGTTGCTGGTTTGGTGCTAATTGTAGCACATTTTGGCTTGTAGTTCATGGAGTGAATTTTTGCTTGTTCTGGGTATTGGCTAAATATCTTCTACTACCTTGGGTGCCTCATTGCTGCAAGTTTCATAATTTTTGGTGAAGTCTTAATTTTTATCTTGTTGGTCTCCCTTCTCTTTGGTTGTACTACCTCATTTTGGACTGTTTGGTGTGGTTTGATGGCTTGAAGTTGGTCACCCTTCTCTTTGGCATCCTTTGCACTTGGTTTCACATCATTTGGAGGTTTATGTCCAAAGAGAGTATTTTACTGTTACAGCATGTGAATGGTCTATATTCTAAGATTATATTTTAGTTCACTGTTCATACTTCATATTTTGTGTCTACTTTATCATGATTTAATTATATCTACATTTAGATGCTTAGATTTCTATCAATATCGTCAATACCTTGTTGCACATGGTTTAATTTTGTGTCTACTTCTTATCTACATCAAATGTCCTCATCATTCTTGATTTTCTGCACAACTAAATCATTATTGTGAAGATTGGTAGGTCATTTGGTCCAAATAACATTTGATGGTCTATCTTTTTCTACAATGGTAGTTGTAACATCTACCCCAAAAAAAAATCAATTTGCATCTGTTAGCATTAGCCAAAATAATCAATGATAAGCAACTAAATTAAGCTACCTTCCACTTTCTGATCACCCAAATCCCAATGTGCGCAAGGTGAGAGCATATGGTGGCAAGGTGTACATTACAATAATCTAAAGCAACCACTTGTTTAGTGGGGTGAGTGATGAGAAAAATTCAACTAAAAGCAATTACCTTCCACTTTCTAAACACCCAGATCCCAACGTGAACAAGGTGAGAGCATACGGTGGTAAGGCTTACAATTAAATGCTTATGAAACAAACCACTTGTTTAGTGGAGTGAGTATAAGGTGAGTATGAAACTTTGTTGGCGGAGCAAAGGACAACAAACCAACACATGACTTAGTTGAATGAGTCAATGACATGAACCATACTTAACAACAATAACAATAACAATGGGAATAACCAAAATGGCCAAAATAGAGGTAATAATGGTTAGGGAGATAATTTGGTTAATAACGAGACACCAAACTGGCGTATTGCATCTGCTGGTTCCAGGCCCTTAATGCCTATTTTTCCACCCAAAGTAGAGCCTCAAGAAGGCAATAAGCTTACACTAATTGGGTTGCAAGAACAACTCAAACAAGACTGAGTTGATGCAAGACTAGGTTTTCAACATGATATCTCCCTCCATGATTACATAGACCAGAGGATGAGACATATGCCCAACAGGGGTAACAAAGAACATAACAATGATCTTAGGAGGAAGGTTGGTAAATTGAGTTTGCATTATTTTGATGGTTCAGGGAAGACATCAACACGTGCTTGGGTTAAGAAAGTTGATACATATTTTGAGATTAATCCAATGCCTAAAGATGAAACCATCAAATGTGATGCCTTACATCTAGACAGAGTTGCTCATGAGTGGTGGCATCATGGTATGATCACTATGGGCCATGACCAGATTACATCACACGCCAATTTCACAGAAGGGCTTATCGAAAGGTTTGACAAGGATCCCAAACTTCATTTCAAGGAGTTGGGACAACTGAAGCAATGGGGTACAGTTGATAACTACATTGTTGATTTCCAGAGACTAGTTGTTTTTGTTATAGATATTTCAAAGAGGTGATTGATCGTTCTTCTCATGGACGAATTGTCTAACCCATTAAGATGTCAGATTAAGGCGCTTAACCCACTCACATTGTAAGATGCGATGAAAAGGGCGAGAGATATGGAGCTTTCCACTACGAAAACCAAAAGTCAATCAAGAGGAATTCCATAAGGATGAAAAGCAAGAAGACAAAGCAGATATGAAAATTTCCAATATGCCTAAGTCGACACCTCTCAAGTTGTACTTTGACTCAAGGAGAGAGTTATGAAAGAAGTTGTGCTTACTTGTCATGAACCATGGGAACCCGATCATAGGTGCATTGGGAAAGGCAAAGCATACTACATTGAAGTCACTTCTAACACAGATGGCAAGGTAGTAGATACTAGCTTGAGAAGTGAGCATGAGGAGGCACAAGGTACTGTTGCATGCTAACAGGAGGTTCTACATATCATCCTTTCCAAGTGAAAGGAGTACTCTTGCAACAAAAGGTAACTTGTTTGGTGGACAATGTGGCAACTCATACGCCATTAATGAGACTTGTGGTGAAACAAGGAATACAATATAAGGACTTTCCAAAATTCAGGGCCATGATGGCCAATGGATTCTAAACAAGTTGCAATAAGATGGTTCAACAATTGAGCGTCTAGTTGGATGAGTACACACCAATCATTTTTATGTGATGGAGATTGGTGAGACAAATATTATATTGGGGATTCTGACGCTGCACTTCATGGGTAAATTCAGTCAAGATTTCCAAAGAAGGGAGTTGGAGTTCACTATTGACAAGAGGCAAATAGTGTGGAAGGCATGGGACAAGGATCCTCAGAATGAAGGAACAACAAAGGGGTCATAAACATTGTTTTTGAGATTCAAAGTGGCACAGCAGAAGATGGATAAGGCCCTTGATGGTGAGTTTGGAGAATTTATATAGAGGATCATTCAATTTATTGGCAAGAAACATCAAGCAATTAAATTTGCAAGCAAGTTGCAATTTTGTGTTTACAATAAAGGTTTGTATAGATCGCCTCGATTATATGGGATCCTGGAGCAAGATTGCTTGAGGGCAAGCAATCTTGGGTGGCAGGACTTGTAGTCCCAATTTTGATAGTATTAAGAGAACAATAATTATTTAATTCTCAAAAGTTAAAAATATCGAAAAAAGAGAATTAAATAATAATATTTTATTATTATTACCTAAATTTAATTAAAAGGTAATAATTAAATAATTTATAATTGCACAACCGTCAAATAATATTATAAGGAGCCTTGGTTGTGGGGAAAGTGTGAATAATTTTTATTTTCTCTTTGGCATTAATTTGAGAGTTTCTCAAATTGGTTCTTAGGATGGATGGTTGGGAAAACCATTTTTTGCGGTGAAACCATCTACCCTAGATGGTCTTGGAAGAATCAATCAAATTCTTCAATTGGACTTCATTGTAGTTTACATTTGGTGTTGCAAAATTTTGTTTTGTTTATCAGTTCGATTGTATGGTTCGATCTTAGTCATGAATGTTGGACAAACTATTACTGTTGTATACACTGAATTATTCTTGATGGACAAAGGTATTTTCAATATGAAGATTTATTTATGAGTCCATTCTAATTAGTTTTATATGTTCATTTGTTCGTCATATATATTGTTTGTTGTGATCAATTCAAGTGGCATAAGGAATGTGGTATTCAATCTCTGCCAATCGTAAATCTTCAATTAGCCTATGACTTTCAAATTCAATATATTTATTATTATTTTGAATGCTATTCAAGATGGCGTATAGCCATTTCAATTAACTATTTGACACCTTGTAATGACTAGTTGTGGCTTATCATTATTGGTCTGTGGTTATGATTTGGAAGGAAGCCGCTTATAATATTCTGTCAACGATACCTATTTGGCCGCTAACATTACCACCGGTTCATACTTGCTCAAACATATTTTTAAGCCTTCATTTGATTAAGGCTAGCTAATATTGGTCGAAGACCGCCAAAATTAGCCACCGCAAATGATAGAAGAATGGCTGTCAAAATATCAACCCAACCACCTCTTTTATCTTATCTTATTTATTGAAGATCGAGGGTTACATATTATGAGCAATAGTTGATATTATTAGACCTCTTTGGGATGACCATATTGTCATCACACTTATTTGGCAAAGGATTCAATGGAATCTTTATTTGTGAGTTGTTGATTATGAAGTTAAAATCAATCAAAGGGATTTTGGAATTATCTAGCCACAAAACAAACTTCTTTCTGAAGCTACTAGCCCTAGGAAAATTTTGGCCTCTAATATATACCGCAACGCTTATTACTAGACAAACTCAGTCAAGGAATATTAAGAGCAAGTCTTCAATCTGATGTGGAGGTCAAGGGATTCAACGCTCAGCGAATAAAGTGGTCGCTATACTTCCCAACTGAGTCGTGGGGATTGCAAGGAAGTCGTGGCAAGTCATTCTAGGTACTTCAAATAATTATTACTGCTCAGAAGTATTCCTCAAGGTTTTTAAATCTGTGCTTAAGCATCTGCAAAAGATTATTGCATGTATCCTGCCATATTGTATCAAACTTTATGAGAATTACTACTGTCATTATATTCAAAGAAGTACAACAATTTGCATATTTGAATGTAACATTCTTTGGCTCATTCAAAGTTGACATTATTAAAGATTAAATCTATTGTAAATCATATAATTTGAATGCTCTATAATACCACTTATAACTTCCTCGAGATTCTAGAAAAAACAACTCAGAACATCAGATATATCAATTGTTTGACAAAATGTTGGCATTGTCAGACATAGAGGAAATAAGTGTATTTTTGGCAGCAGGTCCTGACCTCTGTTTCTCTAGTAGTGTAATGTTTCCTATTTGGTCGTTGATGAGTACTAAGCGTGTAATCAAATTAATATTTCTATTTTTGCCACTTATGTTATAAAGTCGCTTTATAACTTAGGTGAGGGTCATGTGTTCATAAAAAGGACCCCTTGTCTCGTTCCTAGGAATTGTTAGTGTTTTAAGTAGCTATGGGAGGTATTTCCCAAAAGAATAATTGCATAAGGCTAGTCGGCCTAATTATCATAAACAACTATTGAATCTTCTAGGTCGGCTCGAGAGGAGATGGAAACCTAGATTGGTATATATAGGAGAGAGATTCTCCTCATTATTCATTCAATTCACCAATTCGATTTTCTAATCTACAAAAGCAAGTTCAACATTCAAGAAGGAGATTTGATTATTCTTTGTTGCTAAGGATTTCGCACTATCAACAATGCTGATTTATTGTGTTATAATTTGCCTCTCTAGGCTTGATTCTGGAGTGCTATTTCTGCACTATTGTACCTAATCTATAAGATTAAATTTCTACAGGGTTTTTCTCCCTTGAGTAGAAGGGTTTCCTAGGATAAATTATGTGTCTCATGTTCTGAGTTATTTTTTTTCTTTTCTATGCATATTTGATTTAAAATTAACACGGTATCAGAGCTTCGGTTCAGGAAGAAGTTAAGATTTGGCAAAGCAATGTTTGGAAAACAATTCCTTGTTTAAGGTAGTCACTCAAAAAAAGAAGATGGTGACTAGTGTCAAGGTAGAAGATAGGCTTGATGGAGCTTCAAACTTCAACTCTTGGAAACCTAAGGTACTCATTGCCTTAGAAGAGAATGATTTTCTAGAATTCATAGAAAATGGCATGCCTGAGCCGTCTGAAGACACAGAGAAAATCCAATGGAAGAAAAATGGCACGAAGGCTAGAAAGATCATGATAGACTCTGTGATGGATCACCTAGTACTAATCATCTCCAAGATGAAGATAACTAAAGAAATGTTTGATACTCTAAAAGGACTGTATGAGATCAACAATACCAATAGAGCCCTTGCTCTGAGATAACAACTCCATCATTTAAAAATGGCTAAAGAAGATTCAGTCATTTCATTCTTTATGAAGATCTCTGATTTGAGAGATCAATTGAGCACTATTGGAGATATAGTTGTAGACAAATATCTTGTTATGTTGGCACTAAATGGTCTTCCCCAATGTTGGGAACCTTTTATTCAGAGCATCAATGTGAGATCCAAGTTGCCCAGGTTTGATCGCCTTCAAGTTGACTGTATTCAAGAAGAAACCAAATTAGCAGTATGAGGAAATGGGTGAAACTCCGGTCATGAAGAAAATCAAATTCTTACTGCACTTGCTACTAGAGAAAGAGGAAAAGGAAGAGAAGGAAAAAGAGGCACCTTCGAAAGGAATACAAATAGAAACTCAGATTTTGTTCCAGAATCCAAAAAGAAAATCTCTCATATTTAGTGTAACAGGTGCGACAATTATGGACACTATGCCCAAGATTGCAAATTAAAGTTGAAGTGGCATGTTTCTACTGCAGACATTGATGAAGAGTCACCTCAAAAGGAATCAAGACATTCAAAAATTGATTAAGAGGGATTTATATTCATCTCTACTCTTTCTAGTAATGTACCAACTAACAATGATACTTGGTTAATAGATCTAGCGGTGCTTCACGTCACATTACAGGCTAGAAAGAGAATCTTACAAACTTAGTAGAGAAAGAATCTAATTTACAGGTGATAATTGGAGATGATGCTAGTTATGTCGTAAAGGGAGCAGGGGACACTTCCTTCAAGCTAGACTTAGGTATCCCTCTTCATTTGAGTGATGTCTTGTTCGTACTAGGGATCAAAAGAAACCTTGTCTCCATTTCAGCCTTGGAGGACAAAGGGTACAAGGTTGCCTTTTCTGAAGGAAGTTCTTGCTTGGTCCAAGAACTCTAGCATAATTTCAGCTCGTGTGATTGGTATTCGCCAGGAGAGTCTATATAGATTATCAATTTGACCAATTCAGGCATTATTACACTGCTCTATCAGTTTGAGTGATCTCTAGCATAGGAGACTTGCTCACTTACATTTCATAGCCCTTCCCTCTATGATGGCTTCTAGTCTTTCGAAGCTTTGTGAAGGAAGCAGAGACAAGCTTCTCGCAATGGTGGAGAGAGAAGATCTAAAGAATCTATTCAAAACAGGCTAAGTATGGCAAGGTCCAAAATGGTGTTGAGGAATACAATCCAGCTTTAGAGGGAGTCACAACATTATTAAGATATTCTTCTTATGTCAAGGGAATGGTTAGAACGATGGTGCGATTTGTCGTAATGTATATTTCTCTAAGACGAGCAAATATGAGGTGAATGCCCTTGTAGTGTATATTTCTCTAAGACGGAGAAATATGAGGTGAAAGCCCTTGTAGCGTATATTTCTCTAAGACGGAGAAATATGAGGTGAAAACCCTTGTACAGATTGTTGATGTTTATAACAACTTTAGTCGCATTCTTCTAGCAATCTCCTTTACTACATAAATTAAATAATAGCCTGGGGCTATTTAATTTATAAGATAGTGGTTGGATGAGATGAAGTGTCATGTCCTTTGTAAACAATATTTTATTTAATATTAATAGAAGATTGAAAACATGAAGTGGCGCGATCTTCTAGAGGGTCGACATCTTGTGTAAGAGGCATGATTTTTGGTCAAGGCCGACTTCTTTCTCTTTGAAGAGTCACATCTTTCTCCCTCACTTGTATATATAACTGATGGCATTTCATTGTTAATCATTCATTTCATTCATATCCAGTTTGAGTTCTTCATATGCCAATTCAATTCAAGAGCAGAAGGTTGAGTTATTAAATTGCAGATTGCTTCATTGTATTACTGAGTATTCTTCAAATTGTTGTGCATCTTTTGGCCTTCATATCGACTATTGTAAAGGAGATTATTTTGTGCTATTATTAATATATAAGAGATATATTTGTGCTAGGTTTTTCTCCCTCAAGAGGAGGGTTTTCCCAGGGTATCTACTGTATCTTGTGTTGATTTTTGAATTAATTTATGTGCATCTTAATCTAATCATTAAATTTAACACAGATCACATCTCTGAGACTGAGCTGTGTTTCTCACAATTGGGTGTAGCCATTGTGTACATCATGTTGAGAGAATCCATGATCAAATATCTATGAATAGCTCCCTTGCTAAGAGGGAGTGTTAGTGTTTAAGTAGTTGCGGGAGGTATTTCCCAAAAGAATAATTGCATTAGGCTAGTCGGCCTATTTATCATAAACAAATATTGAATCTTCTAGGTCGGCTCAAGAGGAGATTGACACCTAGATTGGTATATATAGGAGAGAGACTCTCCTCATTATTCATTCAATTCATCAATTTGATTTTTTGATCCGCAGAAGCAAGTTCAGCATTCAAGGAGATTTGATTATTCTTTGTTGCTAAGGATTTCACACTACCGATAGTGTTGATTTATTATGTTATAATCTGCCTCTCTAGGCCTAATTCTAGAGTGCTATTTCTGCACTATTGTACCTGATCTATAAGATTAAATTTTTGTTGGGTTTTTCTCCCTTGAGTAGAAGGGTTTCCCAAGATAAATTATGTGTCTCATGTTCTGAGTTATTTTTTCTATTTTATATGCAATATCTGATCTAAAATTAACAGAAGTAAGGTGCAATAAGTTGTTTTGAAAAAGTGGACACCAATATTGGGAAGGCATGAGGAATTAAAAATAAAGTAAAAATCTCATGAAAAGGGTGTGGGATTTCTTGGAGGGAAAAGTGGATTCAAATTGTGTTGCCCTAAATTCCTCCCCTCTTCTATATAATCACTTCTTGGGCTCTCAATTCATTATATCTACTTTGGCAACATAGCAAGATGTTGTGGGAATGCTTCCAAATTTCCATTTCTGTGAGTTGAGGATGAAAACCCTCACCGTTAGTTGCTGGTTTTGGTCGTGAAAGATCCACCCTAGCCGAAAGGAGTGATTCTACTTCAAGGGTCACATTGGTATTCACATAGTTTCTGATTTTCACCATTTTGGAGGTTGTAGAATGAAATATTTTCTCAGTGTTTTGATGTGAGATCGATGGTTTGGCTATGCTTGATGATTTGCTTCATTTTAATCCTAACCCTAACTATAACCTAAATTCTAATTCTAACCCTAATTCAACCCTAATTCAACCCTAACCCTAACACTAATACTGACCTTCAACCTATATGAATTTTAACCCTAATCCTAACAATAATTGAACCCTGATCATAATTGAACAACCCTAACCCTAGTTCAATTAAGTTTATGATTCAATTAGGGTTACAATTTTTGTTTAGGGTTAAGATTTAATTTGATGTGCTTCAAGTAGCCATAACCCAAATGGAGAAGGTTGTAGGGGTGTTGATTATTACCTACATGGTTCACATCTTGGTTCGCATGGTATTTTTGGTATCTCCCCAATGGTGTAAAGATAAATAGTGACAGTGTTGATGGTATTAATACTATTTGGGTTGGTATGATTTATTTGTTCCATCTATGGTTGATCTTGATAAATTAATCTTCTTTTGGAGGTTGTGTTGAGATGTAATTGGGCCCTGACATGTCGTGTATTGACCCGCAAGTCTTTATCTCTTCATGATGAATATAATTGAAGTCGACCTATGCTATATCATTTGATTTATCAAAAAGGTCAGCTCCAAGGTCATCTTGGAGCTGACCTATTTGAGGTGTTGAGTTGTTGTACAAAGGATATTTATAGAAGGACAAACCATTTGCAAAAATGATGATTTAATAGAGAACATGAATTAAGCAAAATGAAAAGGATGAAGTAATCAAAGTCAGTATAAAGGGCTAATTCTGTGAAACAGTGACTACAACATCAACATGTGTTAGATGCTTCTTCATAGTAGTTCATAATAGAAATTTTCAATCTAATTTCATGTATCCTACTCTAAGACAGTGAGTCTCATCAATTCCTTTGTATCTTACTCTAAGGTTATATACCTCAGTCTATAAGTCCATAAGCAATGAGCCTTGAAACATTGTAATTCTTCTTAGCAATGAGCTACATATATTGTGAGTTAATCCTCAGCATGTTTTTTCCCTCATTGAGTTTTCCATGTAAAAGTCTTGGTTTCTCTATGCGATTGATGTGTTGTCCTTTTTTCTTTTTAGTTATTATTATTTGTTGTTAATATGCAAATGGAATGGTTAAGATTTAATATATGTTGATTCACCCCGCCTCCCCCACCCCTCTTAGCACATCATTGCATTCAATTATCCTACATGTAATATCTATATAAATCATCAAACACAAAAAATTGAGGAAATATCTATTCCTTCTAGAAGTTCAATTTCATATGCATTGGATGAAAAATTTATTAGCACCTTGCATGGTCCCATCTTCTAGTACTTTAATTTATTATATGTTTCATGAGGGAACATTTCTTTTATCAAATGTGCCATAATCAAATCACCCAGTTGAAATTCTTTCTCTCTTCTATTGATATCAACATATTTCTATTTATTGGCACTCTTCTCTAAGTATGCAACTCTTACAAATAATCATAAAAATATTCTATTAGAACATGCCCCCAAATTATTTGTATCTCTAAATTAATCTACTCGTCTCAAGCTATAACCATATACAATTTGAAATGGGCTCTTTCCAACACTCATATTAATTGAGTTATTATATGCGAATTTTGGTTGTGCTAATATGATATCATATTGATGCGGTTTATCCCCTACCAAACATCTCAAAAAATTACCCAAACTCCTATTGAAAACTTCTTGTTGATGGCCAAATTGACAAAACAACATGCAGGCAAGATGTAATCACCTTACCTCTCCTGAAAAAGATAAACGATCATTAAATCGATCACCTTCCAAGGTCCTAGAAGTTGGGTCAAAACATTGTTGTTTTGTTGAGCGGTCAATGAGGCTGTAATGTTCAAGGAGCTTGTTGGTTGCTGCAAGATCAAACTTCTGTCTAAACCTACTCTAACAAGGAGGTAAAAAAAGGGCAAAAGATAGATCAAGGATGCAAGAGAGAAAAGAATGTTGATTCATTTAGTTAACCAGATCTATTACAATTTTTAGCAATATGCTATATATTGTAAGTGCTATTTTTAGCAGTGCTATTTCTGGCAGGGTTTCAACAGTTCAGTGTTGAGGCTATATTTGGCAAGTCAATTTGAGTAGTTTGGTCTCCTTCACTCTTGGATTTATTTTTGGCAAGTCAATGCTTATGTGTTGGGCACTTCTTTTGGTGGGTGTAAAAATTTTTTAATAAAGTGAAATACTGCTAACGCATTGTGAATGCCTAGATAGAGAGATAAGTGATTTTTATTAATGTATTTCACTTTATTACTTGGGACGCCTAACATATCTTTTATTTGCATTTAAAATAAAGTTATATCCTTATGACTTTGGACGCCTAGCCTCATGAAACTCAAATGCAAATTCAACTCAAAATGTAAATCTCATCTTGGGCGCCCTAATTGGAGGGAAATGGATTTAAATTGAAAAGAAGGTTATAATTATTTGTGTTGAGGTTCATTTGAGAGGATCCATTGAAAAATTATAACGAAGTGCTGCCAAAATTTCTACAAACTGTACTTTGAGGAATGTATACATCCTAGGGCCCTTAGTTTCCTGCTTGCAAGATAGCACCAAGCTAAGTTTGTGACTGTTCTTTACACTAAAAAACAAATTGTGCATATTGGAAATGGCTACTTTTGATGTTTTCTGAGTTTTGGAGTGATTTTCTTAGTTTTTTGTGTTGCTGGTTTGGTGCTAATTGTAGCACATTTTGGCTTGTAGTTTATGGAGTGAATTTTTGCTTGTTCTGGGTATTGGCTAAATATCTTCTACTACCTTGGGTGCCTCATTGCTGCAAGTTTCGTAATTTTTGGTGAAGTTTTGGTTTTTATCTTGTTGGTCTCCCTTCTCTTTGGTTGTACTACCTCATTTTGGACTGTTTGGTGTGGTTTGATGGCTTGAAGTTGGTCGCCCTTCTCTTTGGCATCCTTTGCACTTGGTTTCACATCATTTGGAGGTTTATGTCCAAAGAGAGTATTTTACTGTTACAGCATGTGAATGGTCTATATTCTGAGATTATATTTTAGTTCACTGTTCATACTTCATATTTTGTGTCTACTTTATCATGGTTTAATTATATCTACATTTACATGCTTAGATTTCTATCAATATCGTCAATACCTTGTTGCACATGGTTTAATTTTGTGTCTACTTCTTATCTACATCGAGTGTCCTCATCATTCTTGATTTTCTGCACAACTAAATTGTTATTGTGAAGATTGGTACGTCATTTGGTCCAAATAACATTTGATGGTCTATCTTTTTCTACAATGGTAGTTGTAACATCTACACCAAAAAAAATTCAATTTGCACCTGTTAGCATTAGCCAAAATAATCAATGATAAGCAACTAAATTAAGCTACCTTCCACTTTCTGATCACCCAAATCCCAATGTATGCAAGGTGGGAGCATATGGTGGCAAGGTGTACATTACAATAATCTAAAGCAACCACTTGTTTAGTGGGGTGAGTGATGAGCAAAAATCAACTAAAAGCAATTACCTTCCACTTTCTAAACACCTAGATCCCAACGTGAACAAGGTGAGAGCATATGGTGGTAAGGCTTACAATTAAATGCTTTTGAAACAAACCACTTGTTTAGTGGAGTGAGTATAAGGTGAGTATGAAACTTTGTTGGCGGAGCAAAGGACAACAAACCAACACATGACTTAGTTGATTGAGTTGATGACATGAACCATACTTAACAACAATAACAATAACAATGGGAATAACCAAAATGGCCAAAATGGAGGTAATAATGGTTAGGGAGATAATTTGGTTAATAACGAGACACCAAACCGGCGTATTGCATCTACTGGTTCCAGGCCCTTAATGCCTATTTTTCCACCCAAAGTAGAGCCTCAAGAAGGCAATAAGCTTACACTAATTGGGTTGCAAGAACAACTCAAACAAGACTGAGTTGATGCAAGACTAGGTTTTCAACATATCTCCCTCCATGATTACATAGACCAGAGGATGAGACATATGCCCAACAGGGGTAACAAAGAACATAACAATGATCTTAGGAGGAAGGTTGGTAAATTGAGTTTGCATTATTTTGATGGTTCGGGGAAGACATCAACACGTGCTTGGGTTAAGAAAGTTGATACATATTTTGAGATTAATCCAATGCCTAAAGATGAAACCATCAAATGTGATGCCTTACATCTAGACAGAGTTGCTCATGAGTGGTGGCATCATGGTATGATCACTATGGGCCATGACCAGATTACATCACATGCCAATTTCACAGAAGGGCTTATCGAAAGGTTTGACAAGGATCCCAAACTTCATTTCAAGGAGTTGGCACAACTGAAGCAATGGGGTACAGTTGATAACTACATTGTTGATTTCCAGAGACTAGTTGTTTTTGTTATAGATATTTCAAAGAGGTGATTGATCGTGCTTCTCATGGAAGGATTGTCTAACCCATTAAGACGTCAGATTAAGGCGCTTAACCCACTCACATTGCAAGATGTGATGAAAAGGGCGAGAGATATGGAGCTTTCCACTACGAAAACCAAAATTCAATCAAGAGTAATTCCATATAACGATGAAAAGCAAGAAGACAAAGCAGATATGAAAATTTCCAATATGCCTAAGTCTACACCTCTCAAGTTGTACTTTGACTCAAGGAGAGAGTTACGAAAGAAGTTGTGCTTACTTGTCATAAACCATGGGAATTCGATCATAGGTGCATTCCGAAAGGCAAAGCATACTACATTGAAGTCACTTCTAACACAGATGGCAAGGTAGTAGATACTAGCTTGAGAAGTGAGCATGAGGAGGCACAAGGTACCGTTGCATGCTAACAGGAGGTTCTACATATCATCCTTTCCGAGTAAAAGGAGTACTCTTGTGACAAAAGGTAACTTGTTTGGTGGACAATGTGGCAACTCATAATGTCATTAATGAGACTTGTGGTGAAACAAGGAATACAATATAAGGACTTTCCAAAATTCAGGGCCATGATGGCCAATGGATTCTAAACAAGTTGCAATAAGATGGTTCAACAATTGAGCGTCCAGTTGGATGAGTACACACCAATCATTTTTATCTGATGGAGATTGGTGAGACAAATATTATATTGGGGATTCTGACGCTGCACTTAATTGGTAAATTCAGTCAAAATTTCCAAAGAAGGGAGTTGGAATTCACTATTGACAAGAGGTAGATAGTGTGGAAGGCATGGGACAAGGATCCTCAAAATGAAGGAACAACAAAGGGGTCATAAACATTGTTTTTGAGATTCAAAGTGGCACAGCAAAAGATGGATTAGGCCCTTGATGGTGAGTTTGGAGAATTTATATAGAGGATCATTCAATTTATTGGCAAGAAACATAAAGCAATTAAATTTGCAAGCAGGTTGCAATTTTGTGTTTACAATAAAGGTTTGTATAAATTGCCTCGATTATATGGGATCCTAGAGCAAGATTGCTTGAGGGCAAGCAATCTTGGGTGGCAGGACTTGTAGTCCCAATTTTGATAGTATTAAGAGAACAATGATTATTTAATTCTCAAAAGTTAAAAATATCAAAAAAAGAGAATTAAATAATAATAATTTATTATTATTACCTAAATTTAATTAAAAGGTAATAATTAAATAATTTATAATTGCACAACCGTCAAATAATATTATAAGGAGCCTTGGTTGTGGGGAAAGTGTGAATAATTTTTATTTTCTCTTTGGCATTAATTCGAGAGTTTCTCAAATTGGTTCTTAGGATGGATGGTTGGGAAAACCATTTTTGGCGGTGAAACCATCTACCCCAGATGGTCTTGGAAGAATCAATCAAATTCTTCAGTTGGACTTCATTGTAGTTTACATTTGGTGTTGCAAAAGTTTGTTTTGTTTATCAGTTTGATTGTATGGTTCGATCTTAGTCATGAATGTTGGACAAACTATTACTGTTGTATGCACTGAATTATTCTTGATGGACAAAGGTATTTTCAATACGAAGATTTATTTCTGAGTCCATTATAATCAGTTTTATATGTTCATTTGTTAGTCGTATATATTGTTTGTTGTGATCAATTCAAGTGGCATAAGGAATGTGGTATTCAATCTCTGCCAATCGTAAATCTTCAATTGGCCTATGACTTGTAAATTCAATATATTTATTATTATTTTGCATGCTATTCAAGATGGCGTATAGCGGTTTCAATTAACTATTTGACACCTTGTAATGACTAGTTGTGGCTTATCATTATTGCTCTGTGGTTCTGATTTGGAAGGAAGCCGCTTATAATATTCTGTCAATGATACCTATTTGGCCGCTAACATTACCACTGCTTCATACTTGTTCAAACATATTTTTAGCCTTCATTTGATTAAGGCTAGCTAATATTGGTCGAAGACCGCCAAAATTAGCCACCGCAAATGATAGAAGAATGGCTGTCAAAATATCAACCCAACCACCACTTTTATCTTATCTTATTTGTTGAAGATCCCTTTTCTATATGAATTTTTCCCCTTTACGATTCCCAATTTTTTATTTTATTATGTACTAGTAAATTACCGCATTAAAAATTTGATAAATAAAAAAGAAAAAAAATACTATAAAAATAGATTCTATTTAGAATAATACCTATGTTCTGTCTACATCAAGTTCCTTTTTTCCAGAGATATGTAAGAGATTATGATTAGTTTCACTTTATCAGGTATTAATAAAAAAGTACCCACGAGACAAATGATAAATTAAATTTACTTATCTAAGATCTGTGTAGAAGAAGTAGTACAAAAGAAAAAGGAAAGGAAGATTTTCCGTTTCCTTCGTACTACTTCTTTTCAAAAAAATATCTATTCGACCCCTATTACTTTTTTTTTACTAATGACCTAGAATTCATCTAGATCATCAGTAATCACTGTATTTTGCTTTGACTCACCATTTTTACGTAAATGATTAGTAGAAAAGCATTAGGAAATGAAATGAACAATGCAACAGCAATAAATGCGAGGGTATTTACTTCCATGAATGATTTTCCCTTCGTTTTACAATAACTCGAGATTTGATCTCATAGAGTATCTCATTTTTTTTTACAAAAAAAATGGAATTGAATCCATGGAATAATTCCACCAATAGGATCAATCTGAGTAACGGAATTTAGCGGATTTGATGAATTCTTCAATAGAAATTAATTAGTATAACATACTATTATCTCTTGTTCATATCGGATTTAGTAATTTGATCCCTAATGGATCAATCCCACCGTCTTATTAGTATAGTTCCAGGGTTTGACTCAATTCAATTTTATCGCTACTAAAAAGAAAATTAACATGCAAATTCAATTTGATTAATGAATCAAGTATTTGTCTCAATCAAATATTTAGATGTTAATAAATCCACTTGGTTTTAGACTTGGTTTTACTCAAAACCATTGTTCCCTTTGGTTTGAAGAAAGGGATTATTCCGAAGATCTACGAGAAGATGAGAGAATATATAATTGCATTGAAAATTATGTACAACATATCAAAGGTTCGATAAATTCTAGTTATGGAGGAATTACACGTATAGAGATTCTCAAACAGACTGATTTGATTTCGGTAAATATATATATTGCATTTTTCAACTTGTTTATCGAAAAACAGGCCCAAGAAAAAAAGAAAGAAAAGGGTAAAGAAAAACAAGGTAAAGAAAAACAGGGTAAAGAAAAAGATGAAGAAGAAGAAATTAAGCTATTAAGAAAGGAAGTACAAAATATGCTTGTACCAAGTATGCTTGATTTTGTAAACAAAGAACTTATCATTTATATAGAAAAAGTGGAGAAACCTTATAGAGAACCCAAAATTCTTGCGGAATATATTGCTCTACAACTAAAGGAGAGAGTTGAAATAAGAAAAATAATGAAAAAAGCTATTGAACTGGCTGAAAAGGCAGATGTAGAAGGTATTAAAATACAAATTAAAGGTCGTCTTAATGGAATTGAGAGAGCTCGTAAAGAATCGGCTATGCAAGGTAGAGTGCCCCTACAAACCCTTCGAGCTAAAATTGATTATTGTTATTATGCGGTTCAAACCGTCTATGGAGTATTGGGGATCAAAATTTGGATCTTTGTTTAAGATGAGCAATATCCTTCTATAATCTGACCAATTATAAATCTTAAATTCTATAAGATCAAATTAAAAGAATTAAATATCTTGGAGCAGTGCTATGCTTAGTGTGCGACTCGTTGAGATCAAGCTTTTGCCTTCTTTTCTAAAATGATAGAGAACTCGAAATAAAAACAAATTGGTCTCTGGTATATTTGTTTTATATTAATTACTAAGAGCCAATAAGCTAGTTATTTAAATATAGATAGTTCTATCAAATCAACGAAAGACTTTTTTAGACGAAAAGATAAACCTATATCTCTCGTAAAGCGAAAAAGAGTCTTTGGTAATGCAAGAAAAGAAAAAGGGGAGGAAGGAGAAAAAGAAAAAATGAAATCTTCTTTCTTACAGTATTGTATGGTTCATAAATAACCCCCAAAGAGCAGTGTGATAAAGCATAAGAATTATCCTGATTATTTATATTCAGTCAGTTTATAAGCGAAAAAAAAAGAGCTTCGGATCAATGGAAACTAAGAAAATTGATTCTTGTAAGAAATAAATATAAATAAGAGCTTCATTGCAGAGGGTAAACCTAAGCAGCCATTTGAAAGCTATGGAAACGATGGAACCTGTGACTGCATAAGATCGTATAGAAATCTTAATCATTCATTGGAAAGGATGGCGAAATAAACCAGTAGAGAATTAATTTCATTGGAGTCCATAAGTCGACCCCAAATATTGAAATAGTAAATATTCGCCTGTAAGATACTTATTGAGCAGTACCGATATATAATAAAAGAGGTATTTGTATCCTCATATTATATGTATATGATATGTGTAATGAGTAAATACAGATTTATTCCTATATAACAGAGGATCTCAATATTTATTATCGAATTTGGCCATAGATTCTTCACAAGGAGTCGGATGAGAAGAAGCTTTCATATGCGGTTCTGAAATAGAGATGGGATTCAAATAGTATTAGACAACCATCGACTAGAACCCAAAAAGAAAAAAAAATCGTCACCAACATAGGGGAAGAATCAAGGGAGTATCTTCTCAGGGAAATCGCATTTGTTTTGGTAGATTTTCTCTTCAGGCATTGGAACCTGTTTGGATCACATCTGGGCAGATAGAAGCAGGACGACGAGCAATTACTCGTTATGCCTGTCGCGGTGCAAAAATATGGATACGTATATTTCCTGACAAATATTAGAACGAGACCTGTAGAAATACGTATGGGTTCGGGGAAAGCCAAGGGATCTCCAGAATATTGGGTATCTGTCATCAAACCAGGTCGAATACTTTATGAAATAAGTGGAGTATCAGAGACTATAGCTAGAGAAGCTTTTCAAATTGTTGCGTATAAAATGCCTATACATACTAAATTTATCACAAGCTCCGATTATACAGATCCGTAGGAACTGTCATCCTATTCAATCTAATTGGGATGCCCTTAGCTCTGACACGCCCCTCGGGAAGAGTAGCATGAAGCTCAGAATTAGAAGCATCTTAAAAAGATGTTGATAAAGAGAAATGAATCTAGGGTTAATATCTTGTATATTAAATTGCTAATTGGACTTCGTAAAAATACCTCTTTTATTCTAAGAAAAATGGAATGAAAAATCTGGTTCATTCTTATTATCCTTGATTTATTCAAGACCAAAAAGAACATATGGTTATAGGAGTCTATTCATCGCACATATGCTTCAAATAGTATTGTAACCATTGAAGTAAAACAGAAACCTACAGGATCAATTATTAACGAGATACAGACAAGTAAATCCCTTATGAACTTCAAATGAATTGAAGGTCTTTCACAAAGAAATGTATCGTTCAAAAGGGAGGAGACTGCTCACTAATTCCATATTTATGTCATAATACGAATCATAAACCAATAATCGAATTCACTTGGAACTTGAGCAAAGAGTAACTATTTAGTTTTATAGAGAGCAAAAAACATCTTTTTGCACAATGATACATAATCACTTTCCATTTCGGTATAGTTACTTGAGTCGGATGAGAGGAAACTTTCATGTCCGATTCTGAGGGGGGGAAAAAAAGATTAGAAAACCCTATCCAAATGTTTGTATTACTAGGCCCGCAGTTAAAAAGCCGACTTTATTGCGATTTGAGGGTTCACTTAAATATGACGAAGAATCCTGGCCAACAGATATTGCTTACTTTCTCTCTTGGGATTTTGCGCTATTTCAAGAGCGAGAAATAGCCACTGGAGGAAAAGCTATCAGAGACCAATTAGTTGGTCTAGATCTGCAAATTATTATAGATCGTTCATATAGAGAATGGAAGATAATAGATGGGCTACTATCTATATTATTCTTGGAGGCAGAGAATGTAGTTAGTATTAAATTGAGAAAAATATATTCTCAATTTAAGGAGCAAAAACTTCAAAAACTTCGAAGAAGAAAGGATCTTTTGGTTAGACGGATGAGATTTGCTAAATATTTGATTCAAGCAAATGTAGAACCACAATGGATGGTTCTATACCTATTACCAGTTCTTCCTCCCGACCTGAGGCCAATGTTTCAATTAAATGAAGGTGGAGTTCTTGCTTCAGATCTCAATGAACTTTATCTAACAGTTATCCGTCGAAATAATAATCTTTCACATTTAATAAAAGAAACTCATGGATTTCTGATTCCGGATTTATTGGGTGATCAAAAGAGATATATTTTTTTGAATAAGATATTTTCTAATATTGCTATAAAATGGTCAAAGATTTCTTCCAATTACTTTCCAGAAGAACTTAAAAGAAAGGAATGAATGGATAGATTCAATATAACTATTTATTGATAAATCTAAACCGGATTCCCCGGTGAATCAATTCCAATATTTCGCATAAATTCCAATATTTCTTTGACAGATTGTTCCCCAAGATGTTTGATTTTCATTAAATCTTCTTGCCTGTAATTTGAGAGGTCTGATACTGTATTTATATTGGCCTTTTTGAGGCAGTTATATACCCTAGTAGAGAAGTTTAATTGGTCAATATACATTTGATCAAAATCTATTCTCTTCGTATCAGTCGATATATGCGAAATAGGTAAGGAAGGAGTAATATTGTCGCTTAAACTGTTTGTTCCATCGATGTTCTCTTCCTTTGCATTCAGAAAGGGAAGGAAAAAATCAATCAAATTCCGAGACGCTTCATAAAGTGCTTCTTTAGGCGCTAATCCTCCATTCGTCCATATTTCAAGAAATAGAATTTCTTGTATCTCATTTTCGCTCCAATAGGAGTGAATACTGTAATTGACATTTTGAACAGGGACAAAGGCAACATCTATAGGAAAAATTCCATCCTTAGAATTGTAATTATTTGGATTTTGGATAATATATCCGCGACCTTTTTCAATTTGTAATGATATATCTAAGGTAATTGATTTATTTATGTTAGCTATATGTTGTGTAGTATCAATTATTCTCACAGAAGGTGGTAACATTATATCTTGAGCGGTTACTTTTTTTGGTCCGACAACATGGATACATCCTTCTCGAATTCCGTACGCATCACTTCGAAGTACAATTTCTTTCAGATTCATCAAAATTTCATGTATTGATTCTTCAATACCTATTATCACGGAATATTCGTTTGATATATTTTGAAATTGAGCACGTGTGATACATGTTCCTTCTACTTCTCTGAGTAAAACTCTTCTTATTGCGCTGCCTATTGTATTAGCTTGACCTTTGCGAAGTGGAGATAGAGTGAAACGACCATAATTAAAACGCTTATTCTCTGTTCTGAATTCCACGCACTTCAATTCTGGTATCTTAATTGAGATTGCTATTTTATTCTGATTCATAATATTATTTAAATAAATAATTTAATCATTTCTTTCTCTTTCAATTTATTCAATTCTTACACACGTCTCCTTTTGGGAGCTCTACATCCGTTATGTGGCATAGGAGTTACATCACATACATAAGTTAATTGTATGCCACTTTTAGCAATGGCTCGTAATGTTGTTTCTCTCCCCGGACAAGGGCCACTTATCATAACTTCAGCTTCTTTCAGAAGACCTTGATTTACTAAGGTATGAACAACATTTTCTGCTGCAGTCTGAGCAGCAAATGGTGAACGTCTTTTTGTACCTTTAAATCCACAAGCACCGGCAGAAGACCAAGAAACCGCTTGCCCCCGTGTATCTGTAAGAGTAACAATGGTATTGCGAAAACTTGCTCGAACATAAATAACTCCTTTCAGTATTCAATGTTTAGTTTTACGTGGCAAAAATCTTCTTGTAGCTCTACGTGGCACATATTTTCTTCTAGTTTTTGACACAATTTTTTTTATATTTTTTGACACAACACAAATCTTCTTATAATTTTTGATAAATTTTTATATTTAAATTAGTAAAAAAAAAAAATAGAGGCAGATGTTGATTCATTTATCAAATGAAATATTCTGCACAATAGTCTCTTTTTTTATGGTTATATCTAAATAATTATCTAGATATATATTAGTCTATATAGATGATATATGCATATACATATATGACACAATACAAACTATGTATATGTGTCCCTTCGAGGTCGAAAAATTCATTGTTCCACACCGGGATACATAGTTTACTAAACTAATTCCCATGAGTAAACCTATTCATTTTATTATGTAGATATGAATTGTTCTATTTATCAATTTTATCGACGGGATTAGTGATCCTAAATATTTTTTTGACTAAAATCTTATTAAATTCGAAATGGATATGAATTGAAAAGTTAGAAAAAACTGAGTCCAATTAATTGAATTAATGATGACCCTCCATGGATTCGCCTATATAAGCTGCGGCTAGAGTTGCAAAGATTAGAGCTTGAATACCACTTGTAAATAATCCTAGGAACATTACAGGTATAGGTACCACTAAAGGTACTAAGGAAACAAGAACGGCAACTACCAATTCGTCAGCTAATATATTTCCAAAAAGTCGAAAACTAAGTGATAGAGGTTTTGTAAAATCTTCTAATATGTTAATTGGTAAAAGTATTGGGGTTGGTTGAATATATTTACCAAAATATCCTAAACCCTTCTTTGTAAAACCTGCATAAAAATAAGCTACTGATGTGAGCAAAGCTAGAGCTACTGTAGTATTAATATCATTTGTAGGTGCGGCTAATTCCCCATGAGGTAATTTAAAAATTCCCCAAGGAAAAAGAGCACCTGCCCAGTTAGAAACAAAGATAAATAGAAACAGAGTCCCTATAAAAGAAACCCAGGGACCATATTCTTCTTCGCCAATCTGAGTTCTAGCCAAGTCCCGAACAAATTTGAGAACATATTCCACAAAATTTTGAGCTCCGTTCGGAATGATTTGTGGGTCTCGAACAGCTAGAGTAGTTGAACCTAATAAGACAGCAATTACAATCCAGGAAGTTATAAGTACCTGTGCATGAACTTGAAACCCCCCTATTTGCCAATAAAAATGCTGACCTACTTCCACACCGGATATCTCGTAGAAATAATTCAGCGTGTTAATAGGAAATTGTACAATATCCATATTACCCTTTCTATATAAAGATGAACTTCAAAAAGAAATGATTTTGGTTCAATGACCAATTCCTCAATTATTTCACTATCATCAGTCAGGCTATGAAATAAAATAATGGAATGATTATTTGATTGATTAAGAAGATCTCTTTATTTCTATAAAAATATTTTATCTTAATCTATTCTATAAGATTTGGGAATAGTAGCCAACTTAATTCTAGCTTATTTTCCAAAGGATTCAATGGAATCTTTATTTGTGAGTTGTTGATTATGAAGTTAAGATCAATCAAAGGGATTTTGGAATTATCTAGCCACCAAACAAACTTCTTTATGAAGCTACTAGCCCTAGGAAAATTGTGGCCTCTAATATATACCGCAACGCTTATTACTAGATAAACTCAGTCAAGGAATATTAAGAGCAAGTCTTAAATCTGATGTGGAGGTCAAGGGATTCAACGCTCAGCGAATAAAGTGGTCGCTATACTTCCCAACTGAGTCGTGGGGATTGCAAGGAAGTCGTGGCAAGTCATTCTAGGTACTTCAAATAATTATTAGTGCTTAGTATTCCTCAAGGTTTTTAAATCTGTGCTTAAGCATCTGCAAAAGATTATTGCATGTATCCTGCCTTATTGTATCAAACTTTATGAGAATTACTACTGTCATTATATTCAAAGAAGTACAACAGTTTGCATATTTGAATGTAACATTCTTTGGCTCATTCAAAGTTGACATTATTAAAGATTAAATCTGTTGTAAATCATATAATTTGAATGCTCTATGATACCACTTATAACTTCCTCCAGATTCTGGAAAAAAACAACTCAAAACATCAGATATATCAATTGTTTGACAAAATGTTGGCATTGTTAGACATAGAGGAAATAATAAAATTATCGGTTCAATCAAGGTAAGGGTCTTTACATTCTTGCACCTAATGAGTTGGGAGTTCCATTAGCCTATTCCAGGGTTCCCATAGGCTAAATGGAGTTGGTTAGGGGACTCAGAGCCTCTGTTGGGCTTTGTGGTGGTTTTTGATGCCTTCTGGCAAGGGTTACTATTTATAAGTGGCCATCTTTAGCACTTACTATTTATAGTAAGTTTCAATGCATCTCAAATTGTGACAGTTTGGTGTTTGGGAAAACTTACTATTTTTAGGAATTGCTATTTTTAGTAAGTGTATTTTTGGCAGCTGGTCCTGAC
The DNA here is from genome assembly GCA_007258455.2 of Sequoia sempervirens. Lineage (NCBI taxonomy): Eukaryota > Viridiplantae > Streptophyta > Pinopsida > Cupressales > Cupressaceae > Sequoia > Sequoia sempervirens. Next base: position 820,684,810 of record VDFB02270651.1, read on the forward strand.
CTCTGTTTCTCTAGTAGTGTAATGTTTCCTATTTGGTTGTTGATGAGTACTAAAGGTGTAATCATATTAATATTTATTATTTTGTCACTTATGTTATAAAGTCGCTTTATAACTTAGGTGAGGGTCATGTATTCATAAAAAGGACCCCTTGTCTCATTCCTAGGAATTGTTAGTGTTTTAAGTAGCTGCGGGAGGTATTTCCCAAAAGAATAATTGCATAAGGCTAGTCGGCCTAATTATCATAAACAAATATTGAATCTTCAAGGTCAGCTCAAGAGGAGTTTGACACCTAGATTGGTCTATATAGGAGAGAGATTCTACTCATTATTCATTCAATTCATCAATTCAATTTTCTGATCTACAGAAGCAAGTTCGACATTCAAAAAGGAGATTTGATTATTCTTTGTTGCTAAAGATTTCGCACTATTGAGAATACTGATTTATTGTGTTATAATTTGCCTCTCTAGGCTTGATTCTGGAGTGTTTTTTTTGCACTATTGTACCTAATCTATAAGATTAAATTTCTACAAGGTTTTTCTCCCTTGAGTAGAAGGGTTTCCTAGGATAAATTATGTGTCTCATGTTCTAAGTTACTTTTTTTGTTTTCTATGCATATTTGATCTAAAATTAACATGGTATCAGAGCTTAGGTTCAGGAAGAAGTTAAGATTTGGCAAAGCAATGTTTGGAAAACAATTCCTTGTTTAAGGTAGTCACTCAAAAAAAAAGATGGTGACTAGTGTCAAGGTAGAAGATAGGCTTGATGGAGCTTCAAACTTCAACTCTTGGAAACCTAAGGTACTCATTGCCTTAGAAGAGAATGATTTTCTAGAATTCATAGAAAATGGCATGCCTGAGCCGTCTGAAGACACAGGGAAAATCCAATGGAAGAAAAATGGCACGAAGGCTAGAAAGATCATGATAGACTCTGTGATGGATCACCTAGTACTGATCATCTCCAATGAAGACAACTAAAGAAATGTTTGATACTCTAAAAGGACTGTATGAGATCAACAATACCAGTAGAGCCCTTGCTCTAAGATAACAACTCCATCATTTAAAAATGGCTAAAGAAGATTCAGTCATTTCATTATTTATGAAGATCTCTGATTTGAGAGATCAGTTGAGCACTATTGGGGATATAGTTGCAGACAAAGATCTTGTTATGTTGGCACTAAATGGTCTTCCCCAATCTTGGGAACCTTTTATTCAGAGCATCAATGGGAGATCCAAGTTGCCCAGGTTTGATCGCCTTCGAGTTGACTATATTCAAGAAGAAACCAAATTAGCAGTATGAGGAAATGGGTGAAACTCCCATTATGAAGAAAATCAAGTTCTTACTGCACTCGCTACTAGAGAAAGAGGCAAAGGAAGAGAAGGAAAAAGAGGCACCTTCAAAAGGAATAGAGACAGAAACTCAAATTTTGTTGCAAAATCCAAAAAGAAAATCTCATATTCAGTGCTATAGGTGCGACATGTATGGACACTATGCCCGAGATTGCAAATTAAAGTTGAAGTGGCATGTTTCTACTGCAGACATTGATGAAGAGTCACCTCAAAAGGAATCAAGACATTCAAAAGTCGATTAAGAGGGATTTATATTCATCTCTACTCTTTCTAGTAATGTACCAACTAACAATGATACTTGGTTAATAGATAGTGGTGCTTCACGTCACATTACAGGCTAGAAAGAGCATCTTACAAACTTAGTAGAGAAAGAATCTAATTTACAGGTGATAATTGGAGATGATGCTAGTTATGTCGTAAAGGGAGCAGGGGCCACTTCCTTCAAGCTAGACTCAGGTATCCCTCTTCATTTGAGCGATGTCTTGTTCGTACTAGGGATCAAAAGAAACCTTGTCTCCATTTCAGCCTTGGAGGACAAAGGGTACAAGGTTGCCTTTTCTGAAGGAAAAGTTCTTGCTTGGCCCAAGAACTCTAGCATAATTTCAGCTCGTGTGATTGGTATTCGCCAGGAGAGTCTATATAGATTATCAATTTGACCAATTCAGGCATTATTACACTGCTCTATCAGTTTGAGTGATCTCTAGCATAGGAGACTTGCTCACTTACATTTCATAGCCCTTCCCTCTATGATGGCTTCTAGTCTTTCGAAGCTTTGTGAAGGAAGCAGAGACAAGCTTCTCGCAATGGTGGAGAGAGAAGATCTGAAGAATCTATTCAAAACAGGCTAAGTATGGCAAGGTCCAAAATGGTGTTGAGGAATGCAATCTAGCTTTAGAGGGAGTCACACAACATTATTAAGATCTTCTACTTATGTCAGGGGAATGGTTAGAACGATGGTCCGATCTGTCGTAATGTATATTTCTCTGAGACGGGGAAATATGAGGTGAATGCCCTTGTAGTGTATATTTCTCTGAGACAGAGAAATATGAGATGAAAGCCCTTGTAGCGTATATTTCTCTAAGACGGAGAAATATGAGGTGAAAACCCTTGTACAGATTGTTGATGTTTATAGCAACTTTAGTCGCATTCTTCTAGCGATCTCCTTTACTACATAAATTAAATAATAGCCTGGGGCTATTTAATTTATTAGTCGATAGGCTATATTATGCATGAGCTTTTGGCCTGAAACAAGTCTCACGCCATAAAACAACTGTGGTTTGCCGCTTACCTCATGTCGGAATACTGCGAATGGTACGGTCAGTTGCCAGTCGTTTTCGTTGTGCGTTGGTCGAGCTGGTCATTCTCCTTTAAATGTAGTGTTAGCAAATGTCTCCAAAGCTTTCAATTAGCATGTAACATCAAAAATCAATCAAAATCATTTCTACAGCTGTTCAAAGGGATTTACGCAAGTGAAATATCTAACTCCAGCTATCTTTACCCCATTTATTGCTGCTGGTAAATGCATTTATAGAGAAAACTGCATAAAAGAATGAACCAAGTTAATCGACTACTGGAAGGCAACAAGGCATAAGACATACCAGCAAAAGGAATTCATTCAATCCACGGTACTTTCTAGCAAACATTTGTAGTTGTTTATCAACAACAATATTTATATTGTTCTAGTAAATCTTTTGTTGTATACAGAAATGCTACCTGGTTTCATTTGACTTCAACCAAATTTCTGCAATGTATGCTCTCTGTCTAGAATTATGATTTAGAATTATTTGTCTGTGATAGAATTATTTTTCCCCCAATTTCTTTTCGTATCCAGCCATCTTGTCTCAATCCCTTCACCTTCACCGCCGCCACAATGGAAGAGTAACCAATTTTTTTTCATTCTTCTCGTCTTCTTCGTGTTGTTGGCTATCACTAACAACAGGAAAAACCAAGAGTTCAGGTGACCCACAAGCACATTAAGTATCTTCCGTTGTTTGCTCAGGCATAGCTTCCATGGTTTTTGCACCCACACAGCCAATTGAATTCATCACCTCTATTATGGTAAGGCCTCCGATCTAGCAGTTGTTTTATATGTCGAGCTTCTTTCTGTACAAGCAATGGTACATATGTGTTTAGTAAATTAAAGTTTTCACTCCTGTATTTGCAATTCACAGTAAAGTATTTAGAAAACCACAAAGTTAACTATGAAAGTTTATAAAGATTTTGTGCTGATGTTAACAAAACAAAATATTTAGAGTTGAAAATACTTTAACAGAAATCCCACACACCACTTAATAGTAACAGATTAAGTTTTGCAGATAATTAAAACAGAAACGAAAAAAAGAGGAAACAAATTTGCTTAGAAAGGAGGCGAGGAAGGAGTGCAGTCGCCTAAATTCCAAAGCCCAGCCAGTCCACTACATCTTAACCATTCTTCTCTTCTTGCCCTCAGATTTTGCTTCCTCCAATCGACCTCCACCCTCCATTCCAAAGTGTGGAGTTAGGGGCAAGTCTGTGACATCGCCTATTACTCTCTCTGCTACCAGAGGATCTATTGAACGAGTTGTTTGTCTCATAAATTCCTTCTTTCCTTCAAAGAAGAAAGAAAAATAGGGATTGAGTAAATAGCGAATTTCTCAACTGTTTAACGTTGTTGGCTTGTAAATTTGGAGGTTTTTGCGTATGTAAATGCTCTGCCAACTTGAAAATAGGGAATGAACTACACGTGATGAGATTTTGTGGATAGCTATCAAAAGCCTGCCAAATGCCATGGAATACGTCAACAACTCGAGCACAACAATTTTGTTTTGGTTTTATACTTTTAATTTTGATTTGGTTTTTATACTTTTTAAGGAAAAGTAGATGTGTTAGAAGAATTATTAATATGTTTAAAATATTTGAATCTGCATATTTAATCCCACTTTGTGCTTCATTTCCTTGATCTCAATCTGTATATTTAATTTGTATATACAAATAATATAATGAATAAATTGTAATGTAATAAATAAATATCATTATTAACATTAAAAAAAATTATATTATTACTTATATTTGCTCATCGGTAAAATAGAGCATAAATTAGAAATATAATGATTGTATCGTTATGAAAACATGTATAAAATGTTATTATAATATAAATAAAAAAATATTAACAATATATATTATATATTAAGAAATGTTATTAATTTATTGATTATTTATAATTATAAATATTTATATAGTAATTATTAAATTTAAACATTAGAAATATTATTTAAATTTTTTAGGAGATATAATTAAACAAAATTTTACAAATAAAAAATTATATCTTTAATGTTTTAAATTTTTATATCTATTTTGTAATTATAATTTTAAATTTTATTTTAATATATTTTTTGAACTATAACATTGTCTTTACAATTATAAAGAAGGTTAACATAAAGAAAGAGACCTCATAGCATATAGAACAAATCAATGTATAATCAACTGATTTTAAATTAATTTTGTATCATATTTTAACAACATTCAAAACTATTTTTTATTTTTATCATTTCAACATTATAAATAAACCAACCATAGATTTTGGAATTGTGCATTTCTAAATTATCTGCAAATTAAAGATATTTAATGGATTGAACAAGCTCCAAATTCAAGTAAGAATAAGTTAGCATAGTGAGGTGGCTTTAGAGAAGTTGACTGAGCCATAAGTATGCCAAGAGCCGTGTTCATTCTAATAAACATTTGACCATCACATTAGAAAGATGTAGGTCAAGTAATCTTAAGTGTCAAATGAATCTGAAATTTATATTTTGCTTTGTTAAATTATTCATGGGTTTGTCATTGCTTCAATCTATTAACAAGCATCATAAAATCCACTTTAGTTATTAGTTAGTAAAGTTAAAACAATATATTTTAAGGAAGGTGTGGTAAATTTTAAATAAATCCACTTTAGTTATTAGTTAGTAAAGGTAGTTTTTATTTAAGAATTTTATAATTAAAATTTCTGAGATTTAAATTTAATCAAGCTGTTGGAATTTAATAAGAAAATCTTAGATATAAAATCTATTAAGAGTTGTTAAATTAGCAATATATCTATTCATTTAATTTCTTTTTAAAGTTGTATTATATTTGCATTGGAGAAAAGTTTATATTTGAAGGTTAGAAGTATTTATTTTTAAAGTAAAATAATTCAAAATATTTTGTCTATTTTATAATCAAAATTGTCATCTTACAAAAGGAAAGTTACAAATGATATTTTTTTTAAAGCTTATTCCCTGTGTTTCTGTTTTATGATCAAGATTGTCATCTTCCAAAAGGCAAACCATAGATACTTATACATCATTGCACATATAGTATACTATTTACCATTTTAAAATTTTAATTTCACTTAGGAATGGACAATTCACATCAACCCAATGAGATTATTGACATCTAGAGTAGTTCTAGTTCCCCTATTCTGTCAACCAACACAACACCATCGATCAATTGGAATGGCACTTCTACAAGCCACCCTATGGATTTAGGCAGGCCTTGTCAATGGTTCTCTTGGAGAGGTCTTAGATATTGTCTACACAGAAAGCTCTAAACCACCAAATTTACCATTATATGTAGTAGTAAAATGTGTTACTGACAATGGCTTGCCTTGGAACGTACATTCTCCAACAACTATTCTAATAGCACCTATATCTCTAGGTGCTCATAGACAGTTACCACTATGCATGGCATGGGCGATTACAATACATAAATCCCAAGGATTAGCAATCAAAAGAGCAACAATCGATATGGGTGAAAAAGAAAGACAAGGCTTGAATTTTATAGCTATATCTAGAGTTAAATCGATACATGGACTTAGGATAGATCCATTGTTTTCCTTCAATTGGTACTCAAGAATGAAGAATAATCCATACACAATTATCAGGAAAAAATAAAAGTTCTGACTACATCTTCTCTCATTATGACGAGTACAAGTACACACACACGCAAACACACCACTCTCTTAATAAATTGTATTTGTTTAATTTTCTCCTTACCATATTCATATAATACATATTACTGTTTCTATATTTACACCACATTTGAAATCACATGTAGGTGGGTGTTCCACATTGGTATACTCCTGCAACGGTTGCTTCGATCTAGCTACAGATATTTCTTTCCACCCAGAACAAAAACTTTCACCCTTTTTTTCAAGTTTTACAATTTGCATAAAGCCAGTTTTGCATTAACGAATTGGGTTTCCTAACTTGTTCTTTGATTGTGTAGGATAGTATAACACAAACAACACAACAATTATATGTCGGATCATCTAGTGCCAAAAAATGGAATCACCAAATACAAAAAGTCAACATAGTTGAAATAGCTACAAAACTTTCATTCATTTTTCAATATCCAAGTATGTAATACAAACACACTGTAAATTTTCCATAGCAAAATTTTATAGTTGTTGCAAATATTTCTTTATTTAGTATTAGGAACTGTCTATAAATTGATTCAAGTGTTTTAATTTTCTCCAGAGGTAGCTTCTTATGAGTATATACAACATTGTGATCTCCATAGTAAAAACAAAGATCATGTTTTTCAAGGACTAACTTTCTACTGCAACGATTGTCCTTCAAGTGGACCTCTCTGCAAAGAATGTGTTTCTACAACTCATTCATCACACTCTACTTTACAAGCCATGAAGACGTCTAGACATTATTCAATCAAAAAAGATGACATTCAATCTCATAAAGCTCATGCTCACCAGATTCTTTTTTTATAGTATTTTTTCTTAGAAATAATGCATCTTCTTCACCATCATCCTCATCCTCATCCTCCTCTGCTTCATCTTCCTCTAATGGATGTTGCACAGTGTGTGAAAGAAGATTTCATGAGAAAAAGAATGAAGTGTTGTATTGTTCTCTTGAATCCAACTGAGCTCCTCAAGTAATTGTACTTACAATATGTTTTGTAATCTGTAGCCTAAAATTATTTCAGCATTCAACCCAAAAATTGAACAAAATGTATGTTTAATTATTTATTCTGTGAAAGAGATGGTTATACAACCATTATCTTTTGGTAATGTCTATTTTCTGCCCTGAGACTAAAGCTTTGTTTGTTGTGGTACTGGTGTCTGGTTGTATCTCCAAATATGTATTACAAACATTTTGTAAAAAAATATAGACAATATTGTATAAGTTTTAGACTGTACTTCACTCCTAAGCTTACTTCTATATATTTTTCATCGGCGTAACCCTTGCACCCCCTCCGGTGCAAGTGCTAGTAAGATAGTGATTGGATGAGATAAAGTGTCACATCCTTTGTAAACAATATTTTATTTAATATTAATATAAGATTTAAAACATGAAGTGGCGCGATCTTCTAGAGGGCCGACATCTTGTGTAAGAGGCATGATTTTTGGTTAAGGCCGACTTGTTGCTCTTTTAAGAGTCACATCTTTCTCCCTCACTTGTATATATAACTGATGGCATTTCATTGTTAATCATTCATTTCATTCATATCCAATTTGAGTTCTTCATATGCGAGTTCAATTCAAGAGCAGAAGGTTGAGTTATTAGATTACAGATTGCTTCATTGTATTACCGAGTATTCTTCAAATTGTTGTGCATCTGCTGGCCTTCATATCGGCTATTGTAAAGGAGATTATTTTGTGCTATCATTAATATATAAGAGATATGTTTGTGCTAGGTTTTTCTCCCTCAAGAGGAGGGTTTTCCCAAGGTATCTACTGTGTCTTGTGTTGATTTTTGAATTAATTTATGTGCATCTTAATCTAATCATTAAATTTAACACAGATCACATCTCTGAGACTGAGTTGTGTTTCCAACAATTGGGTGTAGCCATTGTGTACATCATGTTGAGAGAATCCATGATCAAATATTTGTGAATACCTCTTTTGCTAAGAGGGAGTGTTAGTGTTTAAGTAGTTGAGGGAGGTATTTCCCAAAAGAATAATTACATTAGGCTAGTCAGCCTATTTATTATAAACAAATATTGAATCTTCTAGGTCGGCTCAAGAGGAGATTGACACCTAGATCAGTATATATAGGAGAGAGACTCTCATTATTCATTCAATTCATCGATTTGATTTTCTGATCCGCAGAAGCAAGTTTGACATTCAAGGAGATTTGATTATTCTTTGTTGCTAAGAATTTCACACTACAGACAGTGCTGATTTATTATGTTATAATCTGTCTCTCTAGGCCTAATTCTGGAGTGCTATTTCTGCACTATTGTACCTGATCTATAAGATTAAATTTTTGTTGGGTTTTTCTCCCTTGAGTAGAAGGGTTTCCCAGGATAAATTATGTGTCTCATGTTCTGAGTTTTTTTTTTTTGTTTTATATGCAATATCTGATCTAAAATTAACAGAAGGTGCAATAAGTTGGTTTGAATAAGTGGACACCAATCTTGGGAAGGCATAAGGAATTAAAAAATAAAGTAAAAAGCTCATGAAAAGGGTGTGGGATTTCTTGGAGGGAAAAGTGGATTCAAATTGTGTTGCCCTAAATTCCTCCCCTCTTCTATATAATCACCTCTTGGGCTCTCAATTCATTATCTCTACTTTGGCAACATAGCAAGATGTTGTGGGAATGCTTCTAGATTTCCATTTCTGTGAGTTGAGGATGAAAACCCTCACCGTTAGTTGCTGGTTTTGGTCGTGAAAGATCCACCCTGGCCGAAACGAGTGATTCTACTTCAAGGGTCACATTGGTATTCACATAGTTTCTGATTTTCACCATTTTGGAGGTTGTAGAATGAAAGATTTTCTCAGTGTCTTGATGTGAGATCGATGGTTTGGGTATGCTTGATGATTTGCTTCATTTTGGTGTGTGTTTGGAGGTGTTAAAGACGTTGAGAGGTATGATATACATTTCCAGATTTCTGGAAATTACATTTTCACTGTGGCTAGAAGTGTTGATCCACTCGTAGCTCCATTGGCGAATTAAATATTGTTATGAGCATTGTTCCAATGGAATCCTCATTCTTGGGCGCCACATTTAGAGTGATTGTTTGAATTTTTTGGTGAAGTTAAAAATTTTAAGGAGCTGATCACCCCTCCAAGAGAGCCGTACCATTTCAGGGTTTGGCAATTGCAGGCTTCTTTCAAAACAGCAGCTTCGAGGGTCCACAACAACAAAATAAGGGTGTCATTTCTCATGAAGTCATTGGTCAATGTAGAGGAGAATGCTAGTAATTGATAGTTGATGCATTTCGTGATTGCTTTAAGGAGTTGTATGCACTTTGCTGCTGATGTATGACTGTTATCAGGTCTGAAACTACTGTTACAAGGTCTGCAATTTATTTTAAAAAGGCTGATTTCATTGGTCATTATCGCCAATATATGTTGTAATGATTCAATGTGAAGAAAATGATATTTCACGGTTGATTTCCTTCTTTGCGATGCTTTGAATGAATGTTATGTCGCAAAACACTTGAATGCAAATAAACCCGCACTTCATATTACACTCAGCAAACAAATCAAAAGAGAAGAAAAATCAGAGGGTGTTACAAATTGTGTCTTTTTTTCCATTTTTTTTAATCTGGTTTTTTCAAAAAATCCTATACTTCTAGTTTGCTGTTTTTTTCCCCAAAAGATTTTTGCTGCTATGGACTGGACCATGTCATCGGTTCTTGTAAATATTATAATTGGTAACTTTATATTGATAATTTGTCAATATCATTGGAAAACCATGAGAGGATTGTAGCTTAACATGTGATTTGTTTCATTGGAATATAAGCTATGCTGAGACTCGAACACCTTTGCAGCCTCACTCTGCATAATCACAAACAGATAATTAAACAACACAACTCACACTTAAGCTTCAATTAGAATGTACAGACGCAAATCAGGAGAAACCATGTGTTGCAGAGCTATAAACTACAAATCATTAACCAAAACAATGCATTAACCTAAATGATGAAAGAAATTATCTTTTTTGCATCATGCATATGCAAATACTCACCTAATCTCAACTTTATTAAACCAAGACTAAAAATGAAAATGAAAAAAAAGTAAACATGAAAAATCAACCTTTTAATTCACAATTGTAGTGAAATTAAAAATGAAATATAACTAGCTTTGTTGAAAATCCCATGCAAATAGTAATGTCCTGATAAGAAACTTCATCCTTGCTTTTTTTTTGTACAGATAAAGGATTGGCATCCTTTCCTGTTCTGCAAACAATAAAATATACTGGTAGTTATAGCATGGCATATTTATATCTAAAATCAATTCTAATACAGAATCCTGAAATAGAAACCAATGCCAGCACATAACAGGGAAAATTGAATGCATATATTCAGAATGCCGGGCAATATACGAGCTAATTAACCAAACACAATGCAGAAAAAGAAATTCAACATAATTTTCTTTCACAATTTTTTGAGATTACCAGGCATTCATGCTTTCAATGAGGGAAGTGCAGTGACAATCCGCTAAACCAATGCCAGCACATAACAGGGAAAATTGAATGCATATATTCAGAATGCTGGGCAATATACGAGCTAATTAACCAAACACAATGCAGAAAAAGAAATTCAACATAATTTTCTTTCACAATTTTTTGAGATTACCAGGCATTCATGCTTTCAATGAGGGAAATGCAGTGACAATCCACTAAACCAATGCCAGCACATAACAGGGAAAATTGAATACATATATTCAGAATGCTGGGCAATATACGAGCTAATTAACCAAACACAATGCAGAAAAAGAATTCAACATAATTTTCTTTCACAATTTTTTGAGATTACCAGGCATTCATGCTTTCAATGACAATCCACTAAACCTTTAGTATTTTTTCACAATATTCTGTAATCAAGCGTATGAGATATAGGGAAATGCAGTGACAATCCACTAAACCTTTAGTATTTTTTCACAATATTCTGTAATCAAGCGTATGAGATATAGGAAATTTCAGTCAAAGGTCTTCTAAGAAACAAATAAAAAGTCCTTGTTGCAATGCTATGCTTATGAATTTTACAAAAAAAAGCCAAACTAATGAAAAGCATTAAAAACAAACAGGAACAGTATCACTTACTCTAGAGAGAACAGACCATAGCAGCAAAGATCTTTAGGGGAACAAATTGGCAAACCAAAAATGTATAAAGAGTTTTTCAAAAAATGGAAAAAATCGGGAAAATTCGGATTATCAAAAACATATTAAAAAAAATAAAAAAAAACCTTATATTTTTTAATTTATAGGCATTTTTTGATACGAGTAAAAACAGGTTTTGAAGGGACCCGAAACCTTTTACAACCAAGAACAAGGCTGCAGAAAGGACAGCCTACAGCTAGCCAAAAACCAGCTCCCATACAAGACCTTTCAAGATTTACATTTAGAACTACTCTTGTGGGAGCAGAGAGTCATGTCAAAAAAAGGCCTAGAGAGTTTTGTTTTCTTGCCCTTAACAGTAATCCAGCCTTCTTCCACTTGCGCTGCCTTATTATGCTAGACCAGCACACTGTCTTCCTAAAGATGAACGTCTGCAGCCTTAGTCTTAGAGATTTCATCATTATTCCTTCACACAGACAAAGACATCTAAAAAACTGCAAAAAAATGGAAGCCATAGCGCTATCACCAAAAATGGCAGCCTGAGACCTAGTCATTTGCTCATTAGGGGTAGCCTTAGCAGCCCCACCATTTGAGGCATCCAGAGGGGATACCCCAAGACCTTGTGATTCAGAAGCAACCACCTCATAAAAACTCCTATGTTGTTCAGATTTCTTCTCAACCGTATAATGTTGTTGAGAAGTGTCTTTCCACCAAGTAGCCGTCTTTGCTTTTTTCTCAAATCCGCATTGTGCAACAACATGTCCTGTTTTAAAACATCTTCTACAGCGGAAAGACATCCCTTCATAATCCAAAGATTGGACCCAACAACCCTTAGAAGATTTAAGAGACACCTTAGCAAGCAGCCCTTTTGAAACATCAATTTCAACAAGAATGCGGGCAAAGGTGGAATGAAAAATGTCAAAAGATTCATCATCCACCAACAAAAAATCACCAAGGGCTTCACCAACATCCTCCAAAAGCGAATCACTCCAAAGGTGGAGGGGAAGATTAGGATATCGAACCCAAATCGAGATCTTGTTAAAGTTTCAGAAGCAGGGTTAAAATCTGAATGCTAGGGCTTAATCATCAGCAAATATTTGTCCTCCTAGCTAAAAAAATTATCACATAAGATTATATTTTTGTCCTGAGCATTATCAAACTTAGCTACAAAAAACCCCTTAGCCATGGAGAAAATATGAACTTTACCAGAAATAAGAGGCTCCCATTCATTGGTGATCTAGGAATGCAGTAGAGGGAGGCTAGGGCAAAAACCCCTAAACCAACAAATCACCCCACGAGCAGAAAGCTCAGCAACGTTATCATCTATTTCTTCTACTGTTTCGTCCTTCAGCTTCACTGTGATGGCATTAGACATCGGGATAAACCCACCAAATGACATCCTACCAAGCTTGAAATCCTTTTTCAACCCCTTAGCTTTCGCCGCAGAGCCAGTTCCCTTTATCCTCTCCCCACCATGCCTCGTGAGGGCATCACCTCCTACGCTGTTGCCAGAGCCCCTCGCATCATTCGAATGTAGAAAGTGACCATCGCCTTGGCCGTTGACAGCGCCCAAACGAAAAGCTCAGTCCTCACCAACACGGGCCACAATCTCCTCAAACGGGATTCCTTCGCCTTTCTCCGCCAATGGGTTTCCAACGCCTTTCGCCGCAGCAAAAGGGATTCTAACTCCATTCACCACATCAGTAGGGTTTCCAACTCCATTTGCCATAGCGTTCACTATAGAGTTCTCCATCTTCTTATCAGGAAATGTTAGAACAATGCGTTATCATCAATTACACCTTCTAGAACAGGTGAATTTATAGGAATTTTAATAGAATAGAGATACAGAGAATACAAATGAGAGTATAGATCTAGGGTGGCAAAACCTAGTATGGTCGAGGGGCAATGCTTCTCAGAGGATCTAAGGGATTGTAATGTCGCCATTTCAGGGTTTTCTAGCATTGTAGTTGGCCTTGACCTTCTGAGTTATTTGATGCAAAGTTGGAAACCGACTCAACAAAAAACTCGGCTAGGACTCTGGCAAAAAAAAAAATCATAGTTTTACAAAAAAAATAAAATAAAAAATATTAATTTTACAAAAAAAGAAAAGAAAAGAAATTAGTGCATTTAGAGAACATAAGAGCCTACTTTGATTATCAATTTGTCATAATTCAAAGATTACACAAAAAATGGAGTAAAATGAATGAAATAAACAAAAAAAGAGGTTTTAAAACCTCATTCTTCACCCACAGTCCCTAACACAAGTCCAAGCATGGGACTCGGGAGTCTGAGCCCAAGACTTGTGCGAGTCCCTCAAATGGACTCAAAAGTCTGAACGTGGGATTCTCCTAGACTCGACTCCCGAGTCCATGCCAAGCCAACTCAGCACGGCCTGGGACTCACGAGTCTGTCGAGTCTGCGTTGAGTCAAGCCAAGTTTTCCATCTATGATTTGATGTTACCAATAGGCTCAGATGGTTTAAAGGACTCAAATGATGCTTTCTAATATTATTTCGACTTTTGTTGTGTTCTCCAAGAATCTTGGAGAGAGCATCTATTTATAGTAAGTCACTCGGTCAGGTCCGTTTATCATCATTCATCATTGATAAAACTCATGTGCAATCAGTTTTTGATTCTGATGCATTTTGACCGTTTCTGCAATTTGGATGTAATAGTGAGCTATATTTAATTAATTTTACAAAGGTTGTTATTTTAGCTTAAATATTTCAATGAGCACCTTAGTGTTATAGCTCATTAGAATCGGGATGGAGAGTTTTAAAGGTTGGGACACTAAAAAGTAACTTTAAGTGCCAGAATGTTTTAAAAATGAATTAAATCGCTTTTGGGGGATATTAAGCTTATTTAATTAATAAAGTGATTTTATATTGTGTTTTTCATAAAGTTCCCCGAAAAAGGTTATAAAAGAGGGTTTGTGAGCTCATTTGGTATTATGCAAATTATTACATTTTCTCTAGTGAAACCCTTGTGGTTTGGAGATTGAAGTCAATTCATCTCAATACTTCCTGAGGACGCAAACCCTCTCGAAGAATATCATCCACGATGGCAAAAGATCTTACTGGGTTGATTGTTGATAGATTCATCCAGAGTCTATGTTGGTGCTTCATTGTTGTGATTTTCTGATCTGATTGGAAGGGTTTTATTTGCAAAATCTTTCAACAAATGATTTTGGAAGACAAATCGCAAGTAAGATTGAAGATTTGCAATTTTGTGAAGACTTGCAAGCAAGACAAAATTGATAAGAGTTTGGAGAGGGTTGCCAGAAGACAATTTATCTTTTATTTTCAAAAGTCTACATGAACATGAATGCAAAATGAATACATAGTGAGGAGACTATTTGTGTGTGACGACATTCGAATATGGAGTTGTCACTAAAGCATTTGGGGTTGTGTGTCTTGGCTGCCATCTTTCTTTAGGGAGTCATGGGTCTCTTTTGGAGTTATCTGCAGTTGTGTTAAGGCATGGGAAGTCTGAAATTTCATTGTTATTGCTAGCACAATATCAAACCAGCTTCTAGGCAGGTTTAGAGGTACCATTGAGGATGGAAGACTCTTGGCTAGTGAACTTAAGCAATTGAATATTAACTGCAAATATATAAGTTCATTGCAAATTGTATGAGGTCAGGAAAAATATTAAATTTGTCTCTGCAATCTATTCTTAGAGCAGCCACTACATATTTTATATTTTTGCCTCTTTGTTGCAAATGAAATGTAGAACAAGTGTTTTTATAATGCCTTTCAAGTATCATGAATGTTTATTGTATATAAATGAATTGCAAAGAGCATATTTATGATTCTATTACTTAGATAAATACTTCCGAAGCAAACATATTTAGAATCTTCAAATAGTGAATCCCATATCAAGTGTTTGATGAAATGCCAGAGCGAAGAAATCAAAAGTTTTAAGAAAAATCAGACTTGGGTCATTTCAAATCATGAGTTGCATGTCAAATTTCAGTGTCAAAAATATGGAAGATGAAATGAACTGTTTATTAGAATTTATGAGACAAACACAGGTTAAAATTGAAAAGTGGAAGAAGCTCATGGAGTCACGCAGTAAAAAAGATGTTGGAGATGGGCTTTATACAGCAGATATGGATCTTGACATATATTGTCCCTACTTCCTTCAAATATAATATCATCCACATACACAACAACTATCAACTGATCCTTACCCACAATCTTGATATAAAAGTTGCTATCCACAATTCCCTTCTTGAATCTTTGTTCTTGTAGGTATTTATTAAGTCTTGCACACAATGCTTTGGGAGCTTGTTTTAGTCTATTGAGTGCTGTCAGAACCCTGATGGTTCTCGATTCAAACCCTAACTGAAATTTTTGTGTTTTTTTGCAATTTTCTGTTTTTTTGTGATTTTGAGGTTTTTTGACAATATGCTGAAAGCTGCGATTTAACTAAATAATACTTGGAAAATTCAAATAAAATTCTAGAACATCAAATACGCTAAGATCTTGCTCAAGAACAGTAGGCGCATCATTTATTGTTGTTTTCAGAGCGTATACAATAACAAATACAGAGATAGGAATGAAATACAATGAATTTATTGAAAACCTGATTTCACACAGCCGCCTTGGAAGAGTGTAATTTGTACGGCCAGCTCCAGATGTTCAGGATCCAAGCTCAGAAACAGGGAAGAATCTTCTAAAACCTTAGGCGCCCCTTCTGCAAAAGACTGGAGACCAAAACCCTGAATGATGTTCTCTGTTGAAATTGTACGGCCTTTGCTGGTACGGCCTAACTGCTGCAATAAATGATCAAGTACGGCACCTTGGAAAATGTGCCCAGACTCTGAAAGATGATCTCTGGAACAAGTCGCCTCTATCAACTGGTGGATATCTCTGCTAACTCTGATGAATCTGTCAATAAATCCAATCTGTAACTCCTGAATGAAGTCACCCAGATGCAAGCTTAAACTGGTATTTCACAGCCTCAGTCTGCCTGATCTCTGAAGAGTTTTCGTTCTCCAGAAACGTTCGTCTGCCAGAAACCCTAGGGTTTGCAAACTCCAATGCTCAGAGCAATAAAGACAAAATTGAATAATAATCAGGATAGTTCGATTTTGTCTTAACTGGTAAATATATACTCCTTGAAGAATTTCGACCCACTCTCCTTTTAATTGATCATTTAAATAAATGACTTAATTTCGCACTTTTTAACTTAGGAGAAATAATTAATTATTGGCGTCCCTCTTTTAATGAATATAAAATATTCATTAAGTCAACATTTAATAATTTATTATAAAGTGTACTAAATACTTTATAATTAAGCCAAATAATTAAATATTTCAATATTTCAATAAAGTGACTTTATTATAAAGTCAAAATATTAAATATTTAATAATTCATTAAATACTCCTTATTCCTCCGTCTGAACAGCAAACTGCTGAACTGGGTCGATTCTAAGCTGAATGGTTGAACCAGGTGCCCTGCCTGAAATAGCAGCTTCCGCCTGACCTAACTTTCTAAAAATAGAAAGTTCCCTGAAAATGCTCTCTGGAAGAATCTGCGAAGGCCCAACCTGACACAACTGCAAAACTGGAGCTATCAAACACTGAGCAACTGCTCCAGATGATCCTCTGCACACTCCTGTCAGCCTACGAGGATCGAAATGATAGGCTAACCTCGTCACCAGCTGTGCTGACTAGGATGGGGACATGACAGTCCGCCCTCCCTGAAATTGCTTGTCCTCAAGCAATCTCAACTCTGGATGCTGTAAGATCTCCTCTGGCTCCCATGTAGCATCCTCAACTGGCAGATCTCTCCACTTGACCAGATATTCCCTGATCACACGCCTCCGTAGGTGTCTCTCTCTCATCTCGAGGATAGTCTCAGGTACTAGTATCAATTTCCCTTCGTCATCAAGGGGTGGCAAAACTGGAGAAGGTATAACATGCTGACCCAATGCCTTTTTCAGGCGAGAAACGTGAAATACATTATGGACCTTGCTATCAGCTGGCAAGTCCAACTCATAAGCAACCTCGCCCACTCGTCTGACAACACGAAATGGACCATAGTAGCGAGGTTTTAGTTTCTCTGCCCCACTCTTCCGCAGAGTAGACTGACGATACGGCTGCAACATGAGGTACACCATATCACCCACCTCAAAGGTACGCTCAACCCTCTTCGATCAGATACTGCTTATGCTGATTCTGTGCCCGCTGATATTGTCTCTGAAACCTCAATATGTCCCTGACTCTGATCATATCCCCTGCACTCGGCACTCTGCTATCGCTCAATATCAAATCCAGAAGGTTGGGCGCCTCATACCCATACAAAGCCATAAAGGGCGTCATCTGTATCGTCATATGGTGAGTCGAGTTGTAACAATACTCGCACAAGTAGACCCATCTCACCCAAGCTCTTTGCTGACCAGCTATATAATTACGCAAATAACCCTCCACCCACTTATTGACAATCTCTGTCTGTCCGTCTGTCTGCGGATGGTAGATGGTACTCGATGTCAGTTCGGTCCCACAAAGCCTGAACAACTCCTACCAAAAGTTGCTCATGAACCGACTGTCTCTATCGCTGACTATCGTCCGAGGCAACCCATGCAGCCGGAATACCTCTCTGAAAAACAACTCTGCAGTCTACGATGCTGTGAAAGTAGTAGTAATCGGGAAAAAGTGGGCATATTTAGTCAACCGATCCACCACTACGTAGATGCAATCTTTACCCTGGGCTTTCGGCAAACCCGTGATAAAGTCCATCGATAGACACTCCCACTTCCTGTCAGGTATCGGAAGTGGCTGGAGCAATCCAGCAGGATAAGTGTGCTCCTGCTTGTTCTGTTGGCACACAGAACACTCACGGACATACTGCAATACATCAGTTTTCAGCCCTTTCCAAGTAAACCGTTCCCGAACCATTTTGTAAGTCTTATAGTATCCAGGATGGCCCGCCATAGGAAGGTCGTGAAAGGCTCTCAAAACTGTAGCCCGGCGACTCCCTCGAGTCGTGAACCAAAAGAATCCGGCCTCTGTAAAATGATCAAGTCATCTACAAATGATACCACAGCCCCGCCTCCTCGTCTCACAATCCATGCTAGAAGCCCATGGGTTCTTAAAGCATACCAGCCCCATAATCCCCGATGCCCTCCAATCCTCGTGATTTGTGCTAAGGTACTTAACCGGGTCCTCATGAGACAAGGCTACCACAACACATTCTCGGCCTCCCCTTAATGAGTGATATCGGTCATATGACTGCAGTTTACTGACCAATTTTTGCTGCCTCTCATTCAAGTCTCGCTGTCCTAGGAAATGTTTCAGGATGTTATGATCTGTGCGTACACTAAATTTGCTGCCTACCAGGTACTGCCTAAACTTAGCCAATGCATGCATAATCGCTAACATCTCCTTGTTACAAATGCTATAAAATTCTCGTGACCCCGGTAGTTTCCCGCCTCAAATGCAATTGATGTCGCCTCGCATCAAAACGCACCAAAGCCCTCCGGTAGGCATTGCTGCACAAGCCGCGACTTCGTGAAAGTCGCAATGCTAGCACCGGACATGAAGTCATGATCACCTTGAACCTGTCAAAGCACTCCTGCGCCTGTGGTGACCAAAGGAAAGCCCCCTTCTTCGTCAAGTCAGTAAGGGGTGCGGCGTGACGTGAAAACCCGCTAACAAACCTCCTGTAGAATGCACACAACCCAATGAACCCTCTGAGCTGCGTAAGGTTCTCAGGTACCGGCCAGTCAACAATCGCTCGGACCTTTTCAGGGTCCATACTCACTCCCTTGGCACTGATGATGTGCCCTAGATATAACAACTCCTCCATGCCAAGATCGCACTTGGATTCCTTAGCATAGAAAGACTCGTCTGCTAAGATACCCAAGACTGTATCCAAATGAGCCAGATGCTCATCCCATGACCTGCTATAAACCAAAATGTCGTCGAAGAAGACTAACACAAATCTCCTCAATCAAGATCAAAACCCTTCGTTTCCATAGTTGCCCGAAGTAGGTAGTGCATTGGTTAACCCGGCGGCATAACCAAGAACTCGGCGACCTTTTAATGACACCGAAAGCGTTTTCAATATCCCCGCCCCTCATCCAACTGATGGTACCGGGATCTCAAATCAATCTTCGTGAAGAAGACTCCGCCCGCAACCTATCTATCAACTCATCAATACGCGGGAATAGGTAAATTCGCTCTTGATTGTTCTTTGTTGAGTCACTGTAATCGATACACATCCGGTATGATCCGCCCTTCTTCTTCACCAATACGTTCCGATGAAGCTAAAAGGAGACTGCTAGGTCCGATATGGCCTATAGCTAACAACTCATACGGTCTTCTTATCCGATCCTTGAGTCGCTTCGATGTCTAGAGGATCATAACGCTTCGCTTCTCCTCCAACTCAATAATATGTCTACAGACCGGTCTCAGGTCTACCAGTGGAATGTCACTAAACACTTTGGAGGTTTAGTCCTCAAGACTAATGTCGAAAGTGGTAATTTCACCTCTTCATGCTCCTACTGAAATGGCATCAACATGTACCAAATTTCAAATAACTATACCTGACGTAATGAGCCTCTCCATCCGTCTGAATGAAACCATCCTAAGATTACTGTCTCTAATGGCCTTGATGACATGTGGTCTCCCGTCAACCTTGAATTTCATCTCCATATCACGTAGGTTGAGTGTGAACTCACCCAAATCATGCAACCATGCCATCCCTAATACCACATCTGTATCCCCCATATTAACAACGTAGAATTCAGTCTTGAATTCATAGTTGTTCAGTCTCATCGGAAGATCAGTAATCTTTCGGTCACACCTGAGAGTATATCCGTCAGCCACCCTGACTCGAATACCCTCAAAAGCCTCTGTCTGGATGCCACGCCTCTCCACTAAACGTGCATCAATAAAATTGTGTGTAGCACCAGTATCCAACAATGTAATCACTTTCTGACCTGCTAAGAGCCCACGAAGTCGAAATGAACCATCTCTCTGAAGGCTAGTCAGATGGGCTTCCTGTAACTTCCTTCCACCTTCATGTTCACCATCATTTTCGGACCTCTCATCATCTGAAGGCTCGGAATCAGCTTGCTGGTCTGACAGATCAGATTGCTTTTCGCCCTCATAAAACCACTCCATTTGATTATTTTTGACCTTCGGACGAAGTGGGCATATATGTTTTTCATCATAGGGTGCCTTGCACCAAAAACATAACTTTTTCTTACGCAATTCATTCAACGTTTCCCTGTCAAATGGTGGTGCATTCTGTCTCTTAGGATCCGGTTGATCCTTTCTCCTGTCAAAAGGCCTACTCCTGTCATTGTTTCTATCAAAAGGCCTATTGGGTCTCGTGTATGGTGTTGACCTTGAATTGAACTTGCTACGAGGTGCTGCAAGCTCCATGCTTCTCGCCTTCCGCATGGCCTCCTAAAGTGTAGGTGGGTCAAAAGCCTTAACCCAACCTCTCATGGGTTCTGTCAAACCCTCAACGAAAAGTATGATGAGTCTCCGTTCTGAAATCCCTGTGACCATGACTGCCACTCTCTGAAACTCACCAATGTATGAATCCAAACTGCCTGTCTGTCTGAGCTGAGCCAACTCTCTGAAATACAGTTCTGGATCCTTCTTATCAAATCTCTCTATCAGTCTGCTGGTGAACTCCTGATAGGTATTGACCGCATGATGGCCTAGCGTGTACATGCCATGGTGCCACCAATCGTGTGCTACTCCGTCAAGATGTAAAGTAGCAAATTTAATTGCCTCATCCTCCTGCATAGGCCTAAGTGACAAGTAATTGTCCAATTTCTGGACCCAAGACCTCGCTGATGTCTTTTCAGACCAATCAAAATATGGCAAGGTAATCTTGCTCACCGCATACTGCAAATCCCTATTCACCTGTGGCTGCGGCTGCTGATGCTGTGGGGGTCTGCGGTCAAATCTGCCTCCTCCTCTGGGTTTATAAACATCTATAAACTCATGGAATGTAAGTGCCTGCCGAATCTCAGGTGCTAGTGACATGTACTCACCATGAAATCTCGTCAAGTCTGCCACAGACATGCCATTGTGTGGCTGAAACTCCTGATGCTGCCCCTGATGCTCTGCCCCTGGAGTCTGCGGTGGAGTCTCCCTAGGTAAGAAAGTAGGCTGACCTGGCCTACACTCCTGATAGATCGGAGACGGCTGTCGAGGTGCTGATGCTAATGGCTGATCCACTGGTGCAGTCCCGCTCGTCTGACCAATCTGTATGTAATGAGGCTGTGTGGATGTGTACTGTCTAATGGTACCCATCAACTGAGACATCATGTCCATCATATTATCATGTCTCAGTCTAAACTCCTCATCAGTAATATCACCCTCTGCATGCGCCTTCCCTGGATCCCTACGAGTCTCTGAGGAAGTCTCACGTTCTGCCATTAGGGTTGCTACACTGTTTTCACTGCCATCAGAACTGGATCTGTGAATACCAAGTACTCCCGATATCGTCTGACCTTCGGGGATTGGTGGACCTGTCCAATCATCGTCTTTGCCTGTCCCTACACCTTTAATGTAGTGAATGGTATCTCTGTTCATGAAAAAGCACTAAAAAGCACACCGTATTCTGAAAAAGCACAGGATGGCAGGAGATCTGTGCTCTGATACCACTGTCAGAACCCTGATGGTTCTCGATTCAAACCCTAACTGAAATTTTGTGTTTTTTTGCAATTTTCTGTTTTTTTGTGATTTTGAGGTTTTTTGACAATATGCTGAAAGCTGCGATTTAACTAAATAATACTTGGAAAATTCAAATAAAATTCTAGAACATCAAATACGCTAAGATCTTGCTCAAGAACAGTAGGCGCATCATTTATTGTTGTTTTCAGAGCGTATACAATAACAAATACAGAGATAGGAATGAAATACAATGAATTTATTGAAAAACCTGATTTCACACAGCCGCCTTGGGAAGAGTGTAATTTGTACGGCCAGCTCCAGATGTTCAGGATCCAAGCTCAGAAACAGGGAAGAATCTTCTAAAACCTTAGGCGCCCCTTCTGCAAAAGACTGGAGACCAAAACCCTGAATGATGTTCTCTGTTGAAATTGTACGGCCTTTGCTGGTACGGCCTAACTGCTGCAATAAATGATCAAGTACGGCACCTTGGAAAATGTGCCCAGACTCTGAAAGATGATCTCTGGAACAAGTCGCCTCTATCAACTGGTGGATATCTCTGCTAACTCTGATGAATCTGTCAATAAATCCAATCTGTAACTCCTAAATGAAGTCACCCAGATGCAAGCTTAAACTGGTATTTCACAGCCTCAGTCTGCCTGATCTCTGAAGAGTTTTCGTTCTCCAGAAACGTTCGTCTGCCAGAAACCCTAGGGTTTGCAAACTCCAATGCTCAGAGCAATAAAGACAAAATTGAATAATAATCAGGATAGTTCGATTTTGTCTTAACTGGTAAATATATACTCCTTGAAGAATTTCGACCCACTCTCCTTTTAATTGATCATTTAAATAAATGACTTAATTTCGCACTTTTTAACTTAGGAGAAATAATTAATTATTGGCGTCCCTCTTTTAATGAATATAAAATATTCATTAAGTCAACATTTAATAATTTATTATAAAGTATACTAAATACTTTATAATTAAGCCAAATAATTAAATATTTCAATATTTCAATAAAGTGACTTTATTATAAAGTCAAAATATTAAATATTTAATAATTCATTAAATACTCCTTATTCCTCCGTCTGAACAGCAAACTGCTGAACTGGGTCGATTCTGAGCTGAATGGTTGAACCAGGTGCCCTGCCCGAAATAGCAGCTTCCGCCTGACCTAACTTTCTAAAAATAGAAAGTTCCTGAAAATGCTCTCTGGAAGAATCTGCGAAGGTCCAACCTGACACAACTGCAAAACTGGAGCTATCAAACACTGAGCAACTGCTCCAGATGATCCTCTGCACACTCCTGTCAGCCTACGAGGATCGAAATGATAGGCTAACCTCGTCACCAACTGCTGACTAGGATGGGGACATGACAAGTGCTTTCTTCAATTTGCACACATAATCCCTATTTTTAGACAAGAAGAATCCTTATGGTTGTTCAATATATACCTCTTCCTCTAGGTTGCCATTTAGGAAAGCAAATTTAACATCCATTTGATAGACCTTGAAGATTTTGAATACAATGAATGCTAAAAACATTTTGATGGCTTCTAATCTAGCAATATGAGCAAAAGTTTCTTCAAAGTCAATACCTTCTACTTGTGCGTATCCTTTGCATACCAACCTTGCCTTGTTCCTTACCACTTAACCATCTTCATTCAACTTATTCCTAAAGACCCACTTAGTGCCAATTACATTTTTGTCTTTAGGTAATGGGACAAGTTCCCAAGTTTCATTCCTTTCTATTTGATTCAATTCCTCCTCCATGGCTCCTATCCAATGTTTGTCTTCACTTGCTTCTTTGAAATTATTAGGTTCTATTTTGGAAAGCAAAAACATATTTTCATGATCTGAAGTATTAGCCAATCACTTTCTTGTCTAAATTTATCCATCTTTGTCATGAATAATCAAATCTTTTGGATGGATTCTTTGGACAAATTTGGATGGTATTTAAGATGATGTTTTTAATGGTGTCTTTAGATCTCTTTGCTCAACTATCTCCTTCTCGGGTTCTTCTTTGTTTCCTCTTTTTTGCACATTTCCTCATTTTGAGAACCACCTTCTTGTGTCTTTTCTTCATAGTATCTTCCCTCATCTACTTTCACATTTGTACTTTCAATGACCTTATCCAGCCTCTTATTGTATCATTTGTACGCTTTACTTCTTCAAGAGTAGCCAAGGAAAATTCCTTCATCATCCCTAGAATCAAACTTTCCCAAATCTTCTTCATCTCTCCTTATGTAAAATGTGCTCCCAAATACCTTAAAATGCTTTACTGTTGCAAACCTTCATTTCCATAACTCATATGGTGTTATGTTATCATTTACTTTGATTTGTCCACAGTTTAAAACATAGATTGTCATATTGTCATGCCCCCACCGTAAGAAAGGAACAGCAATAAAATAAAATATATATAGATTGCCATCCCAAAAGGAAGGAAACTGGTCGGCAATTTTAGGAGAGCAAATATTATTAATTATTCCTATACTTTTCAAAACAGCAGCGATTCCTAAAAAAGGGGCATGTGCCTTATCAAATCAACACCAAAGAGCATCAGTTGGTTATGAAGGGCAGCGATCAAATCTAAAGTGGGATGTGTCCCTTCCCAAGGGGAAAACATAACAAACAGACATGTTTTTTCAGCGATCGTGGGGATATAAGAGACGCATTTCCAAGGCAGAGGAGGATCATCAGGAATTTTTTTGAGTATTGAAAACAAATCAAATAAGAGAATAGAGTTCTATCGACATCTACTAGAAGATCAAGCAATCTGCAACCCTGATATATCAATCAGATTAGAAATATCAGTAAACTACAGCAACATTATTCAATTGTAGTATGCAGGATA
Organism: Sequoia sempervirens; assembly: GCA_007258455.2. Classification (NCBI taxonomy): domain Eukaryota; kingdom Viridiplantae; phylum Streptophyta; class Pinopsida; order Cupressales; family Cupressaceae; genus Sequoia; species Sequoia sempervirens. The sequence continues at coordinate 820,709,681 of VDFB02270651.1, forward strand.
ATAACAAGATATAGTCTATCAATTCTTTGTGATGATAGTAGTTAATCTCTATAATCATCTATATATTTGAATCTCCTATAAGCAATCATGAAAGGGTTAGGGAGGAACGTCAATAAGGTCAGTAGGTGCATCTTCCCCTTCTAAGTAGCCCACCTCATGTAGGAGCAACAAGAGTTCCTGCCACTTGGGGCCAATAGGTCGAGTATGGATACTCCGTGCTCTTGGGCTTAGACAAGGTGAAGTTAGGGTGTCTTATTGAGGAGTAACGATTAGGGGATGCAGTTGCATCTTCCCCTTCTAAGTAGCTCACCTCATGCTGGATGGACAAGAGTCCTACCCCTTGAGGCCAAGGGGTCGAGTATGGTTACTCTGCACTCTTGGGCTTAGATATGTTGAAGTTAGGGCACCCTAACATGCTTCCTCTCCAATCCCATCATGGTGAACTGTGGGAATAGCACAATTGATTCTTGATTTCTTAAATAATCTATTCAAATGGACTGAAATAATCAATAATATATATGCATTATATGTACCCTAACTCTTATTAAATCATTAGTAGAATTATGTGTTATCTAACATCATTGCAAGACCTAATTCAAGGTTTTAGCTAAGGACATGTTTATTGGTAAAGTTAAAATCTAACTATATTACACCCCTTGTTTCAATTGAACTTGTGACTCTAGGGCAAAATGAAGGGTAATCCCAAAAAGGGGACATTACACATACAAACTACATCTCTCTAAATTGTGTAGGTAACTTGGACTCATTTAGCACAGCTCTAGCCATTTCTTGGACTGTTCTATTCTTCCTTTCCATAGCCCCATTTTGTTGTGGAGATCTTGCAACAAAATAATTTCTTCTTACCCCATGCTTTTCACAAAAACCTTCAAACACATTTGACGTGAATTCCCCTCCTCTATCTGATCAAAGATATTTGATCTTTAAGCTAGTTTCATTCTCCACTAAAGCTTTGAATGTCTTAAACTTATCAAAAGCTTCAAATCTTTCTTTTAAAAATGTGACCCTAGTCATTCTAGAATAGTCATCAATTAACAACATGAAATACCTCTCCTTGCATACCTTTTGTTTTGGTTGGACCACAAAGATCCATATGTATTAGCTCCAATGGTTTCCATGTAGAGTGTTAATTCAATTTAAAATTCAGTCTAGTTTGCTTCCCAAGTTGACATTGCTTACAAGTGACATTTGAAGGCTTGGAAATCTTTGGCATGTCTCTCACAGCTTCCTTACGACTGATCTTGACAAGATTGTGAAAGTTTATGTGCCCAATTCTCCTATGGCATAGCCAACTTTCATCTTCTTGACTCGTACAACATCTTTCCCCTCTTATCTCACTAAGAACATAGAGATTGTTGGTTGCTCTTTTGGTTTCTACCACTTGCTTCCCTATTTTGCTAATTTCAAATCCTTTTGCATGAAATGTAAGAGTGTGCCCTTGATCACACATTTGACTTACACTTAGAAGATTATGTCTCAACCCCTCAACATATAGCACATTCTCAGTTTTTGTTTTAACATTATCAAGGATAATTGTCCCTTTCCATAATATCTTTGTGGAAGCATTATCTCCAAATTTCATTGATCCACCATTCACTTGTTTGAAAGTAAGAAATTTACTTTTATCACTTGCCATATGCTTTGAACAACCACTATCAATATACCATTGATCTCCTTCGTTTCGTGTGGATTTATCTTTCTATTGTTCTTCCTTCTTTCTCCATATTTTTGAATTATCCTTTTTTTCCTTGATTGTTCTTTCTTCTTCTTACTTTGTTTGAATGGTTCTACAATGCCACTTCTAAAAAAATTTGCTTTATGCCCAAAATTATTGCACTTGTAACATTTGATGTTGTAATCGACAAGAGAAGCAAAAGAGTCAAAAAATTTGTTCATGAACCCAATGACTGATGTTCTTGTTCTATACTCCATAATCCATTACTTTATGCCTAAAGTTATTCCGTGCATGCATCCTACAATCTATTGCCTTATGACCAAATCGATTGGACAAAAAGCAATAACCAAAGAAGGAATGATAGAACTTGGGCATATGAGTTTGCCTTGGCAGAAAGGGCTTCCTGACCATGACATTCTTGTTGGAAATATTGTCATTGATGTGAAGGCATTGACGTATTGGCAAGATTATCCATTTAAATGACATTAATGTCAAAAGAGGATAAGAAATTGTTGAAATATTGTTATTGATGTCAAAGAGGCATGGAATTATTATCAGTAATGTCAAAGGTGTATTTAAGCATTTTGTCAAGAAGGAATTTTATTGGATGTCAAAGAGAAAATCGCTAATTGTGGTGATGGCCAAAGGCCACTAATGGATCCACTCCTTGAGATCATAAGTCGATTAATTTATCTTTACATGGAAGTGCTAAGTTTATTGTCAAAGACATAAATCTCATATTGACGTTTCATATAGTGGCCGACTTTATTTGTAGCCAAAGATGGATATCATTATATCTATGACATGACAAGCAGCAAATATTATTTGTAAGGACACTAAATAAATTCAGTGATGTGCAGCAATTAAGATGTGTGTTATGTGCAACTTTATTAAGAAGAATCCTTATTAATATATGGAGTGATTTAATTAATATATGGAACTGGTACGTATGTTCAGAAAGGTCAACAATTATAGAAGGCTGTAGCTGTATAAGACAAAAATTAGCAAAGGCATCGATGAGCATATTAAAATCAGCAATTAAAAGATAGAAACTAATAGTCTAAAGGCAGCGCTCATATGTGATTTAAGACAGTGATTAAGGAAAGTGCGCAGCACTTAGATTAAAGAGATACATATTAAAAGCAGTGATTAATTTAATGAACAGCAGCGATCAAAAAAGGGAATAGATGCACCTCTTGGGCGAAGAGGTATGATTGAGTGGAAATAAAATGATATATCTATAAGACACACTCAGATCAGCATATGAGGGTTAAAGAGGAAGAATATAAAAATAAGTATATGCTGGTATAGAAGATCTTGCAGAGATATAGAGAAGAAATTTATAACAGATCTGTTGAGAAGACTTTGTGAGCAGATTTATAGAGAATGAATAAGTAGATTTAGAACAGTCTTTTGAGGAAGATTGGACAGATTCATGTAGCATATGGGAGAGAGTATTTAAACAGATTTAAGGAGGAGAATTGGGCAGATTTGTGAAGGCTTTATGGGTATATTTATGAATACCTTTTTGAGCGTGTGAAGAGTTTTTGAGCAGATGTGAGAAGCGAAAAATAAAGATAAATCAGATATACACTAGCAGCTTTGTATGAAGAGAAATATATAGATAAGGCAGATTTGTGAGTAAGATATATATGATCAAGGCAGATTTACGAGAAAGGTATATACATTCAAGGCAGATTTGTACGAACAAATTTTAGAAGAATTGTTATCATTTGATAGAAGGCAGATTCGAAAAAGAGTACATGCAGAATTAAAGAAGAAGAGAAAATGAAAGAGATTGCATCAAATTTGTGAAGAAGGCCTATATAATCATCATCCATTGAAAGACAAAAATACAAGAAAGGAGAGAAGAATATTATAAGCAAATTTTTGAAAAGAAGTCTATGAGTTGAAAAGATTGAATTGTCCATCATCCGTTGAAGAAGCAACATTCAAGGTGGAACATTGTTTGTTGGCAATATTGTCATTGATGTCAAAGTGATGTCAAGAAGGGTTTCGTTGTCTAAGCATAGTATCATTGATGTATGGACAAGATTGTTAGAAGTTTGTCGTTGATGTCAATGAAGTGATCCATTTGTGGAGGAATGAAGATGTAATGTCCCATTTTAATGGTTTGCAAGTAATCGATATTCTTGCACTCAAATTAGTGACCAATACTCCATCATTATTAAATTGAGAATACAAGAATCTTACTTATACCTAAGGCCACTCAATATTAAGCAAAGCATTCAGAATGAAAGGAAAAGACGAACTGTATTGAGTCATCCTTATTACTGACAATACTTGCAAACGTGGCACTTGAAGAAGTCAAATTTAGTTGACCAGGGACCTGCTTGCTTGCCCAGCCGATTCTCCTAAGCCACCGTATATGGGAAAAGATAGCTTTCAGTTGAAGTGAAGATTATGAGATGATACATGTTGGGGATGGAATTATTCTAAAGTCATGGATTAAGAGAAGTCATCATGTGAAGTAGCAAGCTGTTTATAAAGGATCATAGTATCATAAGAGGACAACGCAAATCTCAGCGGACTATTTATTGTAATACAAGTGGCATCTGCTAAGCTTGAATGAATGATTCATTTATAATCATAGCACGACAAAGTAAGACATGAGGAAGACGTAACATGGAGATACACCGGGAACCATCTAGGCAATGGAGTGATAAAATAAAAGAAACTACTATTTTATTTGTTAGATGTGATGGAACAAGAGCATCGATGAACGGTGCTAGGGAATAAACACAATAATAAAGTAGGCTTAAGCATATGAAGGTTAAATATATTTGAAATTACCGCACATCTGTGGAAGCCGCTGTGGATATATGCGGAATATATAAGACTTGAACATATGAAGTTTTATCATACCTGAAGCCATCACCTTACAATTGCTAGAAGCATATCTAGGTTGCTAAATGGCTATCTTTGTCCTTATTCGCAGCACATATCGTTGAAGACTTCAGGACATTAATGGGCAACCGAGTAAATTTGAAGTTTTTGTGTCTTACCTATCGATGGAACCAAAAACATGTCATACATATGCGACAAGATTATCTAGTGAGCCATCGATCGATATATTTGATGGATCGCCAATATTGGAATTATGTCCATGCAACGATTAAAGAAGAAATTAACGAAAAAACCACAATTAGTTAATAGGCTGACATCAATAGTTGAGAAACCAACTCACAATTATACCGTTATTAACAGTAAATATGTTAACAAAAGGTTGCAATTAGTGAATGGTCAACATCTATTGGAAGGGTCATGCTCTTTCAAGAAAATCATGGTCGGGAAGATATAAAGGACGATAAGAAGTACAGAGCAAGGATCATCGAATCATGGACATATAGAATTTGTACTCAGATATTTCTGAAGATCTGAAAACTCTTTTCAGAGCCAATGATCAAGCTCTAAATGGCGAGTTGTGTGTGATGTGGAGATATAAAAGATATGAATAAATTATGAGAAGATGAAACATGAAATAGTGGAGCAGCAATTGAATGAGTAAGAATGGAAATAAACAAGTTCATATACACATCAGATTAAGAGATTGAGTTAAGGCAGATTTGTTAGTGAAATAAAGACTATTCAAATGGTTGTATCCATTCCAAAGAGTTGCATCCTTTCGTAGAAACATTGCAGATATAAAGGCAGATCATTCAAGTGGTGAAGTGAGTTACTGAGTAAAAAAGGTGGTATCATAAATTCACCAGCAGATCCAAGAGCAGATTTTTAAGAACATGCTCAGATATTTAGATGGATTTATGAAAAGTGAAAAGGCAGATTTATATGAAGAATCTATGGTATAATGATAAGAAGACTTATGAGAGCTCATGTGCAGATCTATTGAAAGAATTATGAGCAGATATAATGCAAATTTGTGAAGTATTTATGGCAGATTTATAAAGAAGAGTTTATGCAAATTTGTGAAGAAAATTTGAAGGCAGTCCAAGAGCAAGTTTATTGCACATTTGGTGAAGATCATAATTGTCCATCATCCATTGAAGAAGCAACATTAAAGGTGGAACATTGTTCTTGAAGTTATTATTTTTGCTAAGTTGGTGCTTGGCAAGTGGGGGTTGGTGCCTCCAGTAGGTTGGTGCCTATGAACTTTAGGAGTTGGTGCTCCTTGTAGGTTGGTGCCTACTAAATCAAAATTAGGGGTTGGTGCTCCTTGTAGGTTGGTGCCTACTAAACTACAAAATTGATGATTCAAGTAGGTCGGTGCCTACAATCTTTGTAATCTCATATAAAACATAAAATACAAATTGTTGGTGTCAACTTGATCATATTGTTTCATATTGCATAATTGACATTGTGCTAGAAGTTAAAGTTGATAAAAGTTAAGAGGGTAAAAGTTTTTTTGATATATTGATTCACCCCCCCTCCCCCCTCTCCCCTCTCAGTATATCTTTGTGCTCTTCATTATTTTGGAAATTGGTGCTTCCTAAAGGCAATATTGTTGTCTCTCGCTAAGTTGGTGCTTAGCAATGGGGTTTGGTGTCTCCAATATGTTGGTGCATATGAATTGTGGGGGTTGGTGCCTGCAAATTTTGTAAAGAAGCGTTTATACAAGCAAAATTTTGGCATGGTTTTCTCTCGTAAGGGTTTCAACGTAAATATTGTGTGTTATTGTGTTCTTCTCATGTGCATGATTATTGATATTTGAGTAAATGATGTTATTGTTATTGATCAAGTTTTAAATTGGTAAAAGTTGCATTATACTATCCCCACCCCTCAGTATAACCATGTGCTCATCAATTCTTAGCTTCTAGAGGTATGCTTGGCTTTTGGTTCTCCTTCTTTTTACTGATTTCATCATTGATGGAAATTTCAAGGACATCAGTGTTAAATTTTAATGATCAGATTTAATGCACAGAAAATTAATTCAAAATCAGACAGAGCAACACAGTAGATACCCTGGGAAAACCCTCCTCTTGTGGGAGAAAAACCCAGCAACAAACATCTCTCTTATATATCTAAATAGTGGCAACAATTCTCTTTACAATGAGGCCAATATTCAGCACCAACTTTAGATGCAAATCAGATAATAATCTGCCCTTCCTTGAAACCTAAATCTGCACTTAGAGAAATTCGCAATCTGCTCTTGGAGAAAATTCGCACTTGAATGAAGGAGAGAATTGAACTTGCTTGATCATTGAAAGGATGGAAATGACCTTGTATAAATACACAATGAGAGAGAGGTCGCACCTCTTCATGTACAAGGTCAGCCAAAATAGAGAAATATAATTACAATTAAAATATGTGAATTACAAGGAAGGTTGGCCCTTTTAGAAATTACATTGTTGCCAAGTGAAGCGCCCCTTCACATTAAATATCACATGTAAATAAATAACCAATAGGCTATATTAATTTATGTCTTCAAAGGATGAACCCGAAGCTGCCATAACATTAACAATCAGCATACATCTCTTCATTTAATTTCTTCAATGATTGAATTGTTTTAGAACTTTGTCCTTCATAACCAATACCACTCCTATCAAACATAGGCTTTTGAGATTTGATGATGTCATCCAAGATTTTTCAACTCTTCTTGTTCTTCAAGTTTCTGTTTAATTGAGTCATTTTCCTCTCCAATTCCTTTCTACAAAAACAATCTCGAATTTCAGCTTCTCACAATTTTCTTCCTTTGTCTTCAATTGGTTTCTCATCTCCTCTTCAATCCTTTTTGCTTCTTCTACTTGAACTTTTAGATCTACGATCAACTTTTCTAATTCTTCAAGGCTTTGTGTTAATTTTCCTTTGGTTTCACTATCCTCTTGAATTCGTAATCCTTGTCTCAAGTTTCTTTTCTTAAGCTTCTCAAACTCTTTGTAGGCATAATGGAGTTCCTCCTCAAGATCCACTTCTCCTTCGTCTTCACTATGCTCTTCTTCTAAATATCTATCTTCTTTCTTTTTGTCTTCATCATCCTTTGCTTACATTGTCGTGAAGCTTACATTGTCATGAAGAGTGTTTCTTCTCTAGGGGAGAGGACCTAGTAGTTGTGCACCCTAACTTCGTGCTTCTCAAATCCTACATGGAAATTTCAAATCACTCCAATTTTTTTACAGCAGCTTACATGGCAAGTCCCCTACTTATAACTTTCGTTTCGGGGCCACATCATCAAATATGATGCTACATCAACATGCTTTTTGTCAAGATGTAGTTGACCAATACTTGTGCATTCACATCATGGGTAGTTGAGCGTTGATGTGGCATCACATGATTTGTTGCCTTTTAGATCAAAGGAATACTTATTGTTTAATTATGGGTAGTCATGTCACAACTATTGGTCGACTATTAAAAAAACATTGAGCATTATATAAATAACTATTATCACAACTATTGAAACATGCTCACCTACTGGGTCCTCTCCACTATCACTGTTTGAAATTTCTTCATTGCTTTCTATTGATGAGCTATTATCTTTCTTGGAATGGAGAATCTTCTTGTACTTCCAAAAATCCTTCTTTTTCTTTTCATGTTGACCTTGTTTGTAACTCATTTGTTGATATCTTCTTCCTTTCTTCATGTAATGATCCTCTTCATCATTGTTGTTTTCACTATTACCCTACAAACATTTACAAGAAAAAAGACCTATTTTAACACAATCAAAAAATTTAAAATGGTAACTTACCTTGGTACTTTCTGGATCCTTTCTTTAGCTTTATCATGAAATGAGCTTCTTCTTCATCGATTTCATTGTTTTAGCTATCACTTGATCCATATACTTTATTTTTTTCCCTTCCTTGATGCTTTGAAGGCTGCCTCCCTTTTTGATGGCTTGTCTCCAATCCTCATTTCATAGGCAATAAGAATTCCATGCAACTCTTCCTTTGTTAATTTGTCTAAAGCTCTCATTTCTTCAATTGCCGAAACCTTGGAATCAAATCTTAGAGATAAAGACCTTAGTACATTTTGCACAAACACGTCTTCTTCAACTAATTCACCAAGTATTTTTATTGTGTTCACAATCTCATCAACACAAAGCAAATAGGAGGCTATGTTTTATTATTATTTCATCTTAAGGCTTTAGAATTGTCTCCTGTGAGTTTGAAGCATTGCTTTCTTTCCTTTGTCATCTCCTTCATAGATATTCTTCAACATATTCCACATATCCTTAGCTGATTTGCAATGCTAACTTTTACAAACTCTGATTCGAATAATCCACACAAAATCGCATTCCTGGCTTTCGCATTGTTTTCACTTTCCCTCTTTCCTACTTGATCGGTTTGGGGATTTGTTGGGGCTACATAGTCATTTTCAACTGATTGCCAAATATCAAACCCTAGAGCATTCAAATAGGTTTGCATCCTTATGCTCCAAAAGGCATAAATTGTTCCATCAAACAATGGTGCCTTGTTTGATGAGAATTCATATTCTTTTTGCCCTGCCATATGTGCTCTTTTAGATCTTCCTTCTAGCGGTTAGACTATCTCTGAAGGAACCCGCTCTGATACCAATTGAAGAGCGCTCAGTTATACTGAAGTGGGAATGAATCAATATATAATATCAATCTTTTACTTTTCAAACCTTAAACAACCATAGCAGTACTACTTCACAATTTAATCATCCACAACAATAACACATATGCCAGATCTAGCAATAAGGAGCACAAGATGAACACACAATTTACGTGGAAATACATGCAGGAGAAAACCACGGCAATATATTGTTTATATAGATTTTCTTGTAGGCACCAACCTACTTCGTTTACAAAGCTTCTTTCATAGGCACCAACCCACAGGAGACAACAATCCTCACAACTGCGCACCAACTAAGCAAGAGAAACTAATCTCTTGTAATGAGAGGTACCAACCTTTCAATCTCTTTAGTTAGAAAGCACCAACCTCCTAATGAACAATATAATAATTTATTTGACACTTATTATATCTATACTAAATTGTAATGTCTTCATTTTTAGCACTACGCTTTCCAGTGATTGTTAGCCTATTTCCGAAGGCCTGTAGGCTAGTCAAAGGCAAAATTAGGGTTTCCTATTTTCTAGGAGGTTTCCTTTTGAGTTTTCAGGAGTTGCATGCAAGAGTTTGGCAAAAGGGTTTTTGGGTCTTTCTGGGTTTTCAAAAGGCTTCAAAATGGTATAGCACACATATTCATCAGATGACTTTTCGAACTTACTATTTTTAGAAAGTTACATCAATTGTCTAGTTTGTGCTTTGAGCTTGGAGATGTTATTTTTAGCAATATGCTATTTTTAGTAAGTGCCATTTTTAGTAAGTGCCATTTTTGGCAGTGCTATGCTTAGCAGTAGTTCTGCAGTACACTGCAGTGTCTATTTTTGGTAGGGCAATATTGGCAATTTGGTATCCAACACTCTTGAAGCCTGTTTTGGCAAGTTTATAACTTAAGTGATTTTCATATTTGAAAGCCTTATTTGGAGATTATAATGTTTTAAATGTTGATAATTGCTTAGGCAAAAGTGGACGCCACACTTGGTGAGATAATTGATTTTTATAAAGTTATGAGCCTTCAAGGAGGTCAAAAGTGGAGTCAAAATGCAAATTGAAATGAATATCTAATCCTCATTTGGGAATCCCTTTTGGAGGGAAAAAGAGTTATGAATTCAAGGTAGAGAAAGTTATAAATAAGAGGCCTTGCTCTCTCATTTTATCATCCATTGTTTATCGTAGAGAAGTGTTGCCGAAATTACTGTAAAACCCTTGCTTCGATGAAACGCATACCTCCTAGCCTTCTTCAGTTTTGTACTTGAGAGATAATACCTAACTGAATTGAGACTGCTTCTTCATTCAGAGGTCGCAGACAGAGCTTATTGGAGATGGAATGTTTTCCGACTTTGGTGATATAACTAGTTGTTTTTCAGTTTCAGTTCATTTTGGTGTGTTTTTCATCATTTTGGAGTTGCTGGTTGTTGCTTGGCTGAACCACATTTTTGGTTATAACTCTCTGAGCGATTTTTCTATCATTTTGGGTATTGACTCTATGGATTCACCTATCTTGGGCACCCCATTACCCAATGTTTCATAATTTTCAGTGAAGTTTCTGATTTTTAAGGCTAGGTCGCACAACTCAAGGAGGTCATACCATTTCAAGGTGTGCATTGGGAAACGGGCTAAATAAAACAAAGCTGTTTGGAGGTGTTTATTAGTTGGTACTTGGTCGCCTAGCTTCTAGGCATCCTTTGCATTCAATTTGAGATCATTTGGTGGAGATTTGACGAAGTTATGAGTGTTTTGGTGATTCAAAGGCTTGCTGGTCTGATTTTCTGATTGCTGCAACTTTACCTGGTATTGCCATATTTCTCATGCTAGATATCTTGAACTTACTTGGAGATTGTTCTCCTAAGAATTTGGTGATCATTAGATATGTATATCTCATTGTCGAGCAGTTGAAGCTTCATATTGTAACACTAAATCAATAGTACCGATGAGCCTTCTTTATATTTCTACACTTTACATTTCAGTTCTACCCACTGAAAAGTGGAAGAGGTCGGCTTTCATTTACTTTCATGTACTGGGATTTAGGTGATCAAAAAGTGAAGGGTTGCATTTCAGTATTGTTATCTTTCACGTTTCTAAAGTTAATGGGTGAAGTTCTTGTGCTTGAAAACAGAAAAAAAGTAAGCGGGATATTTCATAAATCTGCTCACTACTTCATCAAAATCTGCCTTTAGAATCTCCTAAAAATTCTTCATAAATTCTGCCATAAAGCTCTAATAAATCTGCTCATATATCTTCAAAAATATGCACTTAAATGCCTTTTAAACCTGCTCTTTATACGAATGATATTCAATGAATTGCTTGCTTTCAAATGGACTCCACAATCTCCTTATATATCTTTACCAAGGGGGAGTGATTCATCAAGCAACAAGTCTATTCAAAATGGATGCAACCTCCTCTTTTGCATGCACCCTTTCACTTCTCTATTTGGCACTTTAATAGGGGTCAGCGCATATATATATTGAAAAATAAATCCCTAAAAATGGGGCGCATCACTTAAGAGTGTCGACCCTATTCATTAAAAATTAAATTGCAATTTTATTTATTTAATTAGGGCACCAAAAGTCTAAAGGGTCGGCCCTTCGCAACAATTTTATTTTATTTTATTTTCTTGTACCTCAACAATCTATGATCAAGAAATCTCTCACCCCTTCAAAAATACCTTTGGCATCAATGACGACAATTTCCAACACGTCCCAACTATCTCAGAGACATCCAAACCAATTCACGATACATATACACCAATACAACAAATCTTTTTTCCCATGTTTAATACGGCTATACTATAATTCTACATATATAGTAAAATACCAATAATTTGAAAAAGAAATGCAAAATTGAGAACACATTTGACACATGGAAATAAATTATCATTATCATAGTATCAAGTATCCAATATACAATTGTGGGCGGATGGGTGGGCTCCCCCCCTGCCTCTATTTTCGCCACTCGAATTCCTGGGTGGGTGTGAGGTGGCTTGGGACGGTGTTGGTGTTCGCTGAGGTGGCATCGCCATGTCATTTCTTGGCCTTTCTCATTCGACGTGGGGAGAAGTTGGCTTTTTTAATGAGCTCGGCTCTTGATATTCGTGGAACCTTGGTGTTCGACAGGGAGTATGTTTGGTTTTGCATTCAAGGTGCCCTCTATGCGACACGTCGGGTACGGCAATCATCGAAAAGACTGTCGAAAGGCCGGGTGGCGTCTCACTTCACTTGAAGTGATTATGGTTTGTAGGCGGAAGGACTGCGTCCGTAGCAAATCTTCATGGCAAGGACGCGATGATCGACCTACCATTATTCCGCCTCATGTGCGGAGGCCAGTCGGGTCCTTTCACGGGTCTATTTACGGATCTGTTGCAATCTTTTTTGTTGCTTTGTCTTCGCATTTTGGCATTGTTTTCGTTTTTGTGCAGGGAGCGGCTGTCAGCATGGCGAGGTCGACAAAATCAAAATTCACCATTCATATTTCGACGGAAGGCTTGGAATGCTTTGGAGTCGACACACCAGTCTCTCTGGTGGCTACGGAGAGGCAAATAGCCTTTAGGGAAGTCACGGATCAGAGATTAAAGCGTATTCTGTCCGAGGATGATCCGGTGTCGCTAGTTGCGGTCAAAATGATTCTTGGTAAAGAACACCTGCAAAGAAGGGAGTATGCCAGAGATAACGCCCATGTCTCCTCATGCTTTCTTGCAGTGTTACTGGACTTGGAGACCCCGAAGAAGGTGGCAATGGAGATGATGGAGCGCTTGTTCCGCGTCAACTTACTCGATGGTCTTGGAGAAACTTTGAAGGCGACCTTCTTAGGCAAAGGCATCCTGCGCCCGGATGACTTGTCTCTCTTATGGGATACGGAGGAAGCTGTTAAAATTTATCCCTTTCTTTTAGACCTCAAAGGGCCTGCTTTGTCGAGGCACAGAAAGCTTGCGGATGTGGCCGTGGAGTTCTTGAAGCGAAAATTGAAGATGGTGCCGGAGGAGGGGAATGAATGGATGGACGGCTTTGTTAGTTTCGCGGAAGTTAATGGTTTTATGTGAGGATTGGCCTCTATGTCTGTTGTCTTTAGTTTCGTTGCTTTTACTGTCTTTTTTGGTGGTCTTCTGCACAAATTTTTTGCAACTTTAGTCTCACGTTGGTTGTGGGTCGGCCTGTGACCCCTCTCCTTTTTCCAATGGTTTTCATGGATGGTCTTTGGTGCATGATATGGGACTGTTGAAACCGTGAAATTGTGTCCCGGATGGGTTGCTGTTTTGTTCGGCTATGTGTCATGGATGGACTTTCCTGCGATGCAGACGTTTGTATATTTCTTCTATTTCAATATATATATTCTACCGTGCGTATCCAAAAAAAAAAAAAAGTATCCAATATACAATTAAAAAACCCTGATAATGGATTGGCAAGGTCAAATAGTGCATAAAACTAAGAGATTGGGAAAGTGAGGAAAGCAAGATGTTCTATGACAATGTACCCAATTAATATCAAGAGGAGGGAACAAAGGAGAAGTAGGGTGTTGGGAGACAAAATATTGGTAGATTTTATGGCCTTTTTAGAGGAGGAGATCAAAATTCTTAGTTGAGGCATCAAATGGTTTGAAGTTTGGGGACTAACAAAACACATGGAGCAATGTCCCCTCTTTTAATTCCTTTTCCTAGGTCAGCTCAAGTTAAGGAAAAGCAGGTCGAACTTGTGAAGAAAAACAATAAAACATTTATATTTCTTCCTAGGTCAGCCAAAGTGAAAGCAAGTGGTGAGTCGACCTTCTTGAAGGTAAGGAAATTTAAGTCTTAGTCAGCTAGAGAAAGTGGGGCGCCAATAAGACTTAAGGGGTCAGCTTTGAGATGGGGAAAAAATAAGAAATTAATAGCAATTTTGCCTAGGTCAGCAAACATAGAGGAGGGAAACATGTATAAATACAAGATCTTGTGAAGCATTTCACATCATATTGCGAATTGTTTTTCTATTTGCTTTGGTCTGCATTTTTTAGCAGCATATGCGTTAGGACAAAAACCGTGTTGCATTAAGGAGAAGTTGGACTAAACCCTACCTTCTTCAAAGAGAACTTCATGACGGAGATTCCTATGTGCTTCAATGGAGATTATTGCTAGTTTTCATATTCAGTTTTGCTTCAACATTTGGATATCTGATTTGAAGGGCAAGTTGTGCAAGTTGGAGGTTCTACTTCAGATTTTCTAGGGTCGCAAAGCCCTAACATCAGTCCAGCAGGCCAGTGCAACCCTTGGTAGGGTTTTAGAGTTATTACTTCATCATCTAATTGCATGTTTGTGGCTAGAGCAACTTTGCACAACTAGGGTTAGATTTGCACTTGCATCATTGGGGTTTCTTCATGTTGTGGTGCATGTTTGAGGCCCAATTTTCTTGTAATTTGCATTCATATTTTTAGCAGCAGACTGGAGGTTGAATATCAGAAATATAATGGCTCATATTGATGGATCTATGGTATTGTGGTCTGCTATAAATTTATCTCCATTTTGGTTGCATTATGTACTGCTGTTCACGCATTAAAAAACTCAGAAAATTATCAGCACACTAGGGTTTAAGCAGAAATTGAAAATCAGAAAACTAGTGCATCATTTTATGTTACAAAAATCAGAAATTTTGCACATATACTGTTTGGGATATTTCACATGGATAGAGCTCCCTAAGTTGACATTTGATCGATAACAGCCAACCTTCTACTGGACCTAGGGCATTCATTAGGAACGTCAAATGTATTTGATACTATGGCATACCCCATGCCATAGAGATCATAACCCTTGCCACACCAATTGCAGCTTTAATAAATTAAACCAGGCAGTAAAATAGAAATATTAGCAAACGGCCGACCAAGGCTGTAATAGCAAATTAATATTAGGAGCCGACCAAGGTTTAAGATAGCAAAAAGGGATTGTTGATTATTAATTAGAGAGCATGACATGGTCAGCCACTCCAAAGTAAATAAATAATAATTAAAAGTAAGTTTATAAACAGTGCTTCATTGACGTGTGACTCTTTGCAAGGAAATGCTTCGATGAAGAGGTATGACCCCTACGATGGTAAGATATAAAAGGAGGAACATTTCAAATGGAAGAATCATCAATTAGGATCAATATGGAATGAATAAAGCAGACTAATTAGAATAAGAGATATGTTGGATTAAATATTATTAGAAAGAATATATTTGGGAAGTAAGTTTTAAGATATATATATATATATATATATATATATATATATATAAAATACACACACACATATTGCCATAAACCATTCTAAAATGACACTAAAAATCAAGAGCAGTTATGTCACTTCTCTCCACTCCTTCAAAGCATACAAGAGTAAGCAGCTATTATTCTTCTTTTTATTTTATGTGGGTGGTAGAAATTAAACAAGGTTTGTACAAAATTGTGAGCTATGATTTAATTGATAAAAGTTCTGCATAGTTTTCAGATCTCTTATAAACTTCTCCAAATACTATGTTCAACCAAATGTATTATTTTACTAACTTTTAAATGAGATGCCTTACATGATGATGATGGCGGTGTTGATGATGGAGCAGGTTTAACTTAAAGGTTCTACTTCAAACAGTGTTGGATTGCATGAGAAATTGAAAGAACACTAAAACTGTCCCCTCTTTCATATTTATAAGAAAACAAATTGCAAATGCTAGAAAATATAAAGCACACTTTCTTTCCAAGGTACGTTGATTTTGAGTAACATAAAGCCAAAAGAATACACTCTTCATACCTCGAGCCTTATAAGAATATTTCGATTTCGTAAGATCCTTCGGTCCCATTCTGCAATTGCCTCAGCTTGCTTTCTAAATTTTGTAGTTTGCTCTTATAATTCAGAGTTCCAGTCTTTCATAATCTGGAAAAAGTATAATGTCTGAATAATTTGGCTCAATTCAAGAATAGCCTTGTACTTAATGCCAAATTATCTTACAAGTTAACAAAACAGATGAGAAATATGACAGTTTCAAACACAAATTTTGAAGTTTGCTCTTGTGATTCAGAGTTCCAGTTGTTTATATAATCTGGAAATGGTACAATATCAGAACAAATCGGCTCATTTAAGAATAGTCACATAGTTAATATCAAATTACGTTATAAATAAAGAAAAACAATAGGAAATGCAAATATTTCAGAAACAAATATGTTCTTAATGCATTTACAAAAATCAATATTAACATCATACAAAATGTAATAACAAACTCAACATCACAACATATGTTTTGAAACTTGAAAATGTAAATTCTTATATATATGAACAGGAATTCCAGTAAGACAACAGAAGTACACATTCTGGCCAATGCAATTGCTGCTGAGTTATAGTTATCCTTGATTAGATATGATCCATTCTCTTTATAAAAGCATTAAGAATTTAACAACACATTAAAACAAATTCAGCAAGGGAAAATATTAATAAAAAATATATTTTCTCACTTATGTAAGCCACAAAATAGTGTGTGAAAAGCATGCACTAATCTCTATGGGAAGATAATAAATAAAGTAATTTCACCTCCTCTATTGTTTTCCCTGTTATTTCAGATGGCATTTGAGGCGTCCGAACTGATGGAGTTATTGTTGTTGTTGTTGTACTTCTGTAAATAACAATTTGTAATCCTGTACTTAGTTATTTAATATAGAAAAGCAAATTACTTCCAAGGCAATATGTCAAAAAATATTATGGGATGTTTCATTTTAAACAAATTATCATCAAAGCACTGTATACAAATCTGTATTAAAAATGAGTATCTACCCGCTAGTTGTCCCAGCAGCATTAGCAGATGATGCTTGAGCTGAACTGGATGAAGTAGATATGGTAAAACTGAATGGTGCTGTGCTTGATGCTGATGAAGTTGATACCAAAGAAGATGTAGCACCTAACAAGATACAGATTAAAAGTAGACACCAAGAAAAAGCTACAAGCATTTGGCAAATAGAAGCTGTCAAATAATTCCATGAATGTAAAAAGTAAAAGTTTGTGCCAAAAGTCACACTGAAAGTGTATACAATGTATACCAGACCCCGAAAAAAGCTGAATCACTGATACATAACAGAGATATTAATGCATTCCATGAAATTGTGATAAATGGATCGGTAGTCCGTAACCTAGAATGTTTGACATATGCCAAATTATCTCAGATCCAAAACTGGATGGAAAAGTTTTAACATAATTGGTCTGTTGGGAAAACACATAATGTCAACATCACGTGCTATCAAGCATATATGATAATCTTAAATGACTTTCTCTAGTGGTTAAAAATTAGATATCTTAATTTTAAGAAATTAGTTACACATTAATGATTATTGATTTCTTAATTTTCAAAATAAAAAAGAGCTAACTAATTTTAATTTAAAGAAATTATTATCTCTTGTAGGAATTCCAGTTTTATCTATAGCATTGATATTTTAATCAACAAAATGAATTAACCCTTACTCACTTAATGAGGAAATTTGAAGAAATAGTTGTCAAACTCATTTCTTCATGCCAAATAAATGTTGCAAGAGATGAATATTGTTGCTAATAAAAAACAACTGAAATTGAACCTAAACCATGTGATGAAAATTTCAAATCTGTGCTTTATCAGAAGCCACACACTTTTCAATATGTTATAAACAATTGTAGAGAGCCTTCAGGAGTAATCTGTCATAACTCCCTTAAACCTAACTAGAAGACATTTGCAAGGGAATTGCTCAAAAGTCAGATGAGCATGTGACTTTTTCACAAAGAAGCCTTTACCGCTTTAGAGACACTGGAAAAAACAAGCTATGGGACAATAATATTTCACAGGCACTATTGTAACTGAAAAGAAGGTGCAATCTGTTCATATAAACCATACGAATTCCTTTCAAGGACTGCCCCATACAAGTTGGATTACTGGTCAATCAGAGTCTGAATTCACAATGATAAATTTCTAAGTTACTGGTTCTGGTACAGATCCTGGTTCAAGTTCATGGATCCGGCACAGAAATTTGGCTTGGGTTTATCCGTACAAAGAGCATATTATAATATATATATAATGCAGCCAAAAAGCAGGAAGTAAGTTCACAATACCACATAAACTTCAACTTCAGTATTAAAATACTAGTATCAAGTTCAACAGTCAATTTTCTACATCATATGGATTTTCTAAATCACCAACATCATCGTCATTATTGGCATTAAATGATACAAGAACATTTCATGTACCACAAGTAGTGCCACTACCAATTGCACTATAAGTATGCTCGCTTTCAAACTCCTCAAGTGCAACATGTTGGAGAGTAGAAGCATCCAAGTCAGCTTGCTCTAGCTCCATATCCCAAAACTTTATGGGGATCTAGGGGCACTTGGACGCAATGCCCCCTATGGAGTCAAGGGGCAATTCCCCAATGGGGTAAGGGGCAGCAACCCCCTACAGGGGTTTGGAGGCAGCACCCCCTGCAGGGGTTTGGAGGCAGCACCCCTTGTGAGGTCAAGGGGTAGCACCTCTTGTGAGGTCCAAAGGCAACACCCCTATGTAATAACCCATCCATAATTTTTTTCAATTTGCACTTGTTAGCATTAGCCAAATATGAATAATGATAATCAACTGGAATAAGCTACCTTCCACTTTCTGATCACCAAGATCACGATGTGGGTAAGCTGGGAGCATATGGCGGCAAGGTGTACATTGCAATAATCAAAGCAACCACTTGTTAAATGGGGTGAGTGGTAATACATTGCAATAATTGAAAGCAAACACTTGTTCAGTGGGGCGAGTGATAAACAAGAATCATTTGAAGGCAACTACCTTCCACTTTCTGATCACCCAGATCCCGATGTGGGAAAGGTGCGAGCATACGGTGGCAAGGCTTACAATTCAATGTTAAACCACTTGTTCAGTGGGGTGAGTATGAAATCTCCAAACATGAAAGGAAACATCTGCTTATTCAGCGAGAATAACATGAAACCAAAGAGAGTTCATCTGCTTATTCAAGAGGGTTAGAAATGAAAACCCAAGATGAGCAATGCACTGAATGGTACTACCAAATCAGTGTTACAAGTGAGCTCAATATAAATGATGCTAACAATTGCAACTGCTATATAGCTGCAATAAAGACAGAAACATGAAGTAATCAATACAATATATCAACCCACTGAGCCAACAATCAATCCCTGCAATGTAATAGCAAGAACATAACACAAGCCATGACTAAATGAAGCAGTAACAGGTCTGGTATACTGCTGCATAGGTCTGATATGAAGGTTATGTGTCTGATATGGAAGTTGCAGCAGTCTGATACACCAACCAGCAAGCTACAAAACCCTCATGCCACCCAAGGAAAGCATCCAAACACCATAGGAAGAGTCCAAACTCAACTCAGGAATGTATGAATGTCTCTAAACCTCTGAAATTGGTCTGCAACAGATCTGCTGTAATAGAAATTAGGTGCTGGTCTGAAAAGGGCCAGCTAGGAGAATATATTTCTAAATTTTCTGAGCAACACCTAGCACCATATATCACTTGGAATCTCTTAATGCACCCTAGGCGCCTCCTAGGAAGTGTTCAGCAATCTGAAACAAGTCTGGAATGGTCTGTTATGCACCCTTAAACCCTGCCAGCAGTGGTATGGCCTACCTAGAAGGGGCAACTAGTAATGTAATGTCCCTTATTCTAATTTGCCCTACAATTTGCCTATTGATCACAAATTACAACAAATTAGGGTTAGGGTTTTCACCTAATCAAATAAATATCTCTTTCATGAGGCAATCTTCGACTGAATCTTGCATTCACCAGATGAACAATATTCACAAATATCTATATATGCTTGTTCATTAGACAATTGCATCACATTCGTACATTATCAATAATGCAACATATTAGGAAATTTGGAGAACGGACATGATGGGTCCGCCCAAAGCCATATGCCAAGCCTAAGAGGGTGTATACCACAACCCTCCCCCTTGGTGCCTTGTACCTGCTTTCTCCATCAATGTCTCAACCCCTAAAGACACTTACCATCTTGTGGGATTGGGCGAAGGACGCAAGTGGGCTTTCTAGTCTCCTACCAATTCACCTCTAGCCCTTCCTTATTAAGGAATTGGGCAAAGGTTGCAAGTGGGCTTCCAGCCCCTACCACTCCACCCCTGGCCCTTTCCACAGTGTGGGTTTCAAACAGTCAACATAATTCCGATTCAATCATAAGAAATCCTTCTTTATTAAATTATAAGCAATATGCATATATAGGTAAACAATTACTTGCAAAAATTACACATTTAATATTCCTTTATTATGCAGGATCATAGCTATATAGATGTAAGATAATAAATAGCAAAAATACACCTAAATATATCAATCGATCTGATAATAGTAAGCCGTGGTGATGAACTGGATTGATTCTCTCTTACTGCTGGTATGTATCTTCTTTCTCAATCGATGATTTGTTCTTAACGCTCAGAAGATATCGTTAGCATAAGAATGTATTAAGGAAACATAACTTATAAGGCTCAATAATTGCCACAAGCATCATTATTGCATAATCATATATAATTTATATATTTATATTTTCTATGAATATATATATAAATATGTATAATGGATATATACATATATCTATAATTATACTTATTGTCCCCCGTATATTCTAGCAATAATATACTTATCTGATTATGTCTGATGCTCATTCCATTCTATTCGATCTGCATATCCCTTGCTTTTACAAATACATATATTCGATGCATCCCCATTGAATCAACTGTTGCTACCATCAGATTCATTCCTCATTCCCTAATGATTTGATTCCTCTTATCTCTTTCCCCAATCTATATCTTCTAAGATGTAATGTGCCGGCCAATTTTTTTCAATTTTTGAATGAGCACACCAACACAATAAGCACCTGTTAAGGTTATCTTAAACCAAAACCAGCAATCGGAAAGTAGCTCTACGCCAGGAATGCACACACAACTCAGGATGAGATTGGTGTTGACATATGGCGCCGAGGGTCATTAGAAGCAACTGAACGAAATACAATGCTAAAGGAAAGTTCAACACCAAGTATGTGCTCTCCAAACCCAAGGTGGGTATGGCGCTACCATATGGCAGAGGAACAACTGAAAATGATGCAATGCTGAAAAGTAAACTCAACACCAAGCATGCGCACTCCAAACCCAAGGTGGGTAAGTTGCTACCATATGGTAGAGAATCTATTCATAACAATGCAATGCTGAAAGTAACTCAAACACCAAGAATGTGCACTCAAGACCCGTGATGGGTGAGGTGCTAACATATGGTGTTGAGGATCCAAATGCAATACAATGAAGACTGCGCAAGGGCCAGTCTCTTCCACAACCGTGGGAATTAAAATGAAACTCAGCAAGAAATGAAAGTAGCTAACAGTACTACTATGTAGCCTTACAAAATGATAGAACTCCTGCCAATATCAATGTATTTCAAGTGTCTCAATGCTGCAATATTATAGAATGTCTCTCCAACTCTAAAGGACTCCCAACCATGAAGAACAAGCCCAAAAACACCAACTACTACAATCTGATATACTAAACCAGCAAACTGAAAATGCAAACCAGCAACTCCCAAAAACACTAAAATGATCATAACTCCCTCAAAACTACTTCAAATGACATGAGACCAAATGCAATGAACTCCTAGGTAGAAGGCGACCAAGTTGTGATGAAGAAACAACTACAACAACTCCTTAATGAATTTTCTAAACTTTTGTCAGGCAAGACAGCCTCCCAAGAAGGCGACCTGCAATATACAATCCAAGACTCCACTAAAATTTATGAAAACTTGCAAATAGGGGCGCCCTAGATAGTAGAAGAGATGTAGCAAATACCCAAAACCATAGAAAATTCGTACAATGACTTATGATCAAAAATCACTTTCAGCACTACAAAAACCAGCAACTGTAAACTAAAAATAAACATCAAATTCTCCAACTATGAAGCTCAACCTGCACTCTTAGAATGAGAAGCAGTCTCTGAAACTCAGCTAGGTGCTATCTTTCAAGCACAAAACCAAGGTTGCAAGAACTAGGAGGTATGCATTCCTCGAAGCCAACTCTGAAATCATTTCAGCAGCATAACATTATAATTTCTTCATGGATGCAAAACAAAGAGCCCATCACTCTTATTTATAGCTTTTTTGTCTCCAAATTCAAATCTTCTTTTCCCTCTAATTAGGGTGCCTAAATGAAATTCATTTTTCACCTTTTCTCCAAATTTCATTTGCATTTCATTTCCAACCCATATGAGGAAATATAATTTAATAAAATGCAAATATATCTCCAAAAGGCGTCCAAGGTAGACTTAAGAGAAATATTTTATAACTTGCAAATATTTCACTAGAAGATTTAAGTGAAATATTTAATAAAAATCACTTGTCTCCTCAAAAAGGCACCCAAATGTAATAAGGCGAAAAACTTAAAAATTAACTTATTTTTCCACAATAAGGCGTCTAGAATAATAAAGTGAAATATCATATAAAATTGCCTTTTTAATTAAAATCACTTATCCCTCCAAGCCTTAGCAAAATTATTTCACTTGAAATGTTATTTTCATCAAATATCAAACTTGCCAAAATAATCACCTCAAATGTTGGAGACCAAACTGAAAATATTGCCCTGCTAGAAATAGCCATAATACCAAGTTGTTGAAACACTGCCAAGAATAGCACCAAGGGTGTTGGAGGCCAAACTACTAAAACTGACCTGCCAGATATAGCCACTAAACTGAACTGCAGAAACCTTGCTAAAAATAGCACTGCTAAAAATAGAACTTACTAAAAATAGCATACTGCTAAAAATAGTAAGTTGTTCCAAACTCATTTTAACCACAATTCGAGCAGTCATCGTACTTACTAAAAATAGCAAATCTGAAAATGTCTTCCATTGCAGTTGCATGTCACACCACTGCGAAGCTCTCTGAAAACCCAGAAGGAATCTAAAATCCAAACTGCAAAAACTCCAACATGCAAGCCCTCAAAAGCAACCGAGAATGCAAGTCAATATTTAGTTATGCATGTTACCTCATTGCGAAGCTCTCCAAAAACCCAGAAAGCTCCACTAGACATGCGTTAGAAACTTTCGCATGCAAGACCTCAAAACCTCCTCTAAAAGTGGAAACCCTAATTTCAACTTCTGACTAGCCTATGGGCTTTTGAAAATAGGCTATCAAACATGGAAGAAAGAATGACTAAACTGGGGGCATTACATAAGATCTGTATATTTCTCTTGATTTGGTTTTACTCAAAAAATATATATTCCAAATTCATATTCTATTTTTTGTTATGTTCCGCCGACCCCGCTCCCCATTCTCATTCATTCATATCCCTCTTTTACATCTCCCACGGTGCGGAAGAGTCACCTCTATTTTCCAAAGGCACATCCTATCCAAACGTTGCCTCCCTCCATCAACACTAATCGGTGTCTTTTTGTATTCATTAATCGCTGCCTCTTGAAGATCACAACTTTTCATTTATACTTAGGTATTAATGATATCTCTTTTGGCTAAAGTCAGCAATGGTTGTTTATTTAATATCAAGGGGAGTCGGACAGCATATGTAAAGAATATTAGACGCTGCTTAGCCTTTCATTTATGTTATGTTTGAATATTTTATATTTAATGTATTATTAATATGTTTTTTTCTATATTGGTTTTTATATATATATTTCAATAATATCTGTAGTATTATGATAAATAATAATTGTTAATTTTTATATTTTCAATATTGTTATCTAATTTATTTATTTGCTTTATATTCTAGTGTTACAATTTCGGGGGCATGACAAGCAGCCATAAATCAAAAACTCCATGTTAGCATCTGCAACTCCTCCAAACTGATTGCCCAACATAGGGAAACCTTTGATCAAAACCCCAGAAATAGATTGCAAGTCCTTCAATCAGCAAAAAACCAAAGGATGGTACAATTTAATACAACGAAGGGCACAACCAGCAAGCAAACTCCACCAAACTCACCCCAAAACTTCCTGCGAGGTCAGAAAATCACACCAAAAATGCAACTAAAAGACATCGAAATGATTAAACCAAATTTTGATTATTTTGCTTGTAAGCTCCATGGCGATTACAGAATGCAATCACATCCAACCAGCTAGGGATTGCCTTACAAATCCGAAACCAACAACCTAGAGAGGGATTTCATCCTCTAAAGATTTAGGAAATAACTCTCAGGTTCCAAACCGGTAGCATAATATTTTCATTTTCAGCATGAATCCAAAATGAGAGCACAAAGAGAGTTTACATAAAAAAAGAGAGAGAGATTAGGGCAACAAATTTGAAATCCCTTTTCCCTCCAAATGGGGTGCCCATCTCAAAAAACGAATATTAATTTAATTTCTTGCCTATTCACCTCCCATCTAGGCATCCAACATAAGAAATGCAAGTCCACCTTTTAAAACAACTTAAGTCACCAAGTCTAGGCGTGGGGGTACAAGGTCTTATTTGGACTTTATAACTCAAGTCATGAAAATTACCTTTTCGAATACTTAAATAATGGTGGATGAATAATATGCCGAAAATAACATAACTCGTCAAACTAAAATTGCCAACCATTGCCAGAACTAGAAACCCTGCACTACACTACTAACAAGACCATATGCCCCAAATTTTACTTCAAACTAATAAAAATAATAAGTGTGTCCAAACACCAAATTATCCCAAATTGAGATGCACTAAAACTTACTAAAAATAGTAAGTTCTAAAAAATAGACATTGCTAAAAATAGCAATACTCCCCCACCAAACTTGATCAAAGAAAACCCAAAAAAACCTAGAAAACTCTCTAGAAATAACTGCATACACCTCTAAAAGTGTTGATACGAATTCTAAAAGGTAGCACCAACTGCCAAATAAGGAAACACTAAAAAGGGGATATTACACCCTAGCATATTCCCAAATGAAGACCTTAGAAACCACACAAAGTTTCATGGCACACATCATTTTCATAATTTTTTAAAAGGCTAAGTCAAAGGTGGGAAAAAAAATTTAGTAAAGCAAAATTTAAAAAATGTAGAAAAATGGATAGATTTGCTCTAGATTCACTTGGGATCCTTCCAAAGTTTTCCCAAGAGAATCCCATCCCCCTATGAAGTCAAGGGGCAACACCCCTCCTAGCACATTCCAAAATGACGACCTCAAAAACCACATAGACCTTCATGGCACAAACCATTTTCATAATTTTTTTAAAAGGCTAAGTCAAAGGTAGAAAAAACACTTCAAGCAAAAAACAATTTTTAAAATGTACAAAAATGGACAGATTTGATCTTGGTTCACTTGGTCTCCTTCCCGAGTTTGTCCAAGACAAACCCAACCCCATTTTTTCACATCCAGCCCATATCTACAAATGAATCAAATAGGATCACAAATATAGTTCCAACCGAACCCATATCTAACTAGTCTGTAAGTGGACCCAATAAAACAAAATAAATTCATTCCTGGAGACTTTACTTTGATCAATGTTACTCATCTTCTTTATCAAAAATGTGTCCTCATCTAAAAGATTTATGTTGGGACATCTTGAGATGTCAAGAGACTCCAAATAAAGTTTCTTCTCATCTATCCACATCTCTTGAAGCTTCCCTCGAAAATTGGGAAACTTCCTATAGAACATTCTTATTGATATAATATAAATCGCATTGGTTTTTTTCCTCAATTACTAATAATTAATTGAAAACAGCTAACAAAATTGAAGAAATACACTAGGACTTGTAAGTTTCTATTTTTTGCATGAAAATGTATTAAGTTTTTTTAGCAAATAATTTTCTTATCAAAGCCCAAGAATGTATTAGTAAGAAGAGCAACAATAAAAAGGATTAAGATGTCTATCTGCACTAAAGTTTTATAATTGATTGAAAATATAGCTATGTCCAAGGACCAATGTATCATGTTTTTTAATGATGGCATTCCCATCCCTGTTCCATTTGCAGCCTCTAGGTGAGTATAGTTTAAAATATAACTCTTTATGTCATGATGATGATTGTCAAATATCAATATAATTAATCATCGCTTTTGTTAACATTTAATTTGATACTTTAAAATGTTGGTTTAATAATTTTTTAGCAGTTTTTACATTTTTCAAGTTGTATACCCATTGTGGTTTGTTCCTAGGTATAAAAATTTAAATAGTGTATCAAATAAAAGGAACTACAAATTCTAAGAAAACCTTAAGTATTATTATATGACTAATATATGGCATGCACCACATTAACTTGTTAACTCTAAAACCCACCTAATGAGAGGTTGAATTACAAAGATTTGATGGACCGCGGACAACATGTGGGAAAGGAAAACTAATGTAGTACCACGCACAACATGAGATAATGCTTTGTTGATTATGACCCAACTTTGAGCAAAGGAAATCATTGTTGTTGAGAATAACAACTTGATGTGGCATTCGAATTGGTAAATGTCAATATTTCTTCTTTGGTCCTTTAGTTTTTCTATGGGTATTGCTATATAGGGCTTCTAGTCATGGCTTTTGCTTCTAAAAAAGGCAAAGGCAAGAGTGATGTAAATGAGCTTGGCGGTAAGGGTGGGTCTAGTAGTTTGAAACGCAACACACATGTAACTAGAGAGAAATCCTTAGGTGGTTTTGCTATATAACTGTACTGTAGAAAAATGCATACCTTTGCATTTTCACACTTATTTTAGACCTATTTTGGCATCCCTTGAATTAAAGTCCCTTCAGGTCACTTATTATGGGCCCCTAAAACCCCTTTTGGTGCACCATGAGGTACATTTCAACTGTAAACCTGACCAAAATCCACAAACAACCTTTAATCTTGGTAACCCACCTTTTAAAATGGAAAAATAAGCCTTGTGGGACCAGGATGCCCTTGGTGGAGTCTTAGTCCCGAGGGCTTTATTTTTGAGAATTAAGAGCGGGAAATGAAAATATTTGATTTAATTTGGCATTTTGTCGGCCTTTGGGATCTAGTAATCGGGTTTTTATATAGGAATGCCTATAAAAGTAAGACTCAAACCCATTTTCATTTAAGTTAGAGAACAAGTAAGTAAGAAGGAGAGTTTCAAGAAGCAAGGAATTGAAGTCTTGGAGCAGCCTTCTATTGTGTTTTTGTAGCTTTTTCAAGTCAAGATCTAGCATTGCCAAAGACTAATGATGGATGCCTATGGAGGATCATGAGAGATTCTAGGTTAGGAGATGCAACTAGCCATACTTCGGAACCTAAGGACTTGTTTCTTGAGTAATTCCATCTTCCATTGTTGTTCTACTTTCTACCTAAGGAAGGTACATTTCATGCTTATGGCCTATTAGGGTGATTTGAGATCTCCTTTGTAGGTCATTTCCATTCGCATATTAGGGATTCTATTTTAACATATTTGGATAGGGTTTATCCATGTTCTAGCTTGCATAATCTTAGACACACTTAAGATTAGGGCTTACACACATTTCCATTTTTCAGATTTATGCATTTTTATCAAGGTTTAATTACCAAACAAGGGGTTTGACCAAGGCAAACCCCCATAAACAATCAATCAAATTTACTTTGTTTTGAAGGTTATTTATAGGTTCGGATCTGAAAATTTGGAGGAGGAGGAAATGTAGACATTGAGCCTTAGGATCACTTTCAAAAATTGCAGAAATTCAGATCGGGACTAACCCAACAGTAAGGGCGTCTTAGTCCTCCTGGAGGTATTTTTCAGATCACATCTGGTTCTAACATCTAAAGATTTTGTGTTTACCCCAAGAAATAGCAGCAGGACTAAGACAACAGTAAAGTCGTCTTAGTCCTCCTCAACATATTTTGACAACATTTTTGCATTTCCAGAATCCTTATCACATTTACAAACTTCCCAAGTACATACATCCTAACTTGCTATTACTTAATTTTACCATTTGCATTCATCATTTGACTTGCATTACTAGCTTTTATGAGTTGAATGTTAAGTTGTCTTTTCCAAGCCTTTGCTTGGTGGTGAACCCTTCAAACCCTAAGAAATCTTCCTAGGTTTCCCTTGTTGAGAATTGACTCACCTTTGTGTAGATAGTCAATCCAACTTGGGATCCTAGGTTTCCTTGAATGAACCATCCCCCTATAGAGGAAAAAGCCAAGATTAGAGATTCCTTTCTTATATTGTGAGTCCATTTTCCAATCATCATTTTAAAACGGTTCATTTTGGTGAACCCGACATCTTGGACATTCATTTTCTGATTTGGAGTTCGCTAAGGCCCTAGATCTAGGTTGCATTCATTCTTGCATTGCATCCTGCATTAGTAAAAGTACATCTAGGGTTTCTCACATTTGCATTAGTGAAAGTACATATGGTTACATTTTTGCTTTATTGCATCATCTCATCTAAATTGAAAAACTGAACAAGTGCATTGTCAATCATCCTAATTGCATTTCGGCACATTTTTATTGCATTCAAAACAGAAAAAAAAAAAAAAATTGCATTCAATTGCTTGTCATTAGTCACTTTTTCTTGCATTCATTTGAATAGTTTTTCATTTCTAAATAGTAGGTCCCTAAGTAGGCACCCTAGACACATTGTAAACAATACAAACTTTGTTGTTTTTCTAAAAACAAACATCTACTGAGGCTAAAATGCCCTTAATGGCATCTTAGTCCCTCTATGAGCTTTTTGCCTCAGAATCCTGTCTAGGTTGCTTGCTTTCTGTTCCAATTTCTGGAACTTCCAAATTTCATCAATAGGACCAAGACG
This sequence comes from Sequoia sempervirens, assembly GCA_007258455.2. Lineage (NCBI taxonomy): Eukaryota > Viridiplantae > Streptophyta > Pinopsida > Cupressales > Cupressaceae > Sequoia > Sequoia sempervirens. The sequence continues at coordinate 820,738,551 of VDFB02270651.1, forward strand.
CCTTGGCGTCCTAGTCCCTATGGAGTTTGAGGTTGCAATTTTCAGGGTTAAACACTGAATTTCTATGCTACTATTTGCTATAGTTATTTTGTTGTTTCAATCTGTCAATTTCCTGTTTCATGCATTTTCACAGTTCATGTTTACATTTGATCGATAAAGATAGATTATTGCACTTTCATTTTATTAGTTGTAGACTTCATTTTACATTCATGAAAATCAAAACACAAAACCAAAAACATTAAACCTAAACAAGCATAGGTTCATGGTTATTTAAAGCATGTCAAAACCCATTTTCCAAGTTAGCGTAACCCTCAAGCCTTTTAGTAGTGATGACTTTGATATGTTAGATGAAGCCCTTGAGGACTTCATCTCGCAAGGTTCATACACTAAGGCTTGTTCAAACAAACCTAAACAAAGAGAAGTAAATGTCATTCAACCTCAACTTATCCTTTATCCACCTTCAAACAAACCTCAACTTATCCTTTATCCACCTTCAAACAAACCTCAACCTACAAACAAACTTGTCCTTATCCTTGAATGACATAAGAAAAATGTCTCGCAGCAATCAAGGTATAATACCGTTGCTCATACATTTAACACAAAGGAATAATAGACAACCTCAACCTACTCCCATTTTGTTACCATTGCCTAATCCTATATTGCCTCATGCTCCTTATTTACCATCGCATAGTTGCAAAGAGTATGATCTTGTTGAACTTAAAAATACTCCCGCTAAGATTTCCTTATGGGATCTTATTCAAACTTCACCTAGTTACCACACCATGCTTCAAACAGCTTTGCAACAAGTTGTGGATCCCCCTAGTGAAAATCCAACTAATGTAGAAGCTCTCATTCAAGGAATGAATGTTGTTAACATCGATATTACCTTTCACCAAAATGAGTTACCCCCCTTGGAAGTGAGAAAGAAAAAAGAAGCATTCATGATAATAGCTATCCACAAGATAGTAGGGATTAAGCATACCCTTGTTGATAATGGATCAGCTCTTAATGTGTGTAGTGTAACTCTTTTGGATAAACTTCGCATAGACAAGTGACAAATTCAACCCGATTCCTTATCAATTCAAGAATTTGACAACATAGGGAAGCAACCGCTTGGAGTAATCACTTTACCTATTACAGTTGGAAAGGCTACCTTACAAACTCCTATTCATGTTATGCCTCATGAGCTTTCGTATAACCTTCTTTTAGGAAGACTATGGATTCATGAGATGCGTTTTGTGCCTTCAACTCTTCATCGCATAATGAAGTATGTTTACAATAACAAGGTGTACAAAGTGGAAATTGATCCTAAGCCTAAAAGTTGCTTACAAGTAGAAAAAGGAACATCAAGTCCTCTAAAAACATTAATTGCATCCTCGAAGATAGAACCTCTAATAACTACACAACAAGAGATTGAAACAACATCAAAATTGTTGGAAGATGATTGGGGGTCGTTAGATTTCACACCTTCGTTCATGGGAGAATACAAAATCAACAACAGTGAAGAACAAAAAGGGAAAACAATAATGTCAACACAACAAGAGCTTACACAAGGTGAATCTTCAACATACAACAATTACACAACTAATTTTGACACAAACAATTATGAGCCACCACTGAATCCAAAACAGATGAAGAAACTCTATGGAAAAGGTTATGAGCTTATAAAACAACTAGGCTATAGTGGAAAAGGATGTGATGCAAATGAACAAGGCATTTGTGTTCCTATAGAACCCTACCAACAAGACTACACAAGAGGTCTTGGATATTGTCCTTCAAAAGCATCACAAAAGCCTTCACTTAGCATCAATCATGTCTCGAAGCATATTCCTAAAACAACTCTTACATTGAAAAATCCTGAATTGATAGATACAACAAGCAAAGAGTTGAATTTTAAACATTTTCTATGCGATAAAAGTATAGAGAAATTTCTAGGAGCCTTCGATGATAATAATGCACAACAAAGTTGTGACATTGTTGATAAGGAGATAAGTAACAATGGGGAAAAAGAAGAACAACCATCAGATGATTGAAGCACATTGCTTGTTTTAGACACAATCAACGTACCAATGGACACATCTAAAGAGGATAAAGTAATTCAAATAGGGAAATGCCTCGATTAGGAAGAACAAGAGAATCATGCAATTGTGTTACAAGATTTTCATGAAATCTTTGCTTGGACTTATTCGGATATGCTTGGCATAGATCCTAAGATTGTGACACACAACATAGTTCTTGACGAAAATGCTAACTCAGTAAGACGGAAAATAAGAAAGATGAACCCTAAGATAGCTTTGTTGGTTAAAGTGGAGGTTGAGAAACTCCTCGAAGCTAGCTTTATACGACTTATTGATTATTCACCATGGATCTCAAACATTGTAGCGGTGGCTAAACCTAATAATCGTATTAGGATGTGTACGAACTTTAGAGACTTGAACAAAGCATCTCTAAAAGATGACTGTCCCCTTCCTAATATCAATATGATAGTTGATTCCACCACGTGCCATGCTCTCTTGTCATTCATGGATGGTTTTTCAAGCTATAATCAGACTTTCATTAATCCTCAAGATCAATATAAGACAGCCTTTATAACACCTTGGGGAACATTTTGTTGGGTTGCAACACCTTTTGGATTAAAGAATGCTGACGCAACATATCAACAAGCGATATTTCATGATTACATTCAAAAAATCTTGGAAGACTACGTTGATGACATCTTAGTGAAATCTATGACTTGTGAAGACAATGTTAAAATCCTTTGAAAAATCTTTGAACGCATTCACAAGTACAATATGAGATTAAATCCAAAAAAATGTGTCTTTGGAGTTGAGTTTCACATAGAGGAATTGAGGTTGAAACAAAGAAAATTGATGTTATCATAAACATGCCACCTCCTAGAAATATATCATAGTTACATAGCTTGTAAGGAAAGATTCAAGCTATTCGCCACTTTGTTGCATTGTTGGCGGATTGGACCTTACCTTTCACTCAACTTCTTAAAAAGGGAGTGGACTTTAAGTGGATTGAAGAATGTCAAAAAGCGTTTCAAGAATTAATTGAATACCTCTCTAATCCTCCGATACTACAACCAACAATTCAAGGTAAACCTTTTATTCTTTATATATCAGCATCAACCCTTGCTCTCGCAGCAATGTTGGCTCAAAAAGCTGATGATGATAAAGAGCATCCTGTTTACTACATTAGCCGAACGTTAGTTGATTACGAAACCCGATACACTCCTTTAGAGAAATAATGGTTAGCTCGTGTGTTTGCCCCTAGCAAGTTGAGACATTACTTGCTTAATGTCAGAGTGAATGTGGTAAACAAGTTTGATCCTTTAAAACATCTCTTTAACAAAATTGATTTATCAGGACGCCTCGCAAAATGGGTTATGATGTTAACTGAATTTGATCTTAAATTTGTCACCCTAAAAGCAATTAAAGGACAAGCCTTAACCGACCATTTAGTTGACACTCCTTCACCAGTAGCAACACAAAACAAAGGCTCCTTCCCTGATAAGAATGTGTTAACAATTGAAATTGTGACATGGGAATTATACTTTGATGGTTCAAAATGTAGAACAGGGTCCGACGTAGGGGTTATATTAATCCCACCTTTCGGCAAGCCTATTCCTTTGTCATACAAATTAAACTTCCTATGCACAAATAACACAGGTGAGTATGAAGCTTTAATTGTTGGCATACGTGCAGGTCATACATTAGGAGTTTGAAACATTAAGATATTTGGTGACTCGCAATTAATCATTAAACAAATAAATGGAACATATCAAGCAGAGCATGACAAGTTATCAAAATATAAGGATCTCACGATGACACTCTCAGAGAATTTTGAGTCGTATACCATTGATAACATCCCACGAAAAGATAATCGTCGTGTGGACGCCATGGCAAGTGCAACTTCCCTTATATCTCCTTATGACACCTCAACTGATTTCACTTTCATTGTCCATACAATTAAAGAACCAGTAATAGATGAAAAGATTAAAGAAATGTCGATAACTACTATGCAAGACTCTAGTGAATGGTATGCATTGATATTCAATTATTTGAAAGACAGTACCTTTACAGAGCCAACAAATACAAACACTCGCTCTCGCATTCGAAAATTTGCATCTCGATATGTCATCTTGGCGGACATCTTATATAAAAGGTACTTTGATGGTCTTTTGCTTAGGTGTCTTAAAAATTATGAAATCCCTAAAATCCCTATAGCACTTGAAGAAGCTCATGTGGGTGCTTGTGGGGGGCATTTTGGAGGAAGTTCATTAATCCAAAAGCTAAACCGCATAGGATATTATTGGAAAAATATGGAACAAGATTGCTTGGAATATGTTAAGAAATGTCATAAATGTAAAGAGCATCAAAATTTAATTCATGCTCCTACCTTCGAGCTTCGTGCACAAGTTCCTATTTGGCCATTCTCGGTATGGGGTTTGGATATTATTGGAAAAATATCTCCACATTCATCGGTTGGACATACATTTGTAATCATGGCAACGGATTATTTCACGAAATGGGTAGAAGTCGTTCCCTTGCATTCAACAACCACTAATGTAATATGTCGTTTCATATTGGAACACATTATTGCTCGCTTTGGACTTCCTTCCGCGTTAGTTTCAAACAATGGGACACCATTTAAAAATAATGATGTGAAGAAGTTCTTAGAAACATTTAATAT